>JAULBW010033147.1:0-600000 GCA_032358265.1 Vaucheria bursata | reverse complement strand
AATACCTTTACTTAATTGATTATTCTCGTTTAAAGTAATGGTATGGTCACCAGCGTTTAAGCTATATGCTTTTTCAGCAACAACTGCTTTACCGGTTACATCTAATACACTTACTTTAATTTTTGAATCGTTACTTAAAGTAAAGTTCAAGTTAGCTGAGCCTGTAGTTGGGTTTGGATATAAGTTCAAATTCAAATGAGCAGTAATTTCATTGATACCAACATCTGGTGTCATGAAACCGATCTCATCTAAATACAATTTATTACCAAAACCTGTTGGAGCTTCTTGGAAATAGAAACGAGCCATTACTGATTTGCTAGAGGTAAATGATCCAAAATTTGGATGAGTACCCACATCTACGGGTTTCCACTCACTTGCAATAGGTACAAAGTTAGCAGTTGAAACACCACCTGAACCTGAAGCCATTGAAGAAATACTTGGAGCAAATACATCTTTCCATGTAGCACCACAATCATCACTCATTTGTACTTTAAATACATCGGCGTGAGTTGCAGTTTGGCGACGGTAAGCATATTTGAATGTTAAAGAGAAACTTGCAGTAGTTGAAAGATCGAACATTGGCGACTCTAATACGTCAATATGATTAGCTGGATTTAAAGCACCATCAATTCTGAATGAAGATGTTCCTTCTGAACCGGCAAAGCTATTTTTTGTCCAGGTTGTAGAACCCGAATTATAGTTTCTAACCGTCCAACCAGTTGGTACAGATGCTGCTTCAAAACTCTCTAAACCAAATACACCATTTTGTGTACCGTCGATAACAGTAACAACACGTGATGAAGAATTGCTTCCATTTCCGTTACCAACAGTTAATGTTACGGTACTTGTACCAACAGTAGGGAAAGTGATGTTTGTAACAGATGAGGTTGGATTTGCAATAGTTGCGCTATTGGTAGCACTCCAACTATAAGATGTAATAGTACCATTATAAGAGAAACTCTTAAAGGTAGAAATAGTTTGGCCAGAACAAACAGTATATTCATTTAATGCGGTTGACATAAAATCAGATACCGGCGCACAAGCAGCAGTGCTATTAACGTCAGCACCAGTGCTTGATAAGTTCGCAGCTGTCCACAACGAACTTCTACCACTTGTAGTAGAAGCCAATGCTGTGCGCATACGAACTGTTTGATCGGTAGTAAAGTTTAACGGACAACCAGAATAATTCATGATGTTTTGAACGTTGTTCAAGCCATTCATAGCAGCATTAGTTTGTGTACAAGCCGTTGCAGAAGTTGTAGGGCATGAAGTAAATTCACCTTTAGTAACTGGAGTATCTGGGCAAAAATCATCGCCGCATGCCACACCAGGATTATTGGTATCACCCCAAGTATGTGATAAGTTTAACCAGTGACCAACTTCATGAGATAATGAACGTGGATTGTCGTTATTCGTTAAAAAATCGAAACGGTAAACGATCGCATCTTGTGCCGCACCGGTTGACCATGTTCCAGGCTTATAAGTATAACCAACAATGATACCACCACCTGTTACAGTTGATGTAGGAACAATTTCCTTTACAATGTAAATGTTAAGATATTTAGTTGGATCCCAAGTATAAGTGTAATTGGTTAAAGTACCGGATTGTTTCCATGTTGTATTATTGCTCACATGACGAACGATACCGGTGGTACAGTTACCATTTGGATCTTTTTTTGCTAACATGAAACGGATCTCCGTATCAATATAGCTTGTATTAAATGGTGCTGCTGTATTATTCGCATCCCAATTATTACGTGCATAATCCTTGTTCATATAATCTAAAGCATAAGTAATATCGCCATCAGCAATATTCTCTGAACCACCTTCATGTAAAATATGAAACACAACAGGAATGGTATAAACCGGTACTGCTGCAGATTTATTTAACAAAGCACGTTGTGCTAAAGCTTCTGAGAACTCCTTGTTCATCGATTCTTGTGCTTTTTCATAACGCATTTTAGCATCAGGATCTTTTGCAAAAGCCTCCTCCATTGCTTCGTAGGTATAACACGGTCTGATCTGGTTGTCGTTTTGAGCAACCGCCGTTAAGCTTGACATTATTGCCAAGCTGTAGATGGAACGATTTAGTAGAAATTTAATTTTCATGGTATACTGTGTTTGTTTGTTATTGCTTAGACTATTTATTGTTATTGTTGTTTAATTGATTTAATGCCATCATATCCTTCATGGTTTTTTGCATCCCCTCTACACTGCCATCTAAAAAGATCACATTTCCTTTTCCTTCTTGTGCAAAATTCTTGATCGATTCGGTCCACATACTAAATAAGATCAAAGATGCGTCTAGTTTTGCTTCTTCCATCTCTTTTGCTGCGCCAGCCATACCACGCGCTACTTCCTGACGAAATAGAGCGATACCTTCACCTTTTAATTTCGCTGCTTCTTTCTCAGCTAATGCACTGATCTTAATAAAATTTCCTTCTGCCTCAGCAGCTTTTGTTTTAGTGATCAATAATGCTTGTCCCTCATTTTCAGCAGCAGCTTTTAAGTTATTACTAGCTACCACCTTAGCCATTGAGCGCATTACCTCTTCATCAAAATTAATATCGTTCAACTGAAGATCGATCAAATGATAACCCCACTCTTCTAAGGTTACATCTAATTGCTCTTTTACTGCTTCAACAATATCTCTTCTTAATGATAAGACTTCTGATTGCTTTTTGGTTGCCACAAAAGCTCTTACCGAACCTTCAACTGAGCGCACTAAGGCTTGCATAAAGTTTCTCTCATCCAAAAATTTAAAAGCCACGTTTTTAATGGTCTCCTCGTCTGAATTTAAAACCGAATACAATAACATCGCCGTGAAGTTCACGTTTGCTTGATCTATTGTAACAGCTTGAAAACCAAGCTCTGAGCTTTTGTTTTGAATCGAGATGCGTTTTGTTACTTTTTCAATGAACGGGATCTTAAAATTTAAACCCGGACGTAATATTCGACTGAATTTACCAAATATAGTTGTAACCCCTATTGTACCTTGCTTTATAGTTACAATAGAAAGTAATAAGGTGAGTACAATAAACACCAAAAGAATTATAGAGCCAATACCTTCCATTTTATTATTTAATTTTGTTAAAGATAATAAAAAAAATAGTAATTTAAAAATCATTTAATAAAAATTGAGAATCAAATTTCATAGCCATTTATTCATCCTGTTATTTTGCCTTTTGGCCTTTTTATCCAAGTCGCAAACCGACTCCTTGCCCCCTGAAGAAAAGCACATAACCCTTTATAAAGAGGGCTTAAAACTGATCGATTCTGCTGATTATAAGGGTGCTATTGTTGTTTTTAAAAAAGCCACAAAAGCTAAACGCGATTACTATGAGGCATACCTGAAAAGTGGTTATTGCAAAATGCAGTTAAAGGATTACAGTGGGGCCGAAAAAGATTTTACAAAAGCTCAAGAAACGGGTCCAAACGACTTTGAGACCCTCAAACTCAAAGGCATCAATTACTTCTTAATGCAAAATTATAAAGAAGCAAAAACCTGTCTCGATTCAGCCTTAAATAACCTAGCCGAAACAACCATTGATGACCCAGAATTTTTTTACTACCAGGCCAAGCTCATGTATGTTGGCAAAAGCTATAAACAAGCTCTTGCAAATTGCGAGATAGCGCTTGAATCAAATGCCAAAAATTACGACGTGATGATCTTAAAATGTGAGATCCGATACGCCGCCAAAGAATACGCTTATGCCTTACGCGAGCTGAACGAAACGATTAAGGTTTTACCAGAAAACAAGAAGGATTACAATCTCTATAAGATGCGCGCCAGAAGTAAATTTGAACTCAAAGATTACAAGGGCTCTGCTTCCGATTGGGATGTATACATTGAGGCCATGCCCGGTGAAGAAGATTCCTACATTGAACGCGCGGCGGCTCACATCAACGCAAACAATTACACAAAAGCCATTGTTGATCTGGATGAAGCGCTTAAACTCAACCCAAAAAACCCGGTGAGTTACTGTTACAGAGGATTAGCTAAAGGCAGTAACAAACAAATAGTAGAAGGCATAAAAGACCTTGACATGGCCATTAAATTAAAGTTTGATTACTCTGCTGCCTTCGTGAACCGAGCGGCATTAAGAATGGCTGCAAAGGACAAACGCGGTGCCTGTGAAGACCTTCAAAAAGCAGATAGCTTGGGAAATGACATGGCTCCCGGATTGTTTGAACAATACTGCAAGTAGTTAAAATTTTATTCCAACACCTACTATAAACGAGCTGGTGATCAGTTTAATATCCGTTTTACTGGGATCCGAGCTATACATGTAATACTTTTCTTTTGACACGGTTCGTGCCCAAGCAAAGTCAAAGAACATTTTGCCTTTGGTGCGAATACCCGCCCCTAAACTGAGAGTTTGTCGGTCAAACGGGCCGGTAAATAAGCCGCCAAAGGGACTCCCATAATACGCATAACCTGCTCTTAACATGGTTGATTGGATGGTGTACTCGCCACCTAAGCGTATATTGGTTGCATTCTTATACTTATTTTTTATAACTGCGTTTACGCCGGCAAAATCAGATGGAACCTCGCTTGAGATGCTGGCTTTATTGTAACTGATATTCTCAACATCCAATGCAATGGCACATTGTTTATTTAAAATGTAAGCACCATTGATACCAAATCGCATAGGCGAAATGACGCGGTAAATAGACTTTCCTTGCTCATCCGGAAACCCCACCGTTACCGGATTAAGCTTATCAGCATCAAAACTTGCCTGCATACTGTAGGTGTATATATCTGTTAAGTACATAATGGTTGGCGTGTGTATATATGCTCCAACTCGCACATGCGAATTAACACGCACCAATCCGCCTAACTTTAAATTTATACCATACCCATCTGTTTTAAAATACTCGGTGTATTCCAAAGAATTAAAACCTAATTTGTCTGTATAAATAAAAGGCAGATCGCTGATGTAGGTTGTAGAATAGGAACTGGCAGAGGTTAATGTTACCTTCATACTATCATTACCATCACTTTCAAAATGAGTGGTTGTAGAGCTAAATTTGATCCGAGGTATTCCAATACTTCCGCCAATGTAAAACTTATCATCAGCTGATTGAGCAAAAGCAATATTCACCTCATTCATACGTCCGGATGTGGAGATACTTCTATCCAAACTCACATTACGTTTCAGATCAACGAACGAAAAAAACTTACCGCTGAGCGAATCGTAATCGAGCACATAAGAGTTATATCCCATTAATTCGTAAGAAGGGTTGAGTTGACTTAAGTTCTTTTTTTCATTGGCTATGTTTACCATATCACCGGCTATACTGTTTGTGGTAGAGCCATCAATGATCTCGATATTGCTATTGAAGTTTTGAAGTTGATTGTTACTGAAAGAAAAGGTATTTCGTTTGGTTGCATCTTTTTCACTTAAATACGAATAAGCTAAACCAAAATTAGAGAACATGAAATTACCGCGCGGAGAAGAAATGTTGTTATTATTAAATGTGCTGGAGTTGTTTGTAAATCGCAATCCGCCCGAATACGTAAATTCACCTTTACGGTAAACACCCAGTCCTGCCGGGTTATACGAAGCACAACTAATATCGGCACCCAAAGCACCAAATGCACCTCCCATAGCAATTGAACGCGGACTGCCCCCTACTCCATTTCGTGAATATCGAATCGCATCCAGATCGTTTTGTGCGAATAAACAAAATGAAGAAGATAGTATGAATAAGAAGAGGAAATGCTTTTTAAGTACCATCATAAAAAACATTAACGTGGTTTAGATGTTCCTCCACCTGTATTTCTAGGAGCTGAAATAGTACCGCCGGATCCACCAGAACTGCCGCCGCTAGAGCGGTTTTGTGAATTGTTGTTGAAGTTACTATTCTCCGATTCACTGATCTTTGTACCCGAACTGTTTGCACGAGACGGCGTAGATTTTGTTCCCGCGCTATTGTTGCCATTTGAATTACTGTTGGTTCCGCTTGACCAATTATTGCCACGCGTAGCATTATTACCCAAGTTTGGAGAATCCGAATTTTCAATTGTTGAGTTATAGCTTTTTACTTTTTCTGAACTAAAACCCGTGTTTCCATTTTCGTTGGCAGCGCTGGTATTTCGCACCTTTCGTTCGGTGTTTTGAAAACGTGGTGTACTTTCTTGTTGCTCAATAACAGCATTCACTAATTTCTCACGCTCACTATTAAACTCTTTTGGTACAGGCATTCCCGCATAACTTCCACGCACACTGTTGCTACCTGAGTTACCCTGACGAGGAGCATACGTGTAATTACTATTTACGTCATAGCTATTGTAGTAACCCCAGTTAGGGTTGCTGTAATTGCCATATCCGTATGAATTGTTCCATGGGTTATTGTAATAAGGGTTGTAACCCCAAGGTTGATAACCGTAACCATAATTTGGGTAATATGGATTATTCCAAGAAGAATAACCATAATTATTGTAGCCATAGTTATTGCAATATGGGTTTCCCCATGTATTGCCACCATAAATACCTATTTGCGGCGATTGGCCCCAATAGTTATATGAACTGTAGATACTGGTCCCATAACAGTTAGGGTTTTGGTTGTACCAATACGAATTGGTGTAATAGTTATCATAATAACCGGTACCCATCACCGGGTTTTGAAAACGACGTACACGCGAAGCATAAGCATAATCGTAATAATCATCTGCATTATATTCCGGGTCCTTGTAATATGGGTTAGCAGCATCCTTTTCTTTTTGTGCTTGCTGAGCTGCAAATGCAGCAGCATTCTCCTCTGCTTGTTTCTTTTTTAACGCTTCTGCTTTAGCAAGTGCAATTCGTTTTTCTTCAATTGGGTCAGCGTAAATATCATCATCAACTGTACTCAATTGTGTTGTTTTACAAGAAGAAAAAAAGAGTGATATAGAAAATATGAGAAAGAGGATTTTTTTCATATATTTAATTTTTAGATTGATGGTTAACCACGATATTATATGTAAATTTACGAATTAAAAGCCAAGGATCTTTTGATCTTTATCATCATTTAACAAGTGGTAAGTTTAAATAGATTTAGTGGTAGAATTAAACAGTTTTTAGTACAATATGAGTAAGTCCATAACCCCTCAGGAACAAGATTACAGCAAGTGGTATAATGATATAGTTATTGAAGCCGACCTAGCCGATCACAGTGCTGTGAGAGGTTGTATGGTTATTAAGCCGCATGGTTACGCTATTTGGGAGAAAATGCAACAAACCTTAGATAAGATGTTTAAGGATACCGGGCATGTAAATGCTTATTTCCCTTTATTTATCCCAAAAAGTTTATTTGAAGCAGAAGAAAAAAATGCAGAAGGTTTTGCAAAAGAATGTGCTGTTGTAACACATTACCGATTAAAAACAAACCCTAACGATAAAACAAAATTAATTGTTGATCCGGATGCCAAATTAGAAGAAGAGTTGATCGTTAGACCAACCAGTGAAGCAATTATTTGGAACACTTACAAGGGTTGGATCCAAAGTTACCGCGACCTGCCTTTACTGATCAATCAATGGGCTAATGTGGTTCGTTGGGAGATGCGTACCCGTTTATTTTTAAGAACCGCTGAATTTTTATGGCAAGAAGGGCACACGGCTCATGCTAACAAAGAAGAAGCGATGGAAGAAACAACAAAAATGCTGGATGTATATGCCCATTTTGTTGAAACCTATATGGCTGTGCCTGTTTTAAAAGGCGTTAAAACAGCTAACGAACGTTTTGCGGGTGCTGATGAAACGTTTTGTATTGAAGCCTTAATGCAAGATGGAAAAGCCTTACAGGCCGGTACATCGCATTTTCTTGGTCAGAATTTTGCCAAAGCATTTGATGTGAAATTTGCCGACAAGAACGGTAAACTCGAACATGTTTGGGCAACCAGCTGGGGCGTAAGTACCCGTTTAATGGGTGCATTGATCATGAGTCACAGTGATAACCACGGATTAGTTATTCCACCAAAATTAGCACCTACTCAAGTAGTGATCGTGCCAATCTACAAAGGCGAAGAAGGTTTAAAAAAGGTAAGTGAACATGCTTTGAACTTAAAAGCGACTTTGCAAGCAAAAGGCATTAGTGTAAAATACGATGACAGAGACACCCAACGCCCTGGATTTAAGTTTGCCGAGCACGAATTAAAAGGCATACCAGTTCGTATTGGTATTGGCGAGCGTGATATTGAAAATGGGACCATTGAGGTAGCACGGCGCGATAAATTAACAAAAGAAGTGATCAAAATGAGTGAGGCGGATGATTATATCGCAGACCTCCTTCATGATATTCAAACCAACTTGTTTGAGCGTGCGCTCGAGAGAAGAACAAACATGTCGCATCATGCCACTACCTTTGATGAGTTTAAAAAATTACTCGATGAAAAAGGCGGATTTATTTATGCACATTGGGATGGCACACCTGAAACAGAAGAGAAAATTAAAGAAGAAACAAAAGCTACTATTCGTTGTATTCCTTTGAACAATAAACAAGAACAAGGAGTTTGCATATACAGCGGCAAACCAAGCACTCAAAAAGTTGTTTTTGCCAGAGCCTATTAAAAAGCATGAGTGAAGAATTAAATAATCAACGCGAAACGATCTTAAAATTACTGGCCGAAAAATCAGTAATGAAACAAAACGTTTATGGTAATACCATTAAAGTTTTTGATCAGATAAAATATGTTTCTAAAACCATTACCGATGAATTAGCAAAAGGTGTTAGACAGGTTGATTCGCGTGTAACCTTGGGGTTTAAAGAATTCAACCAGCAATCTTTTCAATTAAAAGTGGCCGGTGACATGTTGCAATTTGATATGCATACCAATGTGTTTGAATTTGACAAAACACACCCGATCAATAAAACCGGTTATGTGAAACAAAACCAAATGAACTCGTTTTGTGGGATCATTAGTGTATATAATTTCTTAGCCGATTCATTCAAATACAATCGAATGAACGATATTGGTTTCTTGATCGCTCGCATCTTCATCAATCGCGAATCGCATTTTTTTATTGAGACCAAAACCGGATTGAATTTTAAATACGGCAATTACAGTGATGCGCCTATTACTGAAGATAATATCAAAGACATTATTAACGAACTTATCATATTTGCTGTTTCGTTCGACCTCTTTATCCCTCCTTATGATGCCGTAAAACAGGTAAGCGTTATGGAAATTCAGGAAAAGGCGAGCAGCGCCGTTTTAAAAACAGGTAAACGTTTAGGGTATATTGGTCATGGTTCAGATGATACTGCTACGTTTGAGGATGATGTAAATTTATAACCTTGTTATGCGCATAACCCCTACTTCACTTATAGAGATCGCGAAGCTCATTGACTCAAAATTCATTGGAAAAAATGATCATCTAATAACCGGATTTAATGAAATTCACCGCGTGGAAAAAGGCGATGTGGTTTTTGTGGATCATCCAAAATATTACGACAAGGCCTTGAATAGCGCTGCTACAACCATTATCATCAATAAAGAAGTAGAATGTCCAGCAGGTAAAGCACTCATTATTCACAGCGAACCATTTACCGCATTCAACACATTAACACTCCATTTTCAACCAAAAAATTATTCAAACGCTAATATTAGTAGCACAGCCAAGATCGGAAAGAATGTAACCATTATGCCGGGTTGTTTTATTGGTAATAACGTGAGTATTGGTGATAATGTGATCTTACATCCTAATGTGGTGATATACGATCATTGTATAATTGGAAATAATGTGAAGATACACGCCGGTGCCATTATCGGATCTGATGCGTTTTATTTTAAGAACAGAACATCTTCATTTGAACCGTTGAATTCTTGTGGCAATGTGATCATTCATGACCATGTGGTGATTGGTGCTAATTGTACAATTGACAGAGGTGTAACGCATGATACCATTATTGGAAAAAGCACCATTTTGGATAATATGATACATGTGGGACACGATGTACATATTGGAGAAATGTGCTTATTTGCCGCACAAGTAGGCATAGCAGGTTGCACTACCATTGGTAATAATGTAAAATTTTGGGGACAAGTTGGTATTACCAGTAATGCGATTATTCCTGATAATGTGACTGTGTATGCCCAAAGCGGAGTAACAGGTAACCTGGAAGAAGGTAAAACGTATTTTGGCTCACCTGCCGGTGAAGCGAAAGAAAAAATGAAGGAGATCTTTGCCTTAAAACAATTACCTGATCTGATCAAAAAATTATACTAAGCGATCGTTTTTTCGATCGATTGCCATAATAGATCGGCACTCTTTTCCCAACTGAATTTTTGTTTTTGAATCACTCCCTTTGCTATCAGCTCTTTTCGCAAAGGCTCATCCTGCCAAAGTTGTATCATGGCATTTTTTATCTCTGTTATTTCATGCGGGTTAACCAATATGGCTGCATCTCCGGCAACTTCCGGTAAACTGGTCACGTTACTGGTAATGATCGGCACATTGGCTTGCATGGCTTCCACTAAAGGTATACCAAATCCTTCGTAATAGGGTATATAGGTCATGCCAATAGCACTGCCCAATACCACTGCTAGATCTTCGTTACTGAGTCGGTTCGTAAAGATCACTTCACCTTCAATCCCCTGTTCTTTGATCATACTATAGATCTCAGCCATCCCCCAGTAATTTGGTCCGGCTAAAACTAATTTTACATTGTTGCTTTTTTCTTTTTTAAACTGAGCAAAAGCTTTTATGAGTGTGAGAATATTTTTACGCGGATGCAACGAACCCACATAAACAAAGTATTCGCAGCCATTTGCAAACTTTTTGCGCGTAGTGCTTTTAGTAAATTCATCCAAAGGTTTAAAGAACGAATTAATGCCATTGTAAACCACATCAATTTTAGCCGGTTCAACACCATAATTGCTTGCAATATCATTCTTACTATATTCTGAAACGGTGGCAATACGCGTAGCAGCCTGCGCGAATTTTGGAAAATAGTAATTGTAATACTTAGCCGTTAACCATTTTGAATCTTTTGGGTGATGTAAAAAATTAATGTCATGAATTACCGGCAATTGTTTGCATTTGGCGCCAAGCGATAAAAAACCGTCGGGTGACAAAAACAGATCGGGTTTAAGATCAGCCAAAACCCTTTTTACCGAATGCTGAAACCAGACGTAGTATAAAAACGGGTGGCGGGCTTGTGGACCAATAACCATTGGAGTTATGTTATCCCCATAAATAAAACTGTTATCGTATGGGCGATCAAATAAAAATACAAAATGTACGTTCTTATTTTTTTGAGTAATAAGTTTTAGCGTTTGATATGAAAACCAACCCATTCCTTCGAGTCTGTTTTTTACCAGAAGCCTTGTATTTACAACTATTTGCACCCTGCAAAACTATGAAATTAAATTAGTTTAAAGGCTAAAAAATATTATCTTTGTCGGTTCTGTGCAAAAAAAGAAATTCATATTTGATCTTGCTATATTACTGGTTTTAAACCTTTTAATAAAGCCATTTTGGATCCTGATCGTGGATCCGAAAGTTCAGATGGATGTGGGTAACATTGTTTACGGCGAATACATCGTTTTATTCAATTTTTCCTTTCTTTCCAATATTTTGCTCGATCTGGGTTTAGCCAATTTCAATAACCGAAATATTGCTCAAAACGGTCATTTATTGAGCAAGCATTTTAGCAAGCTTTTGAGTTTAAAGTTTGCCTTAGGCCTCCTCTACTTTATTGTTACGCTGATAATAGCGGCTATTGTTTGGGATGGGGATATCCGTTACATTAAACTCTTACTCGTTTTATGTTTTAACAGCTTCTTGTTAAGTATGATCGCTTTCATGCGCTCTTACCTGCAGGGATTGCACTTTTTCCGAATTGATAGTGTCGTATCAGTACTAGATCGCATCATCATGCTAGTTGTATTCTTTGCCATGATGTATAACCTGTTTGGATTAAAAGTAGACATCATGAACTTTGCCTATGCGCAAATGATCGGATACTTTTTTACCGCCCTGATCGCTTTCATTATCGTTCTCAAAGAAACACACACCTTCAAACTCAGTTGGCATTGGCCCTTTAACTGGATGATCTTAAAGCAAAGCTTCCCGTTTGCAATGTTGGTTTTATTAATGACCTTTTACAACCGTTTTGATAGTGTGATGATCTCCGAGGTGTTAGGTGGTGATCTGGGTAAATCTCAAGCCGGTATTTATGCCAAAGCTTTCCGTTTATTGGATGCGGCTAACAATATTGCCATACTTTTTGCGGTTCAGTTACTACCCATTTTTAGTCGAATGCTAAAGCAAAAGGATAACATTGAGAATATTGTGAAACTGGCATTTACCTTGCTCATAACACCGGGTATCATCGTTTCTATTAGTAGTTTATTCTATTCCGATGAGTTTTGCAAACTCTTGTACAATGGCAGTGCCGAGGGGCATGAGATCTTGAGTTTGTTGATGTGTTGTTTTACGGCTATTTCTATCACCTACATTTTTGGCACATTACTCACTGCCAATGGCAATTTTAAGCAATTAAACACCATGGCCTTTTTTGGTATTGTGATCAATGTGATCCTTAATTTTATTTTGATCCCCAATTTACTGGCATACGGCAGTGCCATTGCCAGTGTGATCACTCAATTCTTTACAGCCATTGTGCAAGTATTTATTTGCTATAAGGTGTTCAACTTTCACTTCAATAAAAAACTACTGATCTCCCTCTTTTTATTTATTTCGGGGGTGGTTTTTATTAATTATTTTACTGTAAATTTAACCAACAATTGGAAAATGAATTTTGTGATCATGCTAATTTTCAGCGGATTATTCGCTTTTGTTACAGGATTACTGAATCACAAATCAATATTAAGATTTATTAAATACAAATAATGGATAACCAGAACATTTCATCAGCATACTTGCTGCTCAGGATCTATAAATGGCGAAAGCAACTTGCAATTTATACAGGTATAGCTTCTGTGATCGCAATTGTGGTCACCTTTTTAATTGCGCCTCAATACCGCTCAACCAGCATCATATTTCCGGTTCGTCAGTTCTCGGTATCTAAGCTGCTTATTGAACAAAACAACGGTAATCAAGAGGATTACATGGAAATTGGCGATGAAGATGACGCTGAAAAGATCATACAGGTTTTAAACTCCGATAACCTTAAATTAAAGGTAGCTAACTACTTTAACCTTTGGGAGCGCTGGAAGATCAATAAGGACAAATTTGACCTGCACTACCTGCGTTTAAAGTGGGATAACATGGTAAAGATCAAACGTACCGATTTTAATTCAATCAAGATCGAAGCACATGATTACTCCGCTCAGGGTGCAGCAGATATTAGCAATAGCATTGTTAACTTTTGCGATTCTGTTCGTGCAGAAATGGTGAGCGATATGGCAAATAAAGCATTCTCAATTGTAAAAGAAGAATACGAAAACACCATACAACGCATGAATGTATTAGAAGATAGCTTGCAAGTACTGCGTAAATTAGGTGTATTGGATTACAAAACAGATGTAGAAGCTTATACCCGCAGTTATGCTAAAGCCCTTGAAAAAGGAAATTCGCAAGGCATTAAACAACTGGAAGCGAAATTGGATACGCTAAAAAAATACGGTGGTGCTTATTTACAAGTGAGCGAAAATTTAAGAAAATACCGTTTTAAATTCCCGGTGATCAAATCAAAATACGATGATGCCTTGGTGAACAAAGACAAAGTACTCCCTTTTATGTTTGTGGTTGAAAAAGCTAAACCGGATGAATATAAAGCGCGTCCGTTTAAATCTTTAATTGTAATAATTACCGCTGCTTCTACGTTCTTGTTAGTATTACTGTTCCTTTTATTTAAAGAGGAATTTGAGAAACACAAAGAACAATTTATGAAATACAAATAATAATTTACCGCACATCTTAATATCACTAAAATGAAAGAAATCAATCGCACAGAAGAGGTTTTTAGATTACTTTGGGCTAACAAAAAGGCCATTGCTATACTTTTATTTGCCTCAGCAGTTATATCTTTTGGCGCAACCTATTTGATCAAACCAAGATTCAAGTCAACCGCCATTGTATACCCTGCCAACTTATTTCCATCGTCGGAAGAATCGCCAACGGAGCAGTTACTTCAGTACTTTAACAGTGATGACGTGAAGAACGAAATGGCTGTAAAGTACGATCTGTACAAACATTATGGCATTACCGGTTCTACCGAAAAAAGCCCAAAGGCTTTATTTGATTACATGTACAAAGAGAGTTTTAACATTACTCCTACTTTATATGAGTCAATTGAAATTACAGTAAAAGACGAATCGCCTGAAAAAGCGGCTGAATTAAACCGTGCCTTGTTAGACATTACCAATAACTTTATTAAGGACACCAAAAAGTACCTCTTAAAACTTTACATCACTAATATCGATAATGCGATAGCCAACCAAAATCGTTCCATTGATTCGATCATGGGCCTTGCCGGTAAATTAGACATTAAAGATGTGATGGAGGATGAAGCCAATAAAGAAGGTAAAAAAGGAAAGAAGGGTTTGAAAAAATTAAAGGCAAAGGAAATGACTGAAAAGATCAAAGGTTTAACTAAGTCATACGGTAAGATGGTTTACAAACGCGATAAGTTCTTTATGGATTTCTCTGGTGATATTACCTTTTTCTCTGTGATCTCGCATCCAACAGTTAGCGATAAACGTTGCTACCCTATCCGTTCTCTATTTGTGATCGTTTCGGTATTGTCAACTTTAATGTTATCCATCATTGTTATTTTAATCCGTCACCGTATCAAAAACAAAGGTGTTTAAGCTAAAACAACTAAATATTTTTATTGTACTGGTTGCCTTGTATATACTTGGCAACACTTACGTATTGATGTATAAAAGAGATTACTTTTTTATGTACAATACCATTCCTTTATTATTTATTGTTGGCTATTACGCTATATATGAACTCGAAAAACTCCTGTTCTTTTTAGCCTTTATAACCCCACTGGCGGTTACGCTAAAAGAGATCGGGATATACAGCACGCTTAACTTAAGCTTACCTTCTGAGCCTTTAATGGCGGGGTTGTTTTTGCTATATGTACTAAATAAGATCAATTCCAATAACAAGTTAATGGCGGTTAACACACATACCTTAACCATTTTAATTGCCTTGCAACTCTTCTGGATATTTACCACCACACTAACCAGCGTTGATTTTGTGATATCCCTTAAGTTCTTTATTTCACGTTTGTGGTTTGTATTCAGCTGTTATTTTTTAGCTAACTATTTATTTAAGAACAAAAAGAACATTGTGCCCTTTTTAACCTGTTACATTGTGGCGTTGGCTATTGTTTGTTTTTACACCATCTATCAGCACTCTAAATTTAACTTCGATCACAAAACGGCTGATTGGGTAATGTCGCCTTTTTATAACGACCATACGGCATACGGAGCAGCTTTGGCCATGTTTATTCCGGTGGTGATCGCCTTTTTATTGATGTCGAGTATAACAAAAAAGAATAAAATGTTCATGGCTTCCATACTCGTTGTTTTTTTGGTGGCCATTGTTCTGTCTTATGCACGTGCAGCCTGGATGGGTCTTTTTGTTGCCTTTGCAGTTTTGATCACGCTATTCATGCGATTTAATTTTAAGATCTTGTTCACCGGAATGCTTGCTGTTGGCATGTTGTTCTTTACATTCCAAGATGATATTTTAATTGCTTTAGGGCGAAATAATACCGATGCGGAAGAAGGCTTTATGAATAACATTGAATCGGTATCAAATATCTCTACCGATGCCTCTAACCTCGAGCGATTGAATCGTTGGAGTTGTGCAATTCGCATGTGGGAAGATAAACCGTTTTTTGGATGGGGCCCAGGAACTTATATGTTCAATTATGCGCCTTATCAATTAAGCACTCAAAAAACCATTATTAGTACCAATTTTGGAACCAATGGTAATGCACATAGTGAGTATCTGAGTCCGCTTTGCGAACAAGGTGTTATTGGCTTAGGCATTATGCTGGCCATTATGTTGTATGTGTTTAATTTTGGGTATCGTTTATTTAAAGAAGTAAAAGACCGAGATATGCGAATCTTGTCGACCGGTATTTTCCTAGGCATGGTAACCTACTTTATACATGGATTCTTAAATAATTTTTTAGACACGGATAAGCTCTCGCTTCCTTTCTGGAGTTTCTTGTCTATCATGGTTTGTATAGATCTGTTTCACAAAAATGAAACGAACGAAATTAAAAAATAAGGTCAGTAACCTTTAAGGTCAGCAAGGCAATATCATCCGTAAAATCGGTCTCACCTTTATATTCGGTAGCTAATTTCATAACGGCATCATTTATTTTATCAGGCGATACTTTATGGTTCTCAACAATCACTTCTTTTATGGCTTCCAGGGTTAATGATTCACCGCTGGAATCAATGGTATCCGTTAAACCATCGGTATAACAAAACAACACAAAATCAGTGGCATAATTAAAAATATCCACTTCAATTTCACGCAGATCTTCTTGTATACCTAATAATGTGGTACCTTTACTCAACGAAATAAACTTCTTTTCAATATAGAGCAAAGGAGCATTATGTCCGGCGTTTATGTATGTCAACTGCTGACTTTTGGTGTTGATCTTGCCTAAAAAGAAAGAAACGAACTTCTCGTAATTGGTATTATTGATAACACGTTTGTTGAGTTCAATAATTATATCTTTTAAATTGTGCGTGTAATTGCACAAACTTTGCAAAGTAGCTTGTAAATTACTCATTAAGATCGCCGCTGAAACGCCTTTGCCACTTACATCAGCAATACAAAAAATGTATTCGTGATTGTTGAGTTGAATGAAATCGTAATAATCGCCACCAACCTGCTGATGCGGCAAATAAGTTGCACTTACATTAAACGATTCGGTATGCGGCAAATAATTTGGGAATAACATTTGCTGCATGCTTTGTGCTAACTCTAACTCTTTATTGATCTGTGCTTTTTGAATGTTTGATTTAAACAGTTTTTTGTTTTCAATAGCTACCACAATAATATTGGTGAGCGTTTGCACAAATGGTAAATGTTTTACCGATTTGCTGAGCCCTACTTTATCTGCATCCACATCACCTAATAATACATAGGCAAGCGGACTCTTTTTATGATATACCGGAATAACGATCTCAAAGCTTTTACTGAGTTCGCCTTTGTTGTAGGTAATGGTCTCTATCTCATTGATCTGAAGTAAATGATCTTCAAACACCGGAACAGAAGCGTAATTTGGAATACCATAGGTGAGTAGGCAAACCCAGTCCTTATCCAAACTAAATAGCACTAAACGACCAACACCTAAACGATGCTGTAAAATTTCTTGATAAAGTTCGAGTAACTGAGAAACAGAAAAGTTATTATTGATCGCCTTTGTTACTTCCAACAAGGCATTCAATTTCACATCACTTTCCGACTTAATACTCTGGTTGCTCATTTTATAATAAAAAAACTGCTTCTTTTCCTTTTTTACTGAAGTCAGCTTCTATGTGTTCTTGTAAAGTGGTGCTTAAGGTTAAGCCAACAAAATCGGCCTTAACCGGAAAACGGGTATGACTTCTGTCTACCAGCACAACGGTGTTTAATTTTTTTACAGGCTTATCTAAAAATGTGCGTATGGCGTACATCAATGCTTTTCCGCTATTGAGTACATCATCCACAATAATGATATTCTTGTTTACATGATCCTTCTCTTCAAAATCCATTACCGGCTTGCTTTTCCAAGGCTCATCTTTATCCAATTTGATCTTACCAAGTTTAAGTTTAATACCTGATATCTTTTGCAAGCGATCAAAGATTTCTTTTGCCACCTTGTAACCGTTGCCATCTATGCCAACGATCAACATTTCCTTTTCACTGAAATTGGTTTCATAGATCTGGTAAGCAATACGATTGAGCTTTTGATCTATTTGAACGGCATCTAATATTTTTGTTTTAGCCATTAGTAGTTTTTAATTAACTGATTTAATTTTTCTTTTACCGAATCGCTTGGTTCGCATAAAGGTAAACGCACATATGGTTCAGTTATTTTTAAACGGGTTAAGGCATGTTTAATTCCGCCAGGGTTTCCATCGGCAAATAACTGGTCGGTAATGTCTACTAATTTGTAATGTAATTTTTGAGCGGTTGCCATATCGTATTTTAAGGCCGCGCGCACCATATCACTGTAATCTTTTGGGAAAGCATTGGCTACAACCGATATCACACCTACTCCACCGCAGGCAATAACCGGCAAGGTTAAATTATCATCGCCGCTGATCACCATAAAATCTTTTGGTTTGTTCTTAATGATCTTCATGATCTGTTCGATGTTGCCGCTTGCTTCCTTGGTCGCTACAATATTCTTGAAATCTTTTGCAATTTTAACCTGAGTCTCCCAGGTAACATTGCTTCCTGTTCTTCCGGGTACATTATAAAGAATAACAGGTAATTTACTAGCCTTTGAAACAGCTTTGTAATGTTCGTAATAACCTTTTTGATTGGGCTTATTATAGTATGGTGCTACCGATAAGATAGCGCTGAAATTGTTTACATTCGTGTTCTTTAACGCGTCAACCACTTCTGCCGTATTATTGCCGCCAATGCCCAATACCAATGGTAAAGTTTTATCGTTGGCTTTTATAACGGTATCAATTGCTAATTGTTTTTCTGCTTTGCTTAATGTAGCTGTTTCTCCAGTAGTTCCTAAAACCACAATGTATTCTACTTTACCTTTGATCAAATGCTTTACGAGTTTTTCTAAAGCTTTAACATCCACATTACCTTTTTTTGTAAAGGGAGTAACGATGGCAACGCCAGTGCCTGTTAAGAATTTATTCATGCTCAAAGTTATAATAATTTGGGAAACCGTTTTTTAAAAATTTATTAAATTATCAAACAGTTTTTTTTACAAATTATGGTTTGTATATTTACCCAGCTATACAAAATACATGGATTTAGAATTTAATAAGAACGACGATAAGATGCGTTTACTCATCTCGCAGATGGAGCAACGTCTTTCGAAAATATACTTAGGTGGCGGCAAAAGCCGTATTGACAAGCTTCACGAGCAAGGCAAAATGAGTGCCCGTGAGCGAATTGACTTTTTACTTGACAAAGACACACCCCGTTTTGAAATGGGTGCTATTGCCGGTTATGAGATGTACCCCGAACATGGCGGATGTCCTGGTGGTGGCGTAGTGATTGTGATTGGCTATGTAAGCGGAAAACAATGTATTGTAGTGGCTAACGACGCTACGGTAAAGGCTGGAGCCTGGTTTCCGATCACCGGAAAAAAGAACTTACGTGCACAGGAAATTGCCATGGAAAACCGTTTACCTATCATTTATTTGGTTGACAGTGCCGGTGTATACTTACCAATGCAAGACGAGATCTTCCCCGATAAAGAACATTTCGGGCGTATTTTCCGCAATAACGCGGTGATGAGTAGCATGGGCATTTTGCAGGTGGCGGCCGTTATGGGCAGTTGTGTGGCTGGAGGTGCTTATTTGCCAATCATGAGTGATGAAGCCATGATCGTTGATAAAACAGGTTCTATTTTCTTAGCCGGAAGTTATTTGGTGAAAGCCGCAATTGGCGAGAACATAGATAATGAGACCTTAGGTGGTGCAACAACACACTGTGAAATTAGCGGTGTAACCGATTATAAATGCAAAGATGATGCTGATTGCTTAACACGCATTCGCAACATCATGAGCAAAGTGGGTGATTATGAAAAGGCCGGTTTTAACCGCGAAACCCCAGCCCTACCTAAAAAAGATCCAAAGGAAATTTATGGTATCATACCGGATAGCCGCGATAAGCAATACGATATGCACCAGATCATTGAGCGTTTGGTGGATAATAGCGAGTTTGAAGAATATAAAGAATTATATGGTCAATCTATCATTTGTGCCTATGCCCGTATTGAAGGCTGGGCAGTTGGTATTGTTGCCAATCAACGCAAAGTAGTAAAATCAAAAAAAGGCGAAATGCAATTTGGTGGCGTAATATACAGTGATAGTGCTGATAAGGCCGCTCGATTTATTATGAATTGCAACCAAAAGAAGATCCCATTGGTATTCTTACAAGATGCTACCGGCTTTATGGTAGGCTCACGCAGCGAACATGGCGGCATTATTAAAGATGGCGCTAAACTGGTAAATGCCATGAGTAACTCGGTAGTGCCTAAGTTCACCATTATTATTGGTAACAGTTATGGTGCTGCTAACTATGCTATGTGCGGCAAGGCATACGATCCGCGTTTGATCGTTGGCTGGCCTACAGCTCAAGTGGCAGTTATGGGTGGGGCGCAAGCCGCAAAAGTATTGGTGCAAATAGAAGTAGCTTCGTTAAAAGCAAAAGGCGAAGAAATTACACCGGAGCGTGAACTGGAGTTGTTCAATAAGATAAAAGATCGTTACGATGCCCAAACATCTCCGTATTATGCGGCTTCTCGTTTGTGGCTAGACGCGATAATTGATCCCTTGGATACCCGCAAAGTGATTGGCATGGGTATTGAAATGGCTAATCATTCGCCTTTAACAAAGGCTTACAACGTAGGCGTTTTGCAAACCTAAAATTAAATGTCGCACGAAATAGCAGTTATAAAAGAAGTAGATCTTCCAGAAGTACACATTGCTTTGAAAAGCGACGGTATAGCGTACGTGCTATTAAAAGACCAGATGACGTTAGATGTTGAGCTTCAGATGCGTATGCTGAATGCCTATAATACCGTAACCTCTAAAGTCCTCACTCCCTTTATTTTTGAAGCAGGCGAAGGTATTATTGTTACCAAAGAGGCTCGAGATAATGCCATTCTTATTGAGGAAATATCACCCTGTAAAGCTATGGCTGTTATAGTGGATAACATAGCCTACGCTATGATCGGTAATTTTTACCTCAAATTCAATAAACCCAAACGACCATATAAGGTGTTTAAAAACCGCGAAGATGGCTTGAAATGGTTGCAGCAGTATAAGTAAGTAGGATTTTTGGGGCGAAACCAACCCTATATAGGCCCAAGTTCCTACCAAGACCAAATTACCCCCCATTCCGGCTCATTCATCTCAAGCACCAATCTTCGATCCAACTTCTAAAATCTAACTTCTTTTCTTGGCTTTTTTCCTTTTATTATCTAACTTAGGGGCTCAAAATTTAATCTTTAAATCTCTATACACTATGGCATTTGACATTGAAATGATCAAGAAGGTTTACTCAAATATGCCTGCACGAATTGAGGCAGCTCGTAAAACACTTGGACGTCCGCTAACTTTAGCAGAAAAGATCTTGTATTCGCATTTAGATGCTGATATGAAATTAACTGATTACCCTCGTGGTACCTCGTATGTTGATTTTAATCCGGATCGCGTTGCTATGCAAGATGCAACAGCCCAAATGGCTTTATTGCAATTTATGCAAGCTGGTCGCCCTACAGTAGCTGTTCCTTCTTCGGTTCACTGCGATCACTTAATTCAAGCAAAAGTTGGTGCAAATGCCGATTTAACAAGAGCTAAATCAGAAAGCGAAGAAGTATTTAATTTCTTAGCTTCTGTATCTAATAAATACGGTATCGGGTTCTGGAAACCGGGCGCTGGTATCATTCACCAAATTGTATTAGAAAATTATGCATTCCCTGGTGGAATGATGATAGGTACCGACTCTCACACGGTTAACGCCGGTGGTTTAGGTATGATCGCTATTGGTGTTGGTGGAGCTGATGCTTGCGACGTAATGGCTGGTTTACCTTGGGAACTAAAAATGCCGAAATTAATTGGTATTAAATTAACCGGTAAATTAAACGGATGGGCAAGTGCTAAAGACGTGATCTTAAAAGTTGCAGGTATCTTAACTGTAAAAGGTGGTACAGATAAAGTAGTTGAATATTTTGGAGAAGGTGCCGTGAGTTTATCTTGTACCGGTAAAGGTACAATTTGTAACATGGGTGCAGAAATTGGTGCAACCACTTCTACATTTGGTTACGACGAAAGTATGAGTCGTTACTTAAAAGCTACAGGCCGCGCAGATGTTGCTGCTTTAGCAGACGGCATCAAAGAACATTTAACCGGTGATGCAGAAGTATATGCTAACCCATCAAAATATTTTGATGAAGTAATTGAGATCAATTTATCTGAATTAGAACCATACGTTAACGGACCTTTCACTCCAGATCTTGCTACCCCTATTTCTCAATTAAAGGCTGCGGCTGAGAAAAACGGATGGCCAATGAAAATAGAAGCTGGTTTAATTGGTTCTTGTACAAACTCATCTTACGAAGATATTGCACGTGCAGTATCATTAGCAAAACAAGTGTCGTCAAAGAATTTAAAATCAAAAGCAGAATTCATGATCAACCCGGGTTCGGAGCAGATCCGTTACACCATTGAGCGTGATGGCTTTTTAGATGTATTTAATAAAGTAGGTGCTACTGTTTTTACTAACGCTTGCGGACCATGTATTGGTATGTGGGACCGTGTAGGTGCTGAGAAACAAGAGAAGAACACTATTATTCACTCGTTTAACCGTAACTTCGCAAAGCGTGCCGATGGTAATCCAAATACATATGCATTTGTTGCATCTCCTGAAATTGTTACTGCTTTAGCTATTGCAGGTAACTTAGGATTTAATCCATTAACTGATACATTAACCAACGAAAAAGGTGAGCAGGTAAAATTAGATCCACCAAGTGGAGATGAATTACCAACTAAAGGTTTTGCGGTTGAAGATGCAGGTTACCAAGCTCCGGCAATTGACGGAAGCAAAGTACAAGTATTGGTAGAGCCAACCTCTAAGCGTTTACAATTATTAGATCCGTTTGCTGCTTGGACTGGTGTTGACTTTAAAGGCTTGAAACTATTGATCAAAGCAAAAGGCAAGTGTACAACCGATCATATCTCAATGGCTGGACCTTGGTTAAAATACCGTGGCCACTTAGATAACATTTCGAACAACATGTTAATTGGTGCAGTAAATGCATTTAATGATAAAACCGATAACATTAAAAATCAATTAACCGGTGTTTACGAAGGTGTACCAGTTGTTCAACGCGCATACAAAGCACAAGGCATTGGATCAATTGTGGTGGGCGACGAGAACTATGGTGAAGGTTCATCACGTGAGCATGCAGCTATGGAACCACGTCATTTAGGTGTAAAAGTAGTATTGGTAAAATCATTTGCCCGTATTCACGAAACCAACTTAAAGAAACAAGGAATGTTAGGCTTAACGTTTGCTAACGCGGCTGACTACGATAAAATTAAGGAAGACGATATCATTGATATTACTGGCTTAACAACATTTGCACCTGGTGTACAATTAACTGTAACCTTAAACCATGCAGATGGCAGCAAAGAAGATTTTAAAGTGAACCATAGCTACAACGCTCAACAAATTGAGTGGTTCAAAGCAGGTGGCGCTTTAAACATCATCAGAGCGAATGTAAAAGCGTAAGTATACCACTTATATAAATTAAAAGCCCACTTAGAAATGAGTGGGCTTTTTGTTTGGGAGGAATTAATATCTTTAACTCATATTAAAATATAACGCTATGAAAATTATACTTTCCATATTACTCATCACGTCTTCTTTTGCTGGATTAGCTCAAACCACAACTGTTTCTAAAGAAAAACCGAAAGAAGAAGTATTCGCAGTTGTTGAAGAAGTGGCAACATACCCTGGAGGACCAACCGAATTCAATAAATTTATTCAAAGTAATTTAAAGTATCCTGAAAAGGCTATACGCGATTCAATAGAAGGGAAATGTTTTGTGAAGTTTGTGATAACATCAGAAGGGAATATACGTGACATTAAAGTTTTGAAAGGCGTTACTGGTTGCAAAGAATGCGATCAGGAATCAGTAAGAGTAATAAAAGCCATGCCTAAGTGGATTCCTGCTAAAATAAACGGGAAACCCGTTTCTTCTTTTTATAACTTACCTATTAAGTTTGTGATGAATTAAATATATGCGCAGCAATTGAAAAAACCAATGGCAACAAATGGAATATTAAAAACCTGTAAAAAAGGACATCATTTCTACAAAAGCAGTAGTTGCCCAATCTGCCCTATTTGCGAACAAGAACGTAAGCCAAAAGATAGTTTCTTAGCGTTAATTAGTGCACCGGCAAGAAGAGCCTTGGAAAGAGAAAACATTAAGACGTTGCATGATTTAGCCAAATGGACTGAAGCGGAGATTATCAACCTCCATGGATTGGGACCAAGCACCATTCCTAAACTAAAAAAAGCCTTAAAAGAGATCGGACTCTCCTTCAGATCATAGTCAATTAAAAACCGAACTCGACTCTATTCAAAAGTTAAACAGATCATTTGAAAAACACAAATTATTAAACATATTGTGTTTTTAGTTGTTTGATTTTCATCAAACTCAATCTATTGAAAATAAAGCGCATACATTTACCTTACCTCTTCTTTTTACTACTTGTACATACCCTTGTATTAGCGCAAAACAAAAATTTAGATTCCCTTAACGCTTTGCTTAAGGATGCGCCCCACGATTCCATCCGCTTGCGTTTATACCTTAATTTGTGTACCGAATGTATTATAAGCGATAATTTAAAATATGCCGAGCCGGCAGTAAAATTAGCAGATAAACTACTGCCACTCGCACAAAACGAAGCTCAGCGGAAAGTCCTGATCCAACAAAAGATCATCGCTTACGATTTTATATCTGTTTATTACGAACGAACAGAACCTTCGGGCTCTACCAACCAATTTAAAACATTAGAAAAGATCCAACAGATACGCGAACAAGAAAAAGATACAGTTGGTATAACTCAATCCATCATAACCTTTTCGGATTATTATTATAGAAAAGGAGACATCCTTAAGCAATTGCAAACTTTGCAAAACGGACTAAAAAGGTGGGAAAAAGCCAAATACAAATTAGGAATGGCTAAGTTTATTGCACAAATAGGTTTGCTATATGCCACACAGGGCGATACCACCAGTGCTATTAACTACTTAGAAAAAGGGATTGAATTAGAGAAGATAATTGGCGACAAGGAACGTATTTCGAAAGGTTATTATTTAACAGGTTTACTCTATTCTACGCTCAACTACCATCAAAAAGCCATTTACTATTATACCGAAGCTCTTAACAGATACACAAAATTAAATACACTCCTTCTTGTGCCCGAGATCTACCTAAAGCTGGGCGAGGCTTATCAGTCGTTACACCAATACAACAAAGCTCAGGACGCATACAATACCGGTTATAAAATAGCTGAAGAAATATATGATCCGCGGGTGAAGTTTTTAATTACACTAGCCAAAGGCACCGCAGATGAGCAAATGGGCCATTATGCAAAAGCCATTGAGCAGCATTTATTAAATTACGAAACAGCGGTTAAACTCCGAGAGAATTACTATGCAGTATGGCTAGCAAGTCATGCCTTATCCATCGACTATTTTAAAGCCGGTGAATACAAAAAAGCCAGATCTTATTCGGATAAGGCTTTAGAGATCATAAAGAACAAAGGTGCAGCAAATGATATCTTAGGTTCATTAAATATCGCCTATCAAATTGATTCGGCCACCAATAACCACAGAGGCGCACATTTGAACTACAAAGAATATATGAAGCTAAGAGATCAGCTAAATGGCGAAGAGGTAAAAAAAGCGGCTATTCGAGGGCAATTTCAATTTCAATTAGAAAATCAAAAACAACAATCGAAATTAGAACAGGAACGAAAAGATCAATTGAATGAAAAAGAGAACCAGTACAAAAACAATATCATACTAGCCGTGAGTTTTGGTTTGTTAGCGGTATTGATACTTATAGGCTTTGTATACCGTGGTTTACAACAAAACAAGCAAATTAATAAAGAATTGGTTTACAAGAATAATCTCATTGAAAAACAAAAAAATTTAGTAGAAGAGAAACATAAGGAAATAACCGATAGCATTAATTACGCCGAACGCATTCAAAGTAGTTTTTTAGCCAGTAAAGAAGAGTTAGATACGCAGTTGAACGACTACTTTGTTTACTTTAAGCCCAAAGATGTTGTGAGTGGCGATTTTTATTGGTGTCATTCCATTAAAACGCAACAACAAAACAAGTTTTACTTATTGGCGGCAGATAGCACAGGACATGGTGTACCGGGCTCTATTATGAGCTTACTCAATATTACTAGTATTGAAAAAGCAATAGAGATACATACAGAACCTGCTGAAATATTAAATCACACGCGTAAAACCATTATCGACCGATTAAAAAAAGACGGGAGTAGCGATGGCGGAAAAGATGGCATGGATTGCAGTTTATTGGTATTTGATAAAACAAATTATGAGTTAAAGATTGCTTCAGCCAATAATCCGGTTTGGATCATTAGAGATCAAATCATAACTGAGATAAAACCAGACCGAATGCCTGTTGGTAAAAGCGATAAAGATCACCTAGCATTTGTTGAACAAACGTACCAATTGAAACCAGGTGATGCGGTGTATGCTTTAACAGATGGATTTCCTGACCAGTTTGGTGGCCCGTATGGTAAAAAGTTCAAGAGCAAACAATTAAAAGAGGAATTAATGACCATGGCTCACTTACCAATGGCACAACAACGTACAGCCTTACAAGACATATTTAATAAATGGATTGGTGATCTAGATCAAGTAGATGATGTGCTTGTCATTGGGATTCGTGTTTAATAAGCTGATCTATATTCTTTGAATTGTTTAAGCAACTTTCTCCGCCAAATCACTACCTTTAAACCATGGATGATCAGGAGCCCAAAAAACCAAGGCGTGTAAGATACAAAGGTACACACCCAAAATCCTTTAAAGAAAAATACAAAGAACTGCAGCCTGAGCAATATGCCGATGACATTGCTAAGGTAATGCAGCAAGGTCGCACACCAGCTGGTATGCATCGCTCTATTTGCGTGAAAGAGATAATGGATTTTTTAGACATTAAACCCGGACAAGTAGGTTTAGATGCCACCTTGGGTTATGGCGGCCATAGCTTAGAAATTTTACAACGCCTTATACCAACCGGAAAATTATATGCTACTGATGTAGACCCATTTGAACTACCGCGTACCAAAGAACGTTTAACAGCTTTGGGATATGGCCCGGAAGTATTAGAGATCAAGAAAATGAATTTTTCTGGCATAGATCTAATAGCCGCAGAGGCTGGTCCTTTAAATTTTGTCTTGGCCGATCTGGGTGTATCATCTATGCAAATAGATAACCCCGAAAGAGGCTTTTCATTTAAGATCGAAGGTCCACTTGACCTACGTTTAAACCCTAAAAGCGGATTATCAGCTGCTGCGCTTTTAAAAGAAATCTCGCAAGAAGAACTCGCAGAGATATTAGAAGTAAACTCGGACGAGCCATTTGCTGATGAGATAGCAGAAGCTGTGTTTAAGGCATTAAAAAAAGGAAAAGACATTAGCACTACTACTCAATTAAAAGACATTATTGCTGAAGCTTTAAAATATATTCCTGAAAACTCACGTAAAGAAGAAATAAAAAAATCGTGTCAACGTTGCTTTCAGGCCCTGCGCATTGAAGTGAACGATGAGTTTGGCGTATTAGATAAATTCCTGGAAAAACTACCAGATGCATTGGCTTCTGGGGGGCGCGTTGCCATCTTGTCCTTTCATTCGGGTGAAGACAGACGTGTAAAAAAATCGTTTCAATATTTGTTTCGTGAAGGAATATATAGCGAGGTTGCACCCGACCCTATTCGCCCCAGTGCCGAAGAGATCAACACCAACCCACGTGCTAGGTCTGCAAAGTTAAGATGGGCTGTAAAGGTATAGTCTGTTGTTTCGATCAAATTTACACTAAGGATCATTTCATATTGAATTAACTTTAAGAATTAAAATATAATCTTAAATTTATAAAAACAATAAACACTTAAAGGTCATGAAAAAGACATTATTGGTTACCGGCTTGATCCTTATTCAATCCATCCAGCTCTTTTCTCAGTCTAATCCACTAGACAAAAAAATGGAAAAAGTGTACAACCTGGTTGAAAAGGGAAAGTACAAGGACGCGAGTGAACAACTTGAGAAACTGCTTGAGGATTACCCTGAATTTGGTAAAGGATGGGATTATTTATCGAAACTGCGCTACAAAGAGTATACAGATGCAAAGAAAACGGATCTGATCTTTTCCGGCAACGTGAAGGTAACAACTAAAGATAAAGATGGCAAAGAGAAACCAGCCGAGAGCGATTCCATGTCAAATGCAATCATGAACTTGTTAACCAATTACAGCCCATCGAAAGTAGCTTACAGTAAATACATTTATTCAATGAGGCAAGGACTTTTAACATCTGACGATGCTTACTTGTCTTCAGCAATTATCAGAAATTTATTTGTTGACCCGGAAACGGATACGGCTGTGAGTAAAAAAGCATTGAAATTTTTTAACGAGGCCGAAGAAGAGTTCGCGAAAAAGAACTACGATAATGCTGCTAAAATTTACAAGAGGGCCATAGAAGAACAGCCCGATTTTTTTAAAGCAAGTTTATACATGGGCGATTGTTTTTATTTTACCGAAAATTACACCAGCGCATCCGAAGTTTTTAGAACAGCGGTAGCCACATTTCCAAAATTACTCGAACCAAGGAAATATTTGATCGATTCTTATGCGAAACAACGGTTGTATGATAAATGTATGACTGAGTGTATTCAGGCTATGCTTGTATACCCCGATCTGTCGGTTGCTGTTAAGTTAGAGGACGCTGTGTATTATCAGAACAAAAAAATGACTGTTAGATGGACCCCAAGAAAAGTATTTCCAAATCAAATACAGGATAGCAGCACAGTGAGTTTAAATTTATATAAACCTGAGAAAGCTCCGAAAATCAAAGAACCTTGGACACATTATCAAAAGGCATTTGACAACATAAAGAGCTATTGCAATTCAAAAGGCATTATAACAAAACCCAATAATTTAACGAGTGCTAAATACCTGGAAGTATATAGTTGGGAAGAAATGCTTAAAAACAGTCAAGATCCTTCTTTAGACCAAGCGAGAAAAATGCAAGATGATGGCTATTTAGACTGTTATGTTCTGATTACTTGCTTTCATTTTGATGTTTATGATCAATACCTTGATTTTGTGTCGAAGCGAAAAGACAAAGTGTTGGAATACTACAAAAAATATATCGTAGCTAAGTAAAACTTTTGCAAATTCATTAAAAAACCCACTGAAGTTTAATTTCAGTGGGTCTATTTTTTTGATGATCTTTCTATTTCAATTGTTTTCTATGGCAATGTAATAGAATATGTAACACCATTGATGATAACCGTTGCATTTAAATCGCAAGACCCTGAACCATAATCAAAATAGCGTGTTGGGCGCGTGCCGGGTGTGTAATTGATTTTACCGCTAATGAATGGGTGACGCTTAGGTAATAATACGCTTGGAGAACAAGTAAAATCACGCACCAGGTCAACAGCTGTAGCTGTATAGTTTTCACCCTTCGCATTTTGTCCATTTGCCGAACCATTTATTTTCACAACTGCCTTATTCCAAGAAATTGGTAAAGCCTGCCCATGGTAGCAACCTGCATTGGCATCGTTGGTGTTCGTAAGTTCTTTTGTGCGATCGCACACATAAGTAATAGTACCGCCACCATTTGGTTTAGTAATATTAATATTCGCCTGAATTCTCCAGGTCAAATTTTTATAGCCAATAGTAGGCGTACCCGTGCCAATACTTGCAGTGGTAGTATTAGCTACCGTTTTGTTATTAATGGTTACTTGACAGCTATCCACCACATAGTTTTGGGAGGTAACGATCATTTTAAAGCCCGGGTTACGGTATTTGGTATTAGAAAGTGGTGAACACTGTGAAAGATCGAAGAATAATTTACCAGTACGTCTTCTACCATCACTTCCTAAGCAACCGGTAGTACCAAAATCTACTGTTATGGTATTAGTAGCAGCACCTGAAACGGTTGCGCATGGGGCAATTGCCAAAACACCGGTTAACTCATTACTACCTGAGCCGCGATACTCGGTCAAGGTGCTATTCTCAACTACATCACTACCTATAGCATCAATGTCGTTTGCGATCGTTTCCGAATTTGCATTATCTCTAGCCGAGTTAGCTTCAGTGTCAGGTTCTTCCGCTTCTTTCTTTGTACGTTTTTTACAGCTGGTTAACATTAACGACCCTGCCAAAATTAAAACTGAGGCACTTAAAATTAGTTTATTGGTTTTCATAGGTTATTTTTTTTTGAATGATAGTTACTATTTCTACTTACGTTTTATTTAACTAAATGGTTTGGTAGTTGGATGCTTATATTTTAAAAAGGTTTAATGTTAAAATAAAATTAATATAAAAAAAGGTGAAATCAAGGCTTTATGCCCATAAACAAATAACTTTATGCCCTTAGGATTGTTATTTAAAGCAAATTGATACATGAAATCATTAAAAAGCCTCAATCATTTTTTTGTTACCTACAAATGGCACTTTTTAGGAGGATTGGTGTTTATTGCTTTATCTACCATTTTTAAAGCTTACCAAGGGATCATCATCAGAGATGGCACAAATGAGGTACTAAAAACTATCAGTGGTGATAATTCAACCAATACGGAGGTATTTGTGTGGTTTGGTGTAAAAATGATCTCCTTCGCCCTTATTAGCGGCATTTTTATGTTTCTGATGCGTCAAACCATTATAGTAATGAGCAGGCATATTGAATACGATCAAAAGAATGAGATCTATAACCACTACCAGCAATTAGATACCCAGTTCTATAAAAAGAATAACACGGGCGACCTCATGAATCGGATCAGCGAAGATGTGAGCAAGGTGAGGATGTATACTGGGCCGGCGATCATGTATTTAGTAAATACAACGGTTACTGTTGTTACTGTGCTTTCGTTTATGCTAAGTGTTAACCGATCTTTAACCTGGTTGGTTTTTTTACCGCTACCGATATTAGCCTTTTTCATTTACAAGATCTCTGATAAGATCAATAAACGCAGTTTAGAAGTGCAAGCAAAATTATCAGAGCTAACCTCTCAAGCACAAGAAACGTTCAGCGGCATACGATTAATAAAAGCCTACGGAAGGGAAGATTTTTATGCCGAGGAAATGAATGAAAAAAGCAGCGACTACAAAGGCATTGCTTTAAAGTTAGCGCGCACTCAGGCTTTGTTTGGTCCTACTATGCTGTTTTTAGTTGCGCTCAGCACCTTGATCACAATTTGGTATGGCGGTAAATTGGTGATCGAAAACAAGATCGACTTTGGAAATATAACGGAATTCATTTATTACATCTTTCAATTAACCTGGCCCTTTGCTTCCTTGGGATGGGTAACGTCTTTAGTTCAGCGTGCAGCGGCATCACAAGAACGCATTAATGAGTTTTTAGATGTAAAGCCCAATATTGTAAATAGCAACGAAAGTGTTTATTCCATTAACGGCAGTATTGAATTTAAGAACGTAAACTTTACCTATCCCGAAAATAACGTAACGGCATTAAGGAACGTTTCCTTCAGTTTAAAAAAGGGTCAAACACTTGGAATTACCGGTGGTGTTGGCAGCGGAAAATCAACCTTACTGAATTTGATCTCGCGTATGTACGACCTTACAGATGGTGAGATATTAATTGACGAAAAAAATGTAAAGCAACATAACCTGCAATTACTGCGCCGTCAAATGGGCTTTGTTCCTCAAGAAGTAATTCTATTCAGCGATTCAATAAAGAATAATATTGCCTTTGGCTCTTTGCAAAACAGCTTAAGTGATTTAGAGATCGAAAAAGCAGCAAAGATCGCTCAGGTGCACGATAACATTGAAGGTTTTCCGGATAAGTACGAAACCATTATTGGCGAGCGTGGAATAACCTTATCGGGCGGGCAAAAACAACGCATCTCCATTGCCAGAGCTATTATTCATCAACCGCAAATATTGGTGTTTGATGATTGTTTATCGGCAGTAGACAGTGAAACCGAACATCATATTTTACAAGAACTTAAAACGGTAATGAAAGATAAAACAGCGATCATTGTGAGTCACCGTATTTCCAGCATCCAACATGCTGATCTGATCTTGTATCTAAAAGATGGAGAGATCATTGAATCTGGCACACACAATGAGTTGATCGCTAAAAAAGGTGAGTACTTTAAACTCGATGAAATGCAAAACAACCGATGAAAAAACTAGCATTTATTTTTATGTATTTTGTGATGCCTTTTATGGCTTTTTCGCAAAACGACACCCTTCCCTACCTTCAAGTATTAGGTGTAGCGCAAGATGGCGGTTACCCACATTTTGGCTGTGAAAAGAAATGTTGTAAAATGGCATGGAAAGAAACGTCAAAAAAACGATTTCCGGTTGCTCTTGCTATAGTAGACCCAAAAAGTAAAAAATGGTGGTTGATGGAAGCTACACCAGATATGAAGGATCAGATCGAATTGTTTTCGCAGCTAACTAAACACCAATATAATTACCTACCTGAAGGTATATTGATCACACATGCACACATTGGCCATTATGCCGGACTCATAAATTTAGGCCGGGAAGTAATGAATACCAAAAACATACCGGTTTATGTGATGCCACAGATGAAGAGTTTTATTGAAAAGAATGGTCCATGGAGCCAACTTGTAGCCTTGAATAATATAGAGCTAAAAGAGATGAAGAAAGACTCGGTGATTGTTTTATCGAAAGCTATTTCAATTTCACCCATTCAGGTGCCTCACCGCGATGAGTTTTCGGAGACTGTTGGTTTTCGAATAAATACAAGCGCAAAAAAATATCTGTTTATCCCAGATATTGATAAATGGCAAAAATGGGATCGATCGATAGTAGATGAAGTTAAAAAGGTAGAAATCGCTTTTTTAGATGCTACGTTTAACAACATCAACGAATTAAATAATAGAAAGATAGAAGAAGTACCTCACCCTTTTATTGAAGAGACCATGGCCTTGTTTATAAGTGAAAGTGCAGCAACTCGTAATAAGATCCACTTTATCCATTTTAACCATACCAATGCTGTTATGTGGGATAAAAAATTAAGTGAGGTGATCGAAAAGAAAAACTTCGTTATTTCGGTGCAAGGAAAGAAGTATTAAATGAATGTTTGATCACAAGTTCATGAAACAAAAAAAGACCCGAATCATCGGGTCTTTTTAATTCAATCTAATTTAAAATTTATCTGAACAAACTCACGTTGCCTTTTTGCTCAAACGCCGCTTCATCTTTACCCTTCGCATTAATTATATAGAAGTATGTTCCGGCAGGACATTCCTTTCCATTTAAGTTTTTTCCATCCCAGGCAAAATTGCCGGTTTCACTTACTACTTCATACACCCTATTTCCCCAACGATCAAATATCACAATTTCGATATGCGCTAAATTGGTTGCTCTTAATCGGAAGATGTCGTTTGATTTATCACCATTTGGCGTAAATACATTTGGTACTTCTAATTTAGATGGTAATTCCACTAAGATCAAATGCATGGCCGAATCAATACAAGAACCCTTTTGTACACTCAAGATCACGCTATAGGTTCCAGATGCCGTATAAGTGGCCATTGTTGGTGCTGTATTTAAAACAGTATGTGTAATGGTTCCATTACCATAACTCCAGCTTGAAATAATGTTACTGGCGCCTGTGCTTGTTACACTAGTGTTGCTGAATGTAACAACTAAAGGTGCAAAGCCGGCATTTGGACTTGGAATAAAGTCGGCATAAATACTGCCATCCATGATCTCAATTCCGGTTTGGGCCACACATCCATTAATGGTATTTGTTACCGTTACAAAATAATCTCCCGATTTGTTGGTCACTAAAACCGAAGAAGTTAAATTGGAAGTTAAGGCTCCTGGAGGTACACTCCACGAATAAGCAAAGCCGGTTGTAGTTCCGGTGATGGTTGGGAAAACAGCAACGGTTGGGTTTGTAGCACAATCCAATGTAAAGATGGGTGCAATTTGCAATGGTGGTGGATTAATATCGGTACCAATTATGTAATTAGCCGTGTATGTGCATCCGTTTACAATAGATGTTGCAATTGAAGTATGACTACCTGCAATAGTTGAATTAAATGATGAACCTCCTGAAGGTAAACCAACCGGCGGATACCATTCGTATGTTGGTATCAATGCGCCTGCCAATGCAGTTGTGGTAATTGGCACCAAAAGCACATCGTGATTAATACACGTTAAAACCGAATTGGTTAAAGCACTAATTACAAAAATTGGTACACGAATATCTTGCAAGATCTGAATGGTTTTGGTAGAGCGACATAAGTTATTGTTATCTATTGCCCCAACTGTAAAGATGCCTGCAGAAGTAATATTAACCGATGAGTTTGAAATGGTCGGGTTAATAACAACCGTTGCATTTGGTGTAGGGTTAATGGAATTAGATGGCACCGCCGGCACCGTCCACGTGATAATGGTATTTAAATTATTACTAATACCAGTTAACTCCATAGTAGGGTTTTTACAGGTTAATATGCTCAGTGGCTGAATGATCTCTATTGGCGGTGGTACAATGTTTTGTATGATGTTAATAGATTGGGTAACCACGCACATATTGGTTTGGTCGCGCACATATACCACCCATGTTCCTGGTGTTACAATATTGTTTTGATTTGGATTAATATTATATCCTGGAGTTAAAGTTCCGGGAGGTGGCGAGAAGAAGTACTCAACCGGTGTATTAGGGTTTGGTGAGGTTTCAACATAAGTTACCTGCATACTCGTTACACTTTTGGTTGAACAGCCTACTGTAAAATTAGTGGTGCTTGTAACCGTAAACTGCGGAACACCGATAGAGGCTGTTACTTGAACTGATTTTGTAGCTCGACAACCGGTTAAATTATTGATGGATTCGAACCAATAGATACCTGGACTTCCGGGCTGAAACAAATTGATGGTACCCTGCGGTACACCCACATACATGGTATTTGTACCAACTACCTGATACCAATTTGTAGTTACGTTTGGCCCTAATGTGCTTGTACCAGTAAATGTAGATGCAGACACATTACAGGTGATATTCATAATTGTAGGTGTTACAGCAACAACCGGTGCGGTTACATCTTGATAAACTGTGTATGAACGAACCACATTACAACCGGTTGAACTAATACCTATAACGGTTCCAACACAAGCTGTTGTAAAATTATAACTTGGTCCGCTTACCGTTGGCGTACAAGGGCTCCAAATAAACGTGAGTGGATTGCCATTTGTAACGCTGGTGGTTAACAACACATTTGGGTTATTACAACGAATCGTATAATCGTTACTTGGATTAATGACAATGAAATCGGCCGGTAATTGAACCGCGTTGATGGTGAAGTTGGTGATCGATCTGCAGCCATCTGATGTAATAACAGTTGTCGAGTTTGGGCCTGGTTGCAAACCCGAAGCCGTTGCCGAGTTTACGGTTGAATAGTTTGCAGGTAAAGGACTCCAGGTTGTGGTATAATTAGGACTTCCGCTTGGTGTAAATGTTACACCTATGGTAACATTATTGGTTGGGTTAGAACAACTACCTTGGTTTACCATGGAGTTAATAATAGGTGCTGGAAATACCGTTGCATTAACAACGATAGAATTGGTTAATACAAAGTTTGAACTATTTGTACCGGTAACATATAATGTATAAGTAGTATTTGTACTTGGTGATACGGTAAAATTAGGACTCGACTGGATCAAGCCACTTGGCTGAATGGAATAGACAGGATTAGCCAGATTATTGATATTGTTGATAGAAATTACAGTACTGGTTCCAAAGCATAGCGAAACATTGTATGGCAATAAAGTACAATCGGCAATCTTAAATTTGGCAATAAAAAAATCATCCGCATTCATATTGGTTTTATTGTATGCACCTGTAACCGGCATGTAACCATTGCTATTGCTATAAAAACACCAATAACCAACAATAAAAAGATTTCCGAAAGGATCCACTTTTAACGATGTGCCTTTTTCATCAAAACCGGTTGTGCCATTATAGGTTGCCCATATCAATGCATTATTCGTGTTGAACCCAACAAAATAAACATCATCGGAAGTTAATTTATTTGGAATATAAAATGCACCATTCCCCGGATTAACTGTTTGCAGATCGCTTGAATAGGTATTACCTGTTGCATAAAAATTACCACAATTATCAGATACAATAGCTGTTCCATCATCATCGGAGCTACCACCGTAGTAAGTACTCCAAACCAGATTTCCACCATTTAAGAAACGTGCAAAAAAGGCATCCTCCATCCCAGCATTGGCCGCTTGAAAAAATGCACCACCACCCGGGTTTAAAGTTGGGAAATTGGTTGACTGCGTTTGGCCTGCAATGTAAATAGAACCCAATGAATGAACGTTAATTCCTCTACCAATATCAACACCGCCACCACCGTAGTAGGTAGACCAAATACTAACCCCGGTATTGCTTGCTTTAAAAATAAACGCATCCGATGCACCAGCATTAGCTGCTTGAAAATAGGCGCCACTACCCGGATTTAATAAAGGAAAATTAGTTGATGACGTTTCACCGATAACATAGATCTTGTTTGTGACATCTGTTGTTATATAATGCGCAATATCGTTTGCGTTGCCACCATAAAAAGTAGACCATAACTGCTGGCCTGTGCTTGAGAATTTAGCTAAAAACGCATCTTTACCTCCACCAGTTGTTCCTTGATAATAGGCGCCTGCTCCTGGATTGTTGAGTGGGAAATTTGTTGATTCAGTCCAACCGGTCATAAACACATTTCCGTTTCCATCGGCCACTACTCCACGTGCTACATCGTTTCCAGAGCCGCCGTAAAAAGTTGACCAAAGCAAAACACCTGTATTGGTGAATTTTATCAAAACAGCATCACCACCCTCACTCATGGCATTACTTCCGCCTGCATACACACCCTGATTGAATGCACCAGACAAGTTCATTAAAGGAAAATTAGTTGACAACGAACTTCCTGCTACATAAACATTACCTACATTATCAATTGAAACAGAGTTACCGTTATCATGATCGGTACCACCATAGTAGGTACACCAAATTAGTGCACCCAAATTTGAGAACTTCAAGATGCAAATATCTCCACCTTTACCTTGTATACCTCCGCCACCGCCATAGGTACCTTGAAAATAAGCGCCCCCTCCCGGGTTGACATTTGGGAAGGCAGATGAAGATAAGGTGTTTCCGGTAACAAATACATTACCGTTAGCATCAATGGCGTTCGACATATCTGTATTCTTTTCCCAGGCATTACCACCAAAATAAGTTCCCCATACTAGGTTTAATGGCGGATCGATTGTTAAGGTTTTACTGTGATCATAATCACCTAATTTAAATGAAACAACATTATTCTTTAATTGATAAGCAGTTGAAACCTCATTTCCTCCGGCGTAACTGATCGCTTTTCCTTCTTGCAATTCGCCAATTGGTGTTTTAATTAAAAGCTGATCATCTTCCTGCTGGCTAATATCTGCCCATTTGTATAAGAGTTTAATATTAGCAGGGTCTGCATTGGCGTGAACAATAAAATCGTACTTGATCATTTTTTTCTCACTACCATTGGTAACATACCAAACCCAATCAATACCTTCATAAACATTACGGATCGTTATTTTTTGGTATTGTTTTATATTGGTAATTCCACGTGGAGAAACCGCAGTGAAATAATTAGTGATCTGTTCTAAAGGATCCTCTGCTATAATGTTATTTGGTGTGATGCTGGCATTCATAAGATCCACATCCACACGATTGTATTGGATCGAGTCTTTCCCGGAATGTTCTTTTTCAACTTCAGGTACATGTTTATGACTAGATTTATAAAAAACATAGGATACGCCGGTTGTTGTTAGATAGATATCCAGGTCCTTGGCCTTGAAGCGATAAAGCAAATTATCCATTCGGTTATTTTGCTCATCTACAAATTGCCCCTTGTTTTCTTCAAACCCCATTGTGGCTGCTTGGTCACTAGAAATTAAGCTTTTTGCAGTATGTGGTTTTTTATCCTTTAAAAAGGTATTTACGTTAGGGTTATTTCCCAAAGATCCTTTAGAGATCAAAAGAAACAACATCAAAACTGTTAAAATAAAATGTATTTTGCGCATAAACTAATTTAGTTAAAATAACCAAAAATCGGACCACATATTGTTAAAAAAAATCCCCCCAACTGTTTTGTTGGAGGGATCTTTTGAAGATTGAATTTAAATTTTATCTGAACAAACTCACATTACCTTTTTGATCGTAAGCTGTGTCATCTTTACCTGTTGCCTTGATCACGTAGAAATAAGTTCCTTCCGGAGCATCTTTACCAGCAAGGGTTTTACCATCCCAAGCAAAGTTACCAGTTTCGCTAACTACTTCATATACTCTGTTACCCCAACGGTCAAATATCACTACCTCAATAGATGCTAAGTTTGTAGCTTTTAAACGGAAAATATCGTTTGATTTATCTCCGTTTGGTGTAAACACGTTAGGTACTTCTAATTTAGATGGCAATTCAACTTTTATCAATTTCATTGCTGAATCAACACAAGCTCCTTTTGTTGCAATTAACATAACACTGTATGTACCAGAAGCAGTATAAGTAGCAGAAGTAGGTTGAGTATTTAATACAGTTGTAGTAACTGCTCCATTACCATAACTCCAAGTAGAAATGATGCTGCTTGCGCCAGTGCTGGTTGAACTGGTGTTACTAAATGTAACTACCAATGGTGCATATCCACCTGATGGTGTTGCATTAAAGTCTGCCGTCATAGCACCACCAGTTACACTGTAACCTTGTATGGTAAAACAGCCGGTAAGTGAATTCGTAACTAAAATAGTATATGAACCAGTTTTGTTTGTTGTCAATAAAGAAGAAGTTAAGTTAGAGGTGATTGCACCAGCAGGTATAACTGTCCATGAATACGTAAAGCCGGTTGTTGTTCCTGTAATACTCGGAAAGATTGAAACCGTAGGATTACTTGAACAATCTAATGTAAAATTAGGTGCTACTCCAACAGCAGGAGCTGTTACATCTTTTGCTACATTATAGGTAGCAGAAGTTGTACAACCATTAGTGATTGAAGTTGCCACACACGTATGAACACCAGGTGCTGTTGAATTGAAAGATGTAGATGCTGAACCAGATCCAACTGGTGGATACCAAAAATACTGCGGCACTAATGCACCTGCCAACACTGTAGTTGTAATAGGCGTGATCAAAACATCGGTATTAGAGCAAGTAATAATTGAGTTTGTTAATGCACTGATCGTAAATATTGGAAGTCGAAGATCCTGTAATACCTGTAAAGTTTTGGTTGATTTACATAAGTTATTATTATCAACTGCTCCAACGGTAAAGAAGCCTATTGAAGTAATATTGGCTGAAGAACTAGCAACCGACGGATTAATGTTTACAGTAGTGTTAACTGTTGGATTGACTGAATTAGAAGGAATTGCCGGAACAGTCCAAGTAATAACCACGTTACTATTTACACTGATGCCATTCAATACCATTGACGGGTTTCGACAAGAAAGTATGCTTAATGGTTGAATGTAATCTACATTTGGTGCCACTGTGTTTTGAATGATACTAACTGATTGTGTTGTTACACATAAATTTGTTTGGTCACGCACATAAACCACCCAAGTACCTGGAACAGTGATTCCGTTTTGATTTGGATTTGGTCCCCATGTTGGAACCAAAGTTCCTGGAGGTGGTGCAAAGAAATACTCTACCGATAAATTTGCAGGATTTGTGGTAACACTTGAAACCTGCATACTTGTTACACTTTTAGTTGAACAACCAACCGTAAAGTTACTAGGACTGGTAACAGTAAATTGAGGCACGTTTAATGAACTGGTTACTTGAACAGATTTTGAAGAGCTACATCCCGTTAAATTATTAACGGAACTAAACCAATAAATACCTGAAGCACCCGGTTGAAAAATGTTGATGGTTTGTTGCGGAACACCTACAAATACTGTATTTGTTCCTATGATCTGATACCAGTTAGTGGTAACATTTGGACCTAAATTACTTGTTCCGGTGAAACTTGAGGCAGCCGTATTACACGTAATATTCATAGTTGTAGGTGTAACCACTACCGTTGGGGCAGTAAAATCTTGAAACACCACAAAGGTTTCTGTATGTGTACAACCATCAGTTGTAGTTGCTACAACCTGACCAGAACAACTTTGAGTAAAGTTATAACTAGCGCCTACAGATTGAGGAGCACAGCTTGGGATCCAGGTATAAGAGAATGGACCGCCACTAGTTACACTTGTGGTCAATAACACATTGGTGTTATTACAAGTAATTGTGTAGGTATTGCTTGGATTCGAAATTGTGAACCCGCAGTTAGTGCTTGAACTAACCGATTGAGCATTCATTAAAACACCTTTTACAACTAAAAAGGCAAGAATTAAAAATTTATTGATCTTCATAAATAAGTATTTGTGTTTTTATTGTTAAACCGATTTATCTACAGTTTATGCAACAGTATAAAAATACGATTTGGATTGCAAATTAACAAAAAAAAAGATTGTAAAAGAATCCACAATTCAATTAAATATCGTCAGAAAACACCGTTCCAGCTAAATTCCTTAAATTGTAGCTACTGCTCATTACCTCTCCATAAGCTCCGGCGCTTCTAATAGCGATCAAATCGCCCCGTTTGGTTTCGGGTAATAAAATGGCTTTTCCAAAACAATCGCTGCTTTCGCAAATTGGGCCTACTACATCGTATTTAATTGAGGCTGAGGACATATTGCTGAGATTTTCGATCTTGTGATAGGCTTGGTATAGAGCCGGGCGGATCAATTCGGTCATCCCCGCATCTAAAATAGCGAAGTTCGTATTGATACCATTCTTTATATATAAAACCCTGCTGATCAAACTTCCGCATTGGGCTACAATGGCTCTACCTAATTCAAAATGTATAGTCTGACCGGGTTTTAACTCTAAAAATTGTTTGAAAACTGAAAAATAAGCGTCAAAATCCACGATCGCCCCTTTTTCCGGGTCTTGATAATCAATTCCTAAACCCCCTCCCAAATTAATGTTTGGTAACAAATAGCCTTTTTCAATGAACCATTGGTTAATGTCATTTACCCGTGAACATAAATTTTTGAATGGCGTTAGACTTGTAATTTGTGAACCAATGTGAAAGTGTAAACCTATCAATTGAATATTGGGTAATGTTTTGATCAAAGCCAAAACGGTTTCAAATTCATAGGGATTGATCCCGAATTTATTTTCTTCTAAACCTGTTGTGATATACTTATGTGTATGCGCATCCACATTGGGGTTAATGCGCAAAGCCACTTTAGCCGTTTTGTTTTTAGCCTTCGCTAATTCATTTATTACGCTTAATTCAGCCGTGCTCTCTACGTTGAAACAAAAGATATCATTTTCTAAGGCATAGTTTATTTCCTCATCGCTCTTCCCTACTCCTGCAAATACAATATCCTGTGAAGAAAACCCGAGTTCAACAGCTCGTTTTACTTCATTGCCACTCACGCAATCCGCACCAAAACCTGCTTCTTTTATAATGCTTAATAATTTTGGATTAGAATTCGCTTTTAAGGCATAATGTATATGATACTCTTTTGGAGCTGCTTTTTTAACTGCCGCCAATGTTTGTTTTAATAGCTCCACGTCGTAATAATACAAAGGTGTTGGGCTACTTTTAATTTTATTTATTTGTGTTGTTGTAAACATAATTCAATTTTAAAATCCTTCTTGTTCAATTAAAAACAAACGGAATTAATAATTAAAAAGCCCTTTGTTCAATGCCATTAAAGCATCTTTCTTTTTATCGCTGCTCACCAATACCGAAATATTGTTAGCGCTACCACCGTATGAAACCATGCGCAAGGGGATCTCCTTTAACGACTCTAATACTTTAAATCCGTATCCTGGCTTTTCTTTTGGTAACTGACCCACAATACAAATAATGGTTTGATCTTTCTCTACTTCTACAATAGCGATCTCTCTTAAATCTTTTAAAACTTCATCCAAATGTTTGTCATTATCAATGGTTAACGATACCGCTACCTCACTGGTAGTGATCATGTCGATAGGTGTTTTAAAGCGTTCAAATATTTCAAACACGGCACGTAAAAAACCATGCGCTAACAACATGCGATCACTTTTAATATTAATGGCCGTGATATTATCTTTAGCCGCAACCGCCTTAATACCTTCGTTTGTAGCAATGTTCGCAATCAATGTCCCTTCTGCTTCCGGTTGCATGGTATTCTTTAATCGCACCGGAATATTGCGTTTTTGTGCAGGTAATATACAGGTTGGATGCAGGATCTTAGCGCCAAAATATGCTAACTCTGCTGCCTCATCAAAACTCAATTCTTTGATCGGATGTGTTTTGTTAACTATACGTGGATCGTTATTATGCATCCCGTCTATGTCGGTCCAAATTTGCACCTCCTCGCTACGAATAGCTGCTCCAACAATTGACGCTGTATAGTCGCTTCCTCCGCGTTTTAAATTGTCGATCTCACCAAAAGCATTACGACAAATATATCCCTGAGTAATAAATAAAATGTTGTTTGGATTCTTAGCCAATTCTAATTTGATGTTGGTCTCAATGTAAGCCATATCCGGCTCATCATTCGCATCAATACGCATAAAGTTAAGGGCGGGTAATAAAACAGACTCTATTCCTAATTCTTCCAAATAGTAATGAAACAAAGCAGTGCTTAACAATTCACCTTGTGCTAATATGGCTTTCTCTTCATTAGCCGTGAACATATCTAATGTAAAATTTTTAATGTACTCAAAATGATTGGTGATCAGATCTTTTGCCTTGGTAATCGATTCCGGCTTTGAATACAACTCGGTGATCACCTTATCATATGTGGTTTTCAGTTTCGCGATGAGATCATTTGCTAAATCCGTGTTTTTTGAATACAAGGCATTATTTATCTCTACCAAGGCATTGGTAGTTCCGCTCATGGCGCTTAATACAACAATTTTTGTGGTTGGATTTACTACCAACTTCACCAGGTCTTTTATTCTTTGGGCGCTACCAACACTGGTGCCGCCAAATTTTTGAATTAACATATTACTTAGTCGTTAGAAAATTAGTCTTTAAAAGCCAGTTATAAAGAGTACGAAAATACTTCTTTATTCTGTTTAGTTATGAAATTTTATTAATACCGGAGGGAGACAGAAGCACGTAGCTTCCAATAATGAATACATGGCTTAGAGCCATTTATACTTTGGTTTGTTCTTTATGAAAAGAGATGTATTCATTTGTAGGTACAAAGGAAATAAAGAATGAGTTAAAAGCAAAATTACTTTTTCAACATCCCCAATCTAATTTGGGTAAGGATCTTTTTAGTGTATAGCGCGAAGTCGCCATTCATCATCCAATTGTAATAGCTTGGCTCTTTTTCAAATACTTCTACAACGGGCTTGTCTTTGTGCTTTCCAAAATTAAATACTTCTTGTCCTTTTTCGTTGTATATGATGCGGCCTGCCAGATCCACATTCTTATTTTTGTTGTTGGTGATCTCGCTCAGTTTTGAAATATCATTTACTACCGGTTTAAACTTATTGCCATTCTCATCTTCCATTTCGGTGTGCTCGTATCGTGTTAATTGAGCTTTAAAGATCTCAAACGTAGCCACAGTATCGGCTTCTGCGGTATGGGCATTCTCTAAATTCTTATCGCAATAAAATTTATAGGCCGCTTTTAAATTACGTGGTTCCATCACATGGAAAATATTTTGTACGTCAATGAGGCGACGGTTCTTCAGATCAAAATCAACTTCTGCACGTAACAACTCTTCTACCAACATAGGTACATCGTACTTATTACTGTTAAACCCGGCAAGATCAGAATTACCAATGAACTGAAGGATCTGAGGTCCTACTTCCTTTATAGTTGGAGCATCCGCAATATCCTTATCATAGATCCCATGCAACTTTGATACCTTTTCCGGAATGGGCATTTCGGGGTTAACACGCCACATTTTGGTTTCAGTGCTGTTATCTACATTCACTTTGATGAGGCAGATCTCCACAATGCGATCAAGACCAATGGTAAGTCCGGTTGCTTCAATATCAAAAAATATAATGGGTTTGGTGAGGTTGAGTTTCATGTGTAATTATGAGAGAGCAATTTAGAAATAATTATTTGGTAATGTCACTTCGAGTGAAAAAAAGCGCCTCTTTTCATTTTTTTGTTCCAGATAGCTATCGGGAGAGAAGTGACCTGGCAAGGACGTTCTCGTTCCCCGCGACGAACGCTCAGTATGACATTCAACTCTTTTACTTCCCCTCAGAATAAGATTGAATCCCCTTCAACACTTCTTCATCGGTTTTAGAAACCAGAAGTAATTCATTGATCTTGTGCATCACTTCGTCTAAAAGCGAATCAGGGCAACTGGCACCACTGGTGATCACAATTTTTAAAGGGCGATGAGCGGGTAAAAAGTCTAATGTGGTTAAATGTTTTTTATTCGGATAATCAAAATGATGAATGCTTGTGCCTTGTATTTCTTTAGCCGATGAAATAAAATAGGTTGGAAATTTACGCTCACATAATTCTACTAAATGGGATGTATTAGAACTGTTGTATCCTCCAACCACTATGGCCAGATCAGCATCCGTTTCAAGTAATCCATTTGTGGCATCCTGATTTTCATTAGTTGCATAACAAAGGGTGTCATGTGTATCAGCAAAATGATCTTTGATATTCTCTTCACCAAATTTAGCAAGCATCTTATCTCTGAAATACTTTGCGATCTCTTCGGTTTCAGTTGCTAACATGGTGGTTTGATTGATCACCCCTACTTTAAATAAATGTGTATTGATGGAGAAACCTGCCGTAAAACGTCCTTTGAATTCTTCTTCAAATTCTTCCTGCGTGCCCTGTACCATGTATTTTGCCAATGCTTTGGCTTCTTCCATATCACGGATCACCACCACAGCATTGCTATGCACTTTGCTTCGTGAAAAAGTTGAGCGTGTTTCTTCATGATTGTGTTTACCATGAATGATAATGGTATGATCTGTCTTACCTATTTGTTCAGATTTTTTCCAAACACGTTCTACAAAGGGACAGGTGGTATTATACGATTCAGTTTTGATTCCTTTTTTCTCTAGTAAGTCTATTAATTCCAAAGGCGCTCCAAATGCTGGTATCATTACCACATCATCGTGCGTTAGCGTGTCAAAAGAGATCAATTGTTCACCATGTGTGTCTTGCAAAAATTGCACACCACGTTCCGTCAGATCTTTATTCACTTCCGGATTATGGATCATTTGACTCAATAAAAAAATTCGTTTCCCAGGATTTTCATCCAAAGCTCTGAACGCAATTTCAATGGCATTCTCAACCCCATAACAAAAACCAAAATGTCGGGCAATGTAGTAACTCACAGGGCCGTAATTAAGCACAGTTGGACTATTATCCTTTTTGCGCGGATCTTGTAATTTCCTGTATTGTTTAACTTTGGAAATTATGGGACTTCTGTAAAATTCTGGTACGTTAAAAGCTTTCATTATTTATGGGCGTGCCCCGCAATTAATTTTTTCATTTAGCTTAATTTATTACGCGGGTCGGGCTTTACACTTCAATCTTTCTGTCCTCCGGAACAGAAAGGATTTCCGTTACAATCCCTCACGCAAATTAGCTGTAACACAAATTTAACACTTAATTTCCTTTTTTGTTGCGGGGATGATAACTTAAAATATTGTCTCGTAAGTAGTGTTTATCTAGGTGGGTATATATCTCGGTGGTAGTAATGCTCTCATGGCCAAGCATCTCCTGAACGGCTCTGAGGTCTGCCCCACCGTTCACTAAATGAGTTGCAAATGAATGGCGAAAGGTATGTGGACTCAATTTCTTTCTGATGCCTGCTTTTGCAGCCAGATCTTTAATGATATAAAACACCATTACACGTGATAATTTGTTACCACGACGATTGAGGTATACAAAATCCTCATTCCCTTTTTTTATAGGTACATGAATTCGCGTTTTATTCATGTAATTATGGATGAGTTTTTTGGCTGAATCGCCAATTGGAACTAATCGTTCCTTACTTCCTTTGCCGGTAACTTTAATATAATCTTCTTTCAAGTGCAGATCACTGATCTTTAAATTTACCAATTCACTTACACGTAAACCACAGCTATAAAGCGTTTCCAGCATGCTTATATTTCTCTCACCTTCCGGCAAGCTTCTGTCTATGAGCAGCATCATTTTGTCTATCTCCTCTACATCCAAATACACAGGCAGTTTGCGGGCTAATTTAGGACCTTCTATTAGGTCGGCCGGGCTTGAAGGAATATCGTTTTCCAACACTAAAAATTTATAAAATGCCTTTACGCCGGATATCACACGTGCTTGGGACGAAGAAGATATACCAAGTTCTGAAAGCCATTCGATAAATTTGATCAATTGCTTATAGGTAAATTTATCGGGTGTTTGGTTATTTAAGAATAACTCGGAGTAGTGCATCAATTTGATGAGATCATCTGAATAGGCTGAAATGGAATTTTTTGACAAAGACTTCTCGAGCTGTAAAAACTGCTTAAAGCGCACTAAATATGTATTCCATTGACTCAAATTTTAGTTTATAGCGTTTAATTCATCAAAAGGAACATTTTTGTATCTTTACACCCATGAAGATCGCTATTATCAATGGTCCAAATTTAAACCTTTTAGGCAAAAGGGAACCGAGTATTTATGGACATAGTGATTTTGAAAGCTTTTTGACTGCATTGAAAAACAAATTCAAGCAGATTGAATTTACTTATTTCCAAAGCAATGTGGAAGGCGAATTGATCAATAAGATCCAGGAATTTGGATTTACCTTTGATGGTATTATCTTGAACGCCGGTGGTTATACACATACCTCTGTTGCTTTAGCAGACGCTATTTCGGCTATAAAAACGCCGGTAATAGAAGTTCATATCAGTAATATCTTTGCGCGCGAAGATTTCAGACAAGTATCGTTATTAGGAGCTAAATGCAAAGGCAGTATCAGTGGTTTTGGATTGAAGAGCTATGAGTTAGCGGTAAAAAGTTTTATTGATTAAACATACCTGAACCCAATCACCAGCACATCGTCGGTTTGTTCGTAATCACTTTTCCATTCTGTAAATGCTTTTTTGATCTCTTGCTTTTGGGTATCAAAATTGTTTGATTGATTGCTTAAGAATAGATTCTGCAGATTTTTGTACTTGTATTTCTTTCCCTTTGGTCCACCAAACTGATCGGCCATACCATCAGTAAATAAGTAAATTGCTTCGTTTCCTGTTAACTGATACTCTTTCGACGTAAACAAGGTGATATCATCTTCAATAAATGCTCCAACGGGTTTTTTGTCTGCCACCAATTCACTGATCGCATTATCTTTGATCACATAACCTGAATTAAAAGCGCCGGCAAACTGCATCAATTTTGTTTTTTTATTGATCACACACAAAGCCACATCCATCCCATCGCGCACACTTGCTTCGTTGTAGGATTGATGCAAAGCTTGGGTTAACCAAATGTTCACTTGATCGAGGATCTTAGCCGGGTCGGTCAATTCCATTTCTAAAACCGCTTTATTCAATAAATTATAATTTACAATAGAAACCAAGGCACCGGGAACACCGTGCCCCGTGCAATCGGCAGCTGCAATGTATATATGTGTTTTTGTTTCTTCTATCCAGTAAAAGTCACCACTTAAAATATCTTTTGGTTTATAAAACACAAATGATTCAGGTAAAATCTGTTTCCATAACTTATCCGGTGGTAAGATTGCAGTTTGAATACGTTCGGCGTATTTAATACTGTCGGTGATATCCTTATGCTGTTCCTCCACTATCCTGCTCTTTTCAGTAATAATCGAGTTCTTTTCTTCAAGCGCTAAATTGGTCTTTTCTTTGTTCTTATATCCTCTGAAAATAAAGAATACCAGGCCTAACAAAAGCACACAACCCCCAAGTGCTGCATAAATGGCAATTTGCTTATTTTTTGATTCCAGATCTTTTTTCTCCAATTCCAATTTGGTCTTTTCTGTCTCGTATTTCACTTGCATATCGTTCAGTGACTTAATGGCTTCACGACTGTATAAGCTATCTTTAATGGTCATACAAGTATCATTAAAACGCAAGGCATCTTTAAAATTGCCTAATTTAAAATTTACCTCTCCTAAGTTATAATAGATGATTTCTTTAATTCTGAAATCATCACCAATATATTTTAATGCTTCACGAAAATTGAAATCGGCTTGTTGTAAGTTATTTTCATCATAATCTATCCCCCCAATGTTTAAATAACCCAGCGCTATGCCTTTTGCTCGTTTATGCTTTAAATTCAACTCTAAGGCTTCATTGTAATATTTTCTCGCTAATTGAAGTTCATTATTGTCATAATAAATGGTACCCATGTTCAATAAAATAGGTGCTATTTCCAATTCATGTTTCAGTTGTTTACGGTAATTCAAGGCCCTTTTGTAGTATTCCAAGGCTATATCGTTTGTTTTCCCATCTATAGAATACAAATTCCCTAGATTATTATAAACAAATGCCATATTGCTGGTATTCCTTATTTTAATGGAAGATTCGAGCGATTTTTTAAAATAATCAATGGCTTTAACGTTATTCTTTAAATTATTATTGATTAGGGCAATATGTGCATAGGCATTGGAAACAAAGGTGAGATCTCGGAGCTTTTCAAATTCGCGCAAGGCCTCAAAAGAAAGTGTTATCGCTGTCTTTAATTCATTTTTATCCAAATAATATTTAGCTAAACCGTAATTTGACTTAGCTAAATAAAAATTGTTATTTAAAGACTTACTCTTTGTTTTTAATCGGGTTAGCACATTGAATGCGGTATCTACATTACCGATTCTAAGATTTACAATGGCATAATTATATTGGGTTTCCAGGTAATTCTGCAGATCAGTTTCGTTTACTGTTCGATAGAGATCTGTTGCTACCCCTTCGGCCATTTTCAGATCAATGAATAGAAGTTCGCCTACCAGTTTATTTCTAATTCTTACAGAACAAGTGTCGGTTTTACAGCGATCTAATTTTAAATAAAGTGAATCAACCAAAGCTTGTGAAAAGAATAAGCTCGGCAAAAAAATGAAAAGGGCAAGGTATCTAAAATATTCTTTTTGCATAAAAAGTGGCTGACCGAAGTCAGCCACATGTTAAATGAATTAAACTTTTTGAAGAGTGGTGGCTGTCATAACGCCTGCATTCATTACAATGCTATATGTTACTTTATCGCCAACTGCTATACCTAATTCAGTGATGTAATTCTGAACAATGGTTAAAACATTACCAGCTCTATCAGTTATTGTTCCTGTATCATTAGCTGCATCCAATGTTGTGATCTTGCCCATTTCAACCGGATTTAATGAAACGGCCAATTGTGTTCCATCCGACAAGTTAATGATCTCCATGCGAACGATATCATTTACCTGTAATCCTAATTCTCTTCCTAAGGGTTGTGATAAGGTGTAATCGATCTTATTTACAGTATCTGTAACAAGTCCGGTGTAATTACCATTTCCTTGATCTTTCACCATTTTAATTTTACCTCTAGTTGCCATAATTTTTTGTTTGTTAGTTTAATAAATATGTTTTTACCAAATATATATTATTATCTATATATTTAAAACATTTTAGGAATAAAATAAAGAAAATTTAAATTGAGAGGTAAACAACCTTCTTTGTCTCAAAAAACTCTTCTGCAAAGTAATTTTTGAGATCATAAAAATCGCACTTTTTGTAGAAATGCCCGAATTCTTCACGAAGATCACCACCTTTTAAATAAAGTATGCCATTAGACAAGGTATTTAACTGATCCTTTAAAAATTTGGAACGCACCCAATTGTAAAACACCGGGAATTCGGTTACGGCCCTGCTCACCACAAAATGGTACTTATCCTCCACTTTTTCGGCGCGTTCGTGTTCGGCTGTTAAGTTTTTTAGACCTATAGCTGTGGCAACTTCATTCACAACCTTAATTTTTTTACCAATACTGTCAACTAAATGAAATTGAGTTTCAGGAAATAGTATAGCTAAAGGAATGCCTGGAAATCCGCCGCCGGTTCCCACATCTAATACTTTTGTACCAGGGGCAAACTTTATTACTTTGGCAATTCCAAGTGAATGTAAAACATGTCGCTCGTAAAAATTATCCAGATCTTTTCGCGAGATCACATTGATCTGCTCGTTCCAAAACGTATACAGGTCTTTTAATTGAGCGAATTGCGCAATTTGCCGTTGAGAAAGGTCAGGAAAATATTTGAGAATAAGTTCGATAATTTACTTTTTGCCGTGTTCTGAATTTTTGATCAACTCAAAAAGAAAATCTCTTGCTCTGAATAACTGCGCCTTGATCGTTCCAATAGGTAAGTTCAATTTTTCAGAGATCTCTTCGTGACTTAATTCCTGAAAATAAAATAACTCCACTAGTTCTTTATACTTTGGTTTCAGCTTATCAATCACGGCTCTCACCATCTCCACCTTTTGTTTTTTAATATAAAACTCCTCGGGATTTAAGTGAGTAGATTTAACCAGATTGGAAGAATCGTAATCTGAATTATCGTTACGCGTATCTAAAGAAACTGCGTTCGTTAGCTTCTTCTTTCTTAAAAAATCGATGGCGTTATTGGAGGCAATTTTAAATAACCAGGTGCTAAAGGCATAGTTAGGTGTGTATTGATCCAATTTCTTGAATGCACGTCCGAAAGCCTCAATGGTCAAATCATCCGCATCATCCTTATTGTTAACCATCTTCAGCATCATAAAGTAAACACTTTCGCGGTAACGCTGCAACAATTCGGCATAGGCTTTTTGGTCGCCTTTAGAAATAGCCAACTGAACCAACTTAAAATCGTAAACTGCTTTAGTGGTTAAATTATTTAGATTATTTTCTAATTCGTCCAATTATTAGGCTTATAAAATGCTTTTGCCAGATGAAAGATAGGATAAATGAACAAAAGAAACAACTCGTAAACGAAACTAAATACCCATAAATCGCGTTCATTTAGCTTAATAGCGGCTTTTCGTATGACTAACCATTGGAAAATAACTTTCAATATGAGTAAAATGCCAGCCAAAATAGCGGTGTTGATCGAGAAAAAAAGCGGTACTAAACTCATCCAAAACAGGTATTGGCTTATGTAATTGAACGCTATTTTAGATTTGGTTTCAGGTTTGTAAAATGGTGAGGTAGTTAAATGACGTGCCTTTTGCAATTTCCAGGCTTTAAAGCTTGTTTTTGCTTTTGAATAGGTAAAGGCATTATCGCTCACACAAACATTCACATTGGTAGGGGTTGCTACTTGATTTACAAAAAGGTCATCATCACCGGAATTGATATGGTAATGACTTGAGAATCCTTTGTTTTTGTAAAACAAGCTCTTCTTGTAGCCTAAATTTCTACCAACTCCCATATATGCCTTGCCTTTAATTGCCTGATTCAAGTATTGAACGGCAATCATAAATGTATCAAAGCGGATCAATTTATTTAAAAAGCTATCTTGTTTTTCATATGCACCATACCCTAAAACGATCTCACGTTCAGTGCTAAATCCATCAGCCATTTGCTGCAACCAATGGTCTCCGGTAGGGTAACAATCGGCATCAATAAACACCATGTTCTCGTGAGTCGCTGCTTTTATTCCAACCAAAATGGCAAACTTTTTCCCATGCTTGTAATAGGCATCTTCTTTGATGTTCACCTTTTTTAAATTCGGGAATATCTTTACGAATTCATCGATCACGTTCTCTGTGTTATCGTAACTGCAATCATTCACAACGATCACTTCAAAATTTGGATGCTCTTGCGTTAATATTTTTGGTAAGAATTCCGTTAGATTCTCATCTTCATTTCGTGCGCAAATGATCACACTTACAGGCTCTGTAATTTTGCCCTTAACAATGTGTGTATCCTTAAAAAAGGCTAGCGACCAGTAATTGATAATGTAATTGATCGTAATTAGGATAAATGCCAACGCAGCAACTAACGATGCTATCTGCAACCACCTCTCTGTTATTAACTCTAAAATCAGCATAATTTACAAAGTTAGAAGGCTAAGCCCTTGCAAATTAGAGTATATTTGCATTTATTAAACAAAGTAATTAACAATGCATCACGTTACAAAAGCCGTTATTTTTGACATGGATGGGGTTATTATTGACAGTGAACCCTTATGGCGGAAAGCGATGATACGTGCCTTTACCGATTTTCATGTGCCATTTACCGAAGATGATTGCAGAAGAACAACCGGCATGCGCTTAAATGAAGTGATTAAGTACTGGCAAAAATTGTACCCTGCAGAGATAAAAGACCCAGATCTATTAAATCATTCTATTATTAATTACCTGATCAATCTCATTAACCAAGAAGGTAAAGCAATGCCCGGCTTAAATGAGTTGTTAGATCATTTAAAGAGGCATCACTTAAAGATAGGTCTTTCTACCAGTTCGGATCATATACTCATTGAGACCATTTTAAATAAACTGGAGATCAGGGATTATTTTGATGAGATCATTTCTGCTCAACATCTGAAATACGGGAAACCACACCCGGAAGTGTATTTAACCTGCGCTGAAAAATTAAACATTCACCCAATGGATTGTTTGGTGATCGAAGATTCGATCAACGGCATCATTTCGGGCAAAGCAGCTCAAATGAATGTGATTGCCATTCCTGATGCAGAACACATAAACAATGTTAAATTCAACATTGCAGACGGTGTTGTGGGGCATCTTATTGAGGTGAAAGATTTTATTATTTTGAACTAAGCCTTAACTTTACAAATTAGCACATACTCCAATTGAAATTCACACTCCAACATACCGATACCCGATCAAAAGCCCGAACCGGACTATTAGAAACCGATCATGGCACCATTGAAACTCCTATTTTTATGCCGGTTGGTACTGCCGGAACGGTAAAAGCAGTGAAACAAAACGAACTGGAGACGGATATCAAAGCACAGATCATTCTTGGAAATACCTATCACTTGTATCTTCGTCCGGGTTTAGACACGCTGCAAAAAGCCGGTGGTTTACATAAATTCAATTCGTGGGATCACCCTATCTTAACGGATAGCGGCGGATATCAGATATTTTCATTAGCACATCAACGTAAGTTAAAAGAAGAAGGCGCTACGTTTAAAAGTCACATTGACGGCAGCAAACACATATTTACACCTGAAAATGTGATGGATACACAACGCATCATTGGTGCCGATATCATAATGGCATTTGATGAGTGTACGCCCTACCCTTGCGAATACAAATACGCAAAAGATTCCTTAGGCTTAACCCACCGTTGGTTAGACCGCTGTATCAAGCAATTTAATGAAACGCAACCTTTGTATGGGTACGAACAAGTGTTGTTTCCAATTGTTCAAGGCAGTGTTTATAAAGACCTCCGAAAAGAATCGGCAGAATATATAGCATCCAAAAATTGTTTTGGTAATGCCATTGGCGGCTTAAGTGTTGGTGAACCCGCAGAGGACATGTATGAAATGACGGATCTGGTTTGCGACATTTTACCGGCAGAAAAGCCACGCTATTTAATGGGCGTTGGTACACCCATTAATATTTTAGAATGTATTGCCTTAGGTATTGATATGTTTGATTGCGTAATGCCTACTCGTAATGCACGCCATGGTTTGCTATTCACGAAAAATGGCATGATCAATATTAAGAACGAGAAATGGAAGAACGATTTTTCGCCAATTGAAGCAGATGGCGCTAGTGAAGTTGATACGCGTTACAGTAAAGCATATTTAAGGCATTTATTGATCTGTGGTGAACACTTAGCTGCACAGATAGCCAGCATTCATAACCTTGCTTTTTATTTGTGGCTGGTAGGTGAAGCGCGAACACGCATAAAGGAAGGAAGTTTTGTTGATTGGAAGAATGAAATGGTAGTTAAACTCGCACAGCGTTTATAAGGTGTTAACGATATTAGACAAATATATACTAAAGAAATTCTTCAAAACGTTCATTGTTTCGATCACACTGATCTTGTTGATCTTTATTGTATTTGACATTAAAGAAAAGATCGGTACGTATACCACCAACAACATTCCTATTGAGGAAATAGCATTTGATTATTACTTGATGTTCATCCCCTATTACGCGAATTTGTTCAGTCCGCTTTTTACTTTTATCGCTGTTATTTTCTTCACTTCCAAAATGGCACATCAAACTGAGTTTGTAGCCATACTCTGCAGTGGAACCAGTTTCGGAAGGATCATTCGCCCATACATGATCGGTTCTTGTATCATCGCCTTCTCTTCTATTGCGCTCAATCACTTTTTTTTACCCAAGTTCACTAAGATCAAAATTGGATTTGAAGACAAATGGGTAAACAATAATTATGTGAGTGATGAAAATAATATTCATAAAAAATTGGGGCCAGACAGAATACTATATATCCAAAGTTACGATAACCGCATAAACACTGCTACCAAGATCACCATTGAGAAAGTAGTAAACAACAGGCAAACCGATTTTTTAGAAGCCGAAACCATGATTTGGGATAGCCTCACACAAGATTGGAATTTAATAACTGTGACCGAGCGAAGATTGATTTTGCAAGACCGATTGGACACACTAAAAAATCAAAAGCCCGTATATAAACAAACGGTTAAAAGCTATCCGAGTAAAAAAATAAAAATAGAATTTACTCCTAGCGATATGTGGCGCTACGAAAGTAAGGTGGAAGTAATGCCTTACTTTGAATTGAAAGCCTATATAGAAAGGGAAAAACAACGCGGTTCAAACATGATCGAATTTTTTGAAGTGGAACAATACCGTAGAACGTCTTTCCCTATTGCAACCATCATTCTCACCGTTATGGGTGTTTCTATCTCATCCCGTAAAGTACGTGGCGGTGTTGGATTACAAATTGCATTGGGTTTACTATTAAGTTGTTTGTATATTATGTTGATGTACATTTTTACAACCATTGCCACTACAGGCTTTGCACCGCCTTTAATTGCGGTTTGGACCCCAAATATCATCTTTACATTTGTAGCATTATATTTTTATTCGAAAGCACAACGTTAAAACATATCACATGAAATATTTGATAAAAAACGCCACCATCGTTAATGAGTTTGAAACCTTTGTAAACGATGTTTTAATTGATGGCCAGCACATCGAACGAATTGACCGCACCATTGATAACGACTGTAATGCCGTTGAAATTGATGCGACCGGATTACATTTATTTCCTGGAGCAATAGACGATCAAGTACATTTCAGAGAACCTGGCTTAACACATAAAGGCGAGATCTATACAGAAGCCAAAGCAGCTGTTGCGGGTGGCGTTACCAGTTATATGGAACAACCGAATACTAGTCCGCCTGCCATAACAGTTGAAGAACTTGAAAAGAAATACAGCAGAGCTTCCGAATGTTCCTTAGCCAACTACTCTTTCTTAATGGGTACTACCAATTCTAATATTGAAGAGATCTTAAAGGTAGATTACAGCAAAGTAGCAGGTGTAAAGATCTTCATGGGTTCGTCAACCGGAAACATGTTGGTAGATAACAAAAAAACACTGGAAGATGTATTCTCAAAAGTGAATGCCATTATTGTTACGCATTGTGAGGACGATGTGATGATCAAAGAAAATCAAAAACGCATTGTTGAAGAATATGGCGAAGATATTCCGGCCTACTTCCACCCTATTATACGTAATGCAGAAGCTTGTTACAGCTCTTCTTCTTACGCTGTTGAACTGGCAAAGAAACATAATACACGCTTACATGTTTTTCACGTTTCAACTGCAAAAGAATTAAGTTTATTCACTAATAAGATACCTTTAAGGGAAAAACGTATTACCTCTGAAGTATGTATTCATCATCTGTGGTTTAGCGATGATGATTATGCGAAGAAAGGCAATTTCATTAAATGGAATCCATCCGTAAAAACAGCATACGATCGAGATAAATTATTTGAAGCTATGTTGGATGACACCATTGATGTGATCGCAACTGATCATGCACCACATACCATTGAAGAGAAAAGTCAGACTTATTTAAAAGCGCCTAGTGGTGGGCCCCTTGTACAGCATAGCATTGTTGCCATGCTGGATTTTTACCATCAAAAGAAGATCTCCTTAGAAAAGATCGTTCAAAAAATGAGTCACAATGTAGCTGATCTGTTTCAAATTGAAAAAAGAGGTTACATCAGAGAAGGATATTTTGCTGATCTGGTTTTAGTGAACCTAAACAAACCGCAAGCCGTAACAAAAGACAATATTCTATACAAATGCGGCTGGAGTCCGTTTGAAGGACATACATTTAAAAGCAGCATTGAAAAAACCTTTGTGAACGGCCATTTAGTATACGACAATGGTAAATTTGATGAAAGCAAATTAGGCCAACGTTTGTTATTTAACCGTAAGTAAAAATGAGTTTCGACCTGATCTCCTTATTAGAACCGGTTAAAGCAGTTGCCAATAAAGCAGCTCAATTTATTCGTAAAGAACGTGAAACCTTTACCAATGATCAAATTGAGATCAAAGGATTGAATGATCTGGTGAGTTATGTAGATAAAGGTGCAGAAAAACTGATCGTTGATGAACTCAAAAAATTAGAATTGGATGCTGGTTTTATTGTGGAAGAAAATTCAGCAAGCGGAACCAAGGATTACAATTGGATCGTAGATCCATTAGACGGTACAACCAACTTTATTCATGGTATACCTTGTTATGCTGTAAGCATAGCATTGGAATACAAAGGCGAGATCATTATAGGTGTGGTACATGAAGTGAGTCGCGATGAGTGCTTTTACGCCGTTAGAAATATGGGCGCTTTTATGAATGGCAAACCCATTCATGTGTCATCCAATAAAAATTTGACTGAAAGTTTAATAGCAACCGGATTTCCGATCCATAATTTTAAGCGTCAGGAAAATTACCTGAATATGTTACGTGAACTCATGCACAAAACACATGGTATTAGGCGTATTGGTGCAGCAGCGGCAGACCTTTGCTATTTAGCTTGTGGGCGCGTTGATGCTTTTTACGAGTACAATTTGAGTCCATGGGATGTAGCAGCGGGTGGCTTGATTGTAAAAGAAGCCGGTGGAAGCGTAACAGATTTTACAGGAGGAAATAATTGGTTATTTGGAAGGGAGATCGTTGCTACCAATAAATTGGTTGAAACAGAATTTACCGCACTTATTCAAAAACATTTTTGATCGTTGAATCATCACACAAAACATATCAATCTGTTCTTTTGGGTATTTACCATTGCTGTGGCTTTTATCTTAACACTGCCGGTATTGATACAAGATGGTATGTTTATGGATGGAGTTTTATATACGGCGGTTTCACACAATCTGGCAAACGGCATTGGCACGTTTTGGTTCCCAAAATTCAGTTACAATAATTTAGCCGGCATTCACGATTCGTTTCACGAACAGCCGCCATTGGTGTTTGGTATACAGGCTGTATTCTTCAAAGTTTTCGGAAGCAGTTTATACGTTGAGCGCTTTTACGTTTTTGTGACCTTGCTCTTAAACATGTTTCTCATTAAAAAACTATGGGAATTGTTATTTAAATCGAACGAGCAATTCAAACAACTCTCTTGGTTACCTGTTCTGTTTTGGATAAGCATACCGGTTTGTTTTTGGTCGTACTCTTGCAATATGCATGAAAATACAGTCAGTGTTTTTGTTTTGGCAGCGGTTATTTTTCAATTTAAAGCCTTTCAGGAGTCGAGACCGAACGTGAGTTATATTTGGATCGTGATCTCAGGCCTATTTATTTTTCTAGCCAGTTTATCAAAAGGTATACCGGGTCTATTTCCCCTAGCAGCTCCCATGGCTTATTGGCTTTATAACAAAAGCATACCACTTAAAAAGAACCTCATTTATATTCTAATTTTATTAAGCACGGTTGCTTTAATTTATTTTGTGATCCTACTGAACGATAATGCGAAAGGATCCTTATATAATTATTTTTACCTGCGATTATTAAAACGCATCAATGATGTACCTACAACTGGTAATTATCTCGATTCGCTTTTCAGGTTGATCCAAGAAAGTCTTATTATCATAGGTATTGTGCTCGTTGCAAAACTATCACTTCAGCGTTTGAAACTCAAAACCAGTTCAACATCAAAACAAGGTTACACTTTTCTAGTTATTGGTTTAATGGGTGTGATACCGCTGATGCTTACCTTGGTTCAAAAAGGATTTTACATGGTGCCGGCTTTCCCTTTTATGGCAATTGGCTTTGCTTTGCTGATCGTTAACGAAGCCGATCATTTGATAAATACAAAACTTACGGCATATAAAGGCATCAAGTGGGTAAAGGTTAGTTTTGTGGCGCTCTTTATTTTTTCGTTGATCTTACCTATTACTCAAATTGGGAAGTATAGCCGTAATGAAGAAATACTAAAAGACATTTATGTTGCAGGAAAATTAATTCCGGAAAGATCGGTGATCAATTGTTCGTTAGAATTGGAGAAAGACTGGACCTTGCAAACCTATTTGTCGCGCTACTTTTTTATTAGTTTGGATGTGAATGCAGACCATGAATACTACTTGTGCGACCAAAACGAATATCAAAACGACCCTGAAAAATTCAAGAATTTCCAGCGAATACCTTCTGAAATGAAGCTTTATGTGCTATTAAAACGGGGTAACTAATCCGTTTTAGGATAGATTTCATCTACAAAAACCGCCTTTTCGTACAAATCAACTCGTTTTAAACAACTTACCTCGCTTTCCTGCGTACAACAAGGTGTATTGAGTGATATCATTTACAAAAACGTACATTATGAAAACATTAAAAAACATCGGGTTAACAGTAGCAATGGTAATTGCATCGTTAACATATTCACAAGCACAATCTATTGAACAAGCGGATACGACGTTTAAAGATGGCGATGTTGTGTTTATTAAGAATAAAAAACTAGCGGGCAATTCGTTGATACCAAATGGTAAAACACGCTTTAACTATGTGGGCGTTGTGTTTATTGAGAATGGAGTTCCTATGGTATATCATGCAACCGAACCCGTTAGCAGCTGCAACATCGATCAATTCATCTCCATGTCGGAAGACAAAGATTTTAAGATCAGAAGACTATTTGAGCAAAATCTATTGACCAAAGATGTGGTTTCCACCATGCGATCGTTTGCTAAAGCTAAATTGCAAACACATTACGATAATAAGCTAACCCTTAATAATGATGAATTATACAACGCTGAATTTGTTTATAAGATGTACCAATCTTGCCTTGGCATCCCTTTAACCAAGCCTAAAACCCTAGGAGATTATAAAAACGATGCTGTTTCATTAGACTTTTTAAAAGAAGCTTACGGAGATAATATCCTAAACGAAAAGATGGTTGTGATCGGTGATATTTACAATTCAGAATTTATGGAGTGATGCACTCGTCATCGCGTCCTGATATCTATTTGAAACCTCTTTTACGTAACGATCTCACTCTTAATTTAAGATTGTCCACCTTGACAAACGTCGTGCCTTCTTGCAATGACGTTTTCGCTTAGCTTCCAATCCCCATTGCTTTCTTTAACTCAAACAGGTCGGTTATATCGTTGCCTAATTTCTGCACATTAAATGAATTGCCATTCGCTAGTATAACCTTTTGGAATTCTTCTCTACTAATGGTGTAAACATTTGGTCCGGATAAAATGCAAGCACTATATTGTATCCTTGGATCTACTGAGATGTTTTTTAAATTATCCTTTCCAAAACTAAACACAATGTTTCTATTCGTCTCAACCAAATACATCATATGCGGTTGTAATGGAACACTTTCACCATTCAATACAAAAACCGGGTTAATGATCTGTCCGCTTGGCATGGATTGCGGACAATCTGAATTGTACACCCCAAAATTGCTGATATTGAACACACGAGCGATCACGCTTGAAAACGAACCACTCTTAATTTGAGTGTTGATGCCGGCTGTTGCTTCTTGCTGTATTTTGATCTTCTCACGTATGTAATCATCCTGCAATTTCTTTTGCTGAGCCATGTAAGCAGCCTGTTTTACGGCCATCTCTTCGCGCAATTTCTTTTCATCGGCTTCGCGTTTAGCCAATAAGCCTTGGTACTTCTCAAACTTATCTTCGTACTTTTTAGAAGCGGCTTCAAAATCAGCACCGGTTAATACCGGATAAACTACTAGTTTTTCTATTCGTTGCTTTAACTTTAAGGTAAGTAAGTAGTTCTTTCCTTTTTGCGGACCTTCAGAGATCTCTGCACTGCTCCAGGTAACATTTGTCAACTCTTTACTGTAATTGCTGTTTTCAGTACCGATCTCAAACAAGGCATTTTTAAAGGCTGCCAGTTCCGGAAATTCTTTGTAATCAACTTCTAATTCAAATTGCGGGCGACCAGCAGATTTATTTGGTTTTGCAGGCTGTGCAGGTTTTTCGAGCTTATCTATCTTTTTGGTATAAACCACCGTCACACTATCTATACGTTTAGGTATAGCTTTAATAGCTGGTTCATATTTTTGTTCCAGTTTCTTAATAGCTTCTGTTTGACTTGCAGTAGGTTTGTTGTTTGTTTGAGGTAAAACCGGATTATCTCTGCGTAAATATTGCCAGTTCTTTGCAACTGTATCTAAAAAGTACTGGTTGAAATGATCTGCAGGTTGGGAGCTATTGAACTCTACGGTGAGTGGTTTGTCTTCCTTGATATAAACAGGTTCGCCATTTTGAAAGCCTTTGATGTCAAACATTCCGGCACTTTCAAAGGTGGATCTGATGCCAGCGCTATCGTAGGTCATAGGTATACCACTGGCTATGATATCTGCCTGATCATGAAACTCACGGTATTGGATCTCCACTTCGCCTGTGATCTCTTGGCCTTGTTTATTAACGAAACTGTTCTTTGGAATCTTTATTTTGGTATTGCTTGGATGCTTGATATCTGCACCTTTTGAATTATCTACTTTATAGGTAGTGTAGTTAACCTTTAATTTATCAAAAGGTTCGTTGATGAATTTTGTACTTTTTGTTGGAGAGGCTTGTTGTTCGGTTTTAGTAGCTATTTTATCATTGGCGTTTGTGTTTTGTTTTTTAAATAAGGCGGTATAAGTAACGGTGCAAATTACGGTGACTCCTGCTATGACAGCGGCGTATTGAATTATTTTATTCTTCCACCAGCTTTTGTCGGTTTTTGCTTTATTGATGCTTTGTTCTTTAAACTGTTTGACCAGCTTATCGAAGTCTTTGTGTTTATTGATTTCCTCGTCACTTATCTTAGGGCGATCAATATTAAATTTTGGTTCCATGTCAGTTCTTTTTGGATGTTATGGTCTTTTTCAAGCGTTCTAATATACGGTACATTCTCACTTTGGCGTTGTTCTCGGTAATACTCATGATCTCCCCTATTTCCTTAAAAGCACGTTTTTCAAAGAAACGGAGTTCTACCATTTGCAAGTCATCTGCATCCAATTCGCCGATCGCTTTTTTTAGTACCGGAATATACTCCTCTAAATAAAACTCTTCAACCTCTTCGCAAATAAAACGCAAGTCACCTATATCGGCATTAATAGAACGTTTGTTCTTTTGTTCACGAAACAACTGCATTAACTCGCTATGTGCAATACGGTATAACCAACTAGCAAACGGAACACCTTTGTATTCATAACGGCCAATATTGGTAAGCGCTTTTAAAAACACTTGAGCTGTTAGGTCAAAAGCAGTATCCTTATCTTCCATGCGCTGATAGAGGTATCCAAATATTTGTTTGTAATACTTCTCATACAAGGGCGCAAAGTGGTCGGGATTTTCCTTAGCAGCTTCAATGATCAGATGCTCTTCTTGCAACTGAACAGCGGTATGGTGGTATCTTGCATTGTAACTCATATAGGCTGCTTTTTTAATGTTACTACTGTATAACTTAAATGCTCGCAAAGAGTTACGCCAAAATTTCAAATAACGTTACATCTATAACTAAGTATTTGATAATCAGATACAAAATTTTAAGTTAAATTGAGTGAAAAGACCTAATTGCGGGTGAAATGTTCTTTTGACCGAGTGAATGCTTCATTCATAATTCGATTGATATATTCGGAAATGTAGTTTAAGAGTAGTTAATTTGTAAGAATGATGCTTTCGAGGTCTATATGGTTATTTTTTCTGAGTGTGCTCCTCTTTTCAGCTTCATCTCAAACCCGAGAAATGGATTCGTTAAAGAAGGTACCATTTTCAAATGTAAGTGATTCTCTTAAAATTCGGGCTTATTATGTGCTAGGCTACTTGCAAACACCGGAAAATAAAACTGCTGCTATGGCATATTTAAACAAGGCCATAAAACTAGCAGAAAAAACCAACAACAATTTTTTAATTGCTGAGTCAAACAGGCATAAAGGACACTATTATCTTATAAAACTAACTGACTATTCAAATGCTTTAAAATACTATAACATTGCGGTTGAGTATCATAAAAGAGGAAAATATTATGAAAATTTAGTTCATAGTTACAATGAAATGGCCAGGCTAATTTATGAACCTTTAGGCTTAGAAAAAGAAGAATTGGAGGCGTTAAAGAACTGTGTTCATGCAGCCAAAAAAACAAAAGAAGGGGCTACACATTATCAGTATTATGTGTTAGGTTGGTTTGAAACCAATATGGGTGAAACAGATTCGGCTTTATTACATCTGAAAGAAAGCTACAAACAAATACTAAAAATTGATAAGGGTCAACATAAAGAATTTTCTACTGAACTTTTAACTTGGATAGGAAATGCTTATGGCATGAAAAAAGACTATCGAAAAGCATTGGCAACACATCTGCGCTGTGCTCAAATATGTGATAGTTTGAATTTTGATTTCGGTTTAAATGATTGTTACAGATATATTGGAAATACCTATGCCGTTTTAAAACAATATGATTCAGCTACTTTTTACATTAAAAAATGTACCGACTATCTTATTCAAAATAATGTACGTGATCGCAAATACTTCATAGGCTCACAACTTATACGTTTGTATATTAAAAACAAAGAGCTTAAAAAAGCAGAGGGATATATTAAAATTCTGACTGACACCACCGAGTTTAATTACAAAAAAGTGGATGAGTACCGCAAACAAATGGATATAGCCCAATTCAATTATCATCGTGAGAAAGGTGATTTCAAAGAAGCGCTCAAATACCTGGCCGATTTTCATACACTCAAAGACAGTTTGGATGCCCTTAGGCAAAGAGCTAATCTTGGAGAACAAAATCTTAAATTTGAATTTCAAAGGCAAAAAGAAATCGATAATTTAGATCAACAACGCAAAGATTTTGAAGCAAAAGAGAAGTTGGAAAAGCAAGAGAACTTTATTTATGCCATGATCGGCATTGTGATCTTTGTTGCCATACTCTTGATCTTATCCTATAAGATCATCAAACAAAAACAATTCGCCTTCAAAGAGATCTCGATTCAAAAAGAGGAAGTTGAAAAACAAAAAGCTTTAGTAGACAGCAAAAACCAAGAGATACACGATTCGATCAATTATGCAAAACGATTGCAAGATGCGATCTTACCGAACAAGGATTACTTAAGTTCACATTTAAATGAGTCTTTTATATTCTACAAACCAAAAGATATTGTAGCCGGTGATTTTTATTTCTTTGAAAAAAACGACGATCATTTAATATTAGCTGCAGCAGATTGCACCGGGCATGGTGTTCCGGGTGCTTTGGTTAGTGTAGTTTGCAGCAATGCCTTAAACCGATCTATCAAGGAGTTTAATTTAACTGATCCGGGAAGGATCCTCAATAAAACTCGTGAACTGGTGATTGAGACCTTTGAAAAAAGCAAATCGGATGTGAAAGACGGAATGGATATTTCATTGATATCGTTTCAAAGAAAAAAAGATGATCTAAATGATACAATTGAGATCCTTTGGAGTGGCGCTAACAATCCTTTGTGGTACATTCAAAACAATGCGCTAAAGGTTATAAAACCTCATAAAGAGCCGATCGGAAAGACGGATCACCGAACTAGTTTCCCAACTCATCAAATATCCCTAAATAAAGGAGATACTGTGTATTTGATCACCGATGGTTTTGCCGATCAATTTGGCGGACCTAAAGGCAAGAAATTCAAATACAAAAATTTGCAGTCACTTCTTTTAAATAGCTCAAATCAAACCTTGGCACAGCAATTTAAAATAGTTGATCGAACATTTAGTGATTGGAAAGGTGACCTGGAACAGGTAGATGACGTGACCCTGATCGCGTTGCGGTTTTAATCAATGCTGAGCGTCTTCACACAGCATCAAGCCTAATCAGAGAGTGCTGCATTTTAATGAATTTGCACATTTTTAACCCCTTCATGACATTGCATTTTCCGCTGTGTCTCCGTGTCTCCGTGGTCATTTGTCGTTCTCGTCCGATAACGATTGGACTCTGGCTCGAACTGACAAACTTTATGCTTTTGTCATTCTCGCCGTTCGACCCCCCTTTATCAAACTTAGGGTGACACACTCTTCTGTCAAAGAAAACATAGAACGATGAAATGGATTAGCAAACACTGATCTCTGCGCCTCCGTGTCTCCGTGGTCATTTGTCGCTCTCGTCCGATAACGATCGGACTCAGGCTCGAACTAATATACTTTGTGCCGCCGCGGCGGAGTGCCTTTGTGGTTTATTCTATTTCGGTTTTCCTTATACCTCCTTTTTTGTTTCACGGTTTTAAAACCAATTTTAAATTGAATTAAAAAGCCTAACTTTATCCTGTGGATTTTGAACTCATATCTGAATTTCAACCAACCGGCGATCAACCGGAAGCGATCAAACAATTGGTTGCCGGAATTAACTCCGGCACAAAGAGTCAGGTTTTATTAGGCGTTACCGGATCTGGTAAAACATTTACTGCTGCCAATGTGATCCAGCAAATTAATAAGCCAACACTCATTCTGAGCCATAACAAAACCTTAGCAGCACAGTTATACAGCGAGTTCAAACAGTTCTTTCCGAATAATGCGGTTGAGTATTTTGTAAGTTATTACGATTATTACCAACCGGAAGCTTATCTCCCAACAACCGGCACTTATATTGAAAAAGATCTTGCCATCAATGAAGAGATCGAGAAACTGCGATTAAGCACCTCTTCTACTCTCCTTTCAGGCAGACGTGATGTGATCGTTGTGAGTTCAGTGAGTTGCATTTATGGTATCGGAAATCCGAGTGACTTTAAAAGCAATATTAATGAGATCAAGGTTGGACAGATCATTTCGCGGAACAAATTCTTACATCAATTAGTGAGTGCTTTGTATTCAAGAACCACCGCCGAATTTCAACGAAGTACCTTTCGTGTAAAAGGAGATACAGTTGATGTGAATTTACCATACGCAGACTATTGTTTGCGTGTTTCCTTTTTTGGTGATGAGATCGAATCGATCGAAACATTTGATTCGGCCAATAATTATATATTGAACAAGTTCACTACCTTTTCTATTTACCCTGCTAATTTATTTGTTACAGCGCCTGATACAATGCAAAAAGCCATGTTTCAGATCGAGCAAGACATGCGCAAACAAGTAGAATTCTTTAACCAACAAAGTAAAACACTGGAAGCAAAACGCTTGGAAGAGCGTGTAAATTACGATCTGGAAATGATGCGTGAATTGGGTTATTGCAGCGGTATTGAAAACTATTCACGCTACTTCGACGGACGTTCTCCGGGCAGTAGACCATTTTGTTTGCTCGATTATTTCCCGAATGATTTTGTGATGTTCATTGACGAGAGTCATGTTACCGTACCCCAAATTCGGGCTATGTATGGTGGTGACTTTAGCCGTAAGTCAAACCTAGTGGAATACGGTTTTCGTTTACCATCTGCCATGGATAACCGACCCTTGAAATTTGAAGAGTTCGCATCCATATTAAAACAAGTGGTATACATTAGTGCCACACCGGCTGAATACGAATTACAGGAAGCTGAAGGAGTTGTGGTAGAGCAATTGATACGCCCAACAGGTGTATTAGATCCGTTGATAGAAGTTCGTCCGTGTGTGAATCAGGTAGATGATCTGATCGGTGAAATAAATAAAGTAGTTGAACTGGATGAGCGTGTTTTGGTGACAACACTCACCAAGCGCATGGCGGAGGAATTAACCAAGTATCTCACTAAAATGAATATCCGCTGCCGTTATATCCATTCAGAAGTTGATACTTTAGACCGCATCGAGATCTTGCGCCAATTGCGTGCCGGTATGTTTGATGTGTTGATCGGTATCAATTTATTGCGAGAAGGATTGGACTTACCGGAGGTATCTTTAGTAGCCATATTAGATGCAGATAAAGAAGGCTTTTTAAGAAATGTGAAAAGCTTGGTACAAACTGTGGGCAGAGCCGCACGTAATATAAACGGACGTGTGATCATGTATGCCGATAAGGTAACGGATAGCATGCAGATAACCATGGATGAGACCTTGCGCCGAAGACACAAGCAAATTGAATACAACTTTAAACACCAAATAACACCAAAACAAGCCGGTAAAAAACAACAGAACAAAGCGTTCATGAGCGGCATTGAGGTGAGTGTAGATGGAAAACTGATACAAGCTTATACCGATCCGGATGAAATTACGGTAGCCGCGGATCCGGTGGTGCAATACATGAGTGCCGATGAACTAAAGAAACAGATCGGTAAAATAAAGGCAGCTATGACACGTGCCGCTAAAGAAATGGATTTTGTGGAAGCAGCACGTTTGCGTGATGAAATGTATGGCTTAGAGAAGATACTGGAAGGAAAGAAAGAGTAAAATTCATTTAATCTAAACCAGAAAATGAAACTCAAACATCCACAACTCGTTGACCTGTTAAAGATGGCCTACTCTGCCGAAAAAGCTGCGGCCTTTGCCTATATTGGTCATGCTGCCTCGGTAAAAGATCCGGAAGCTAAAAAAGCCATCCGTCAAATTGAGTTGGATGAATGGAATCACCGCGAAGAAGTTTTGGGTTTAATGAAACAATACGATGTGCCCATTTCTAAATACTACGAATTTCGCTTTCATGTGATCGGTAAGATCATCTCGGGCAGTTGCTTTATCATTGGTTGGTTTATGCCTTATTACTTTGCAGGCCGACTGGAAAGCGGTAACGTGTGCGAATATTTTAGAATGAAACAATACTTTAATTCGCTTGGTATTACCGAACATGATCAACTGCTTTACGACATGGGAATCAAGGAAAAGGAGCATGAAGTATACTTTTTAGCCCAAATTAAAAACAACAAACTCCTTCCTTTTTTTGAAAAGATCTTCTCTTGGGGAAACAAAAAGGGCTTCAACAACATCGATCTCGATAAAAAATATCCGCTTGAACAATCGGGCATTTACTGCAAAAAGGATAAGGAAAATAAATAGTGATGTATTCACTTAAAAAAATATCTTTACATAAAGAAAACAAATGAAAAAATGGACTCACATAGCACTTGTAGCCGTGTTGTTGTTTTTCACATCTTGCAATAAAGATAAGGAAGAAACAACCACCAAGTCGCCGCCACAAAGCAATCCGGCCATCCCCATTGATTTGAATTCAACTGTTGGTTTTAATATTCTTAAAAAAATAAAAGGTATTTGGGCCGGACCCGTTACCTCCTCTACCCCATTAGGTGGCTTTCCGGAATGGATCGTGGATTTCAGACCCATATCAGAAAATCAGATCTCGGCAAAAAACGAATTAGATACCTTGAATGATATTTTTATGTCGTTTTTTATTGCTAAACGTGATAACCAATACCGTATTGCTTTTCGAAATGGCGGCTCATTTAACGGCATGAAACGTGTATCCTACTTTTTGGTAGATAGTGTTTCTGAAAAACCTACTTCTTCTTATTACCGTTTTTCGGAGATCGTGAAAGGTAAAAGCCGAGCCTATACTGAAGTGATTTTTAGAGCGGATAGTTTATACATTCTTTCTTACACAAACAAGTACAATGCGCAAACCGGACCAACGCAGCACATGGCGTGGAGTGCAAAATTGCAAGATTCAACCTCGTGCCAATTAGCCGTTGATCATTTTTTGTATCCTAAAAAAACCGAAACCAAAGATTTCTCTACCACATTTGATAATTTAAATGAGGCGATATACTATTCTACTTCGGGTAATCCCTCCGGAGATCCTTACCCTGAAACAGCACAACCCTATTTAGGTAAAGTAACAGCGTTTTATAATTTTGCACCGACCTACACAGTGGATCCAAGTAAAAAAGTATTGATGCTGATCACCACAGAGCCTTTGTTCTCTAGCCTGTCGTTTAACCTCGGTAATTTAAAATACCGGTCACGCTACGTGTTTTTATCGGCCGGATCCAATTCCTTTGCCTTTAATTACATGCACCCCGGCACTTATTATTACTACAGTCTATATGACACTGACGGAAATAAAACCTTCAATAGTGGCGATTGGGTAAGTTCATCTAATGTAACCTACACGGTTGGTGCTTTAGAATCAAAAACAATAAGTACTCAGATCAATTTTACGATCCCATAAATGAAGCCCATTCAATTAACCGGTGATATTACCATAAATACGGATCACCAAACGGTTTTCAATTATATCTCCAATTACAGCAATGATAAATATTGGCGTAAAGAGATCAATAAAACAAGCTTAAATACAACAGCATTAGAAATAGGAACCATATTAACTGAAGATTCCTTTCTATCTAAACGTAACCCAAATTATGTTTCCTTTTTAAAATGCATAGATCTAAAGCCAAATAATACCGTTACTTGTGAAACAACACCGGAAGCGCCCTTTTGGGCTATGAACAAGCGAACGGTAGAAGCTATTGAACCAAATAAAACCAAAGTGATCTACCATTTGGAATTTGATCCGGCCATTGTGAAGTTTGGAATTGGTTTTCAATTACCGCGTTTCTTTCTTAATTTTTATACACGTTCGGTGATGAAAGATTATTTGCAAGTGCTGAAAAAGAACCTGGAGAAATGAGTGATTGAACGATTTAATGTTTTTTAACGTTATTCGTGGTGATACTTTTCGCCAGCCAAAATACTGTAAGCACGGTACAATTGCTCCATAAAAAACAAGCGTACCATTTGGTGCGAAAAGGTCATTTGCGACAAACCCAATTTAAAATTTGCCCGCTCATACACTTTGGCATCAAAGCCAAAAGGCCCGCCAATTAAGAAAACCAGACGTTTAATACCCGAATTTTGCTTTTGGTTGATCAACTGACTGAATTCTACCGACGATAATTGCTTGCCTTTTTCATCCAACAATATTAAAAAATCACTGGGTTTCAATTCGGCTAAAATAAGCTTGGCCTCTTCTACCTTCTGCTCTTTCTCGGTGCGCAAACGCACGTTCTTTGGCACATTTATTGTAATTGTATCCAGTGTACAGTAGTTCTTTAATCGCTTGAGGTAAATATTAACACCTTCGGTCAAATAACTATCCTGTGTTTTATCTATTTGTATGAAAGTAATGGTCATATTTATAGAAAATTTTGTTTAATTTTGTAATACGTAATGAAGTTTTTAATAGGCATAATTATTTCGGTTTTCTCCATTTTCTTTTCTGTAGATGATACAGCGGAAGATGCAGTTGCTGCCTTAAAGCAAGGTAAAGTTAGCGACTTAATAAAACTTTTTGATGAAAAAGTTTCAATTAAATTGATCACTCAAGAAGATGTGTTAAGCAAATCGCAGGCTGAAGCCAACATTAAAGCCTTTTTTGAGAAACACCCGGTGAAAAATTTCACTTCTTCACACGTAAGCTCTGCCAATACCAATTTTCAATACTTAACCGGTACTTTAGAGACCAGTAATGGTAAATTCCGCGTTTCCATCTTGATACGCCGTAACTTAATTTCTCAATTCAGAATAGAGAACGATAATGAGTAGTTATATTCAACTCCACAAAAAGCACTTCAATTTTAAACAGTTTATTTCAAATGCCTTAAAGGAAGATGTTGGCGATGGCGATCACACAGCCCTCTCTACCATTCCGGCCAGCCATAAAGGCAAAATGCGTTTACTGGTGAAAGAAGACGGTATTATTGCCGGGATAGATGCGGCTAAGGAAGTATTTAAACTCATTGATAAGAACATTAAAATTAAAACCTTTATAAAAGACGGGCAACAAGTTAAAAAAGGCGACATTGCTTTTATAGTTGAAGGGAAAACACAAAAACTCATCACCGCCGAACGTTTGGTATTAAACATTATGCAACGCATGAGTGGTATTGCTACCAAAACAAATTATTTACAATCGCTTTGCAAAGGCACTAAGACCAAAGTAATTGATACACGCAAAACCACTCCCGGCTTTCGTTTTTTTGAAAAATGGGCTGTTGTTATTGGTGGTGGTGCCAATCACCGCTATGGTTTGTTTGACATGATATTGATAAAAGACAACCACATTGATTTTGCAGGTGGTGTTTCAGAAGCCATCCTGTCTGCCCAGGCCTACTTAAAAAAGAAACGTAAAAAGTTACCGATAGAAGTTGAAACACGCACCTTGGTAGATGTGGAAGAAGTGTTAAAGCACAAAGGTGTTCAGCGCATTATGCTTGATAACTACAACATTCATGATACGGAGATTGCCGTTAAACTGATCAATGGTAAAAAGGAAGTAGAGAGTTCAGGGGGTATTACCGAACTGAACATTGCTTCGTATGCCAAATGTGGGGTTGATTTTATTTCGGTTGGCGCCCTTACACACCATGTAAAAAGCATGGATCTGAGTTTAAAAGCCATTTAATCACTCATTTTAGTCGTTTTTTATGTCAGAAAACAGGTTATTAACCACTTTTCTTAATAACTTGACCTGTTTTGTAAACAATTTTCGTGATCGCGTTAGCATCTACCTTTAAGATTTATGTAATTTTAAGTCCTTAATAAGATATCGAAAAACGTTTATGAAGAGTCTGAAGTCAATTTTTGTTAGTTCAATGAGTTTGGTTTGTGTAATTGCATTTACTGCTTGCGGCGGTAAAGGTGAGGAGAACGCAAAACCTTTATACCAAGCATATGAACTGCAAGGAACAGATACCATTAACAAAATTGATACGGCTGGCATGAAACAAGGTCCTTGGTTTTTTTATGCAGATAAAGGAAAGAAAGCTGCAAAGAACGAGAAACCAAAGTTATTGGTTAAAGGAACTTACTTAGATGATAAACGCGAAGGTGTTTGGTACTATTTTTCAATTGATGGTACACCAAGCGATACGGTAGTTTACAGAGGAGATTTCCCTCAGGATAAGTAAGGTTTCCGTCATTGCGAGCAATTTCTGCGAAGCAATCTCATACTTAGCTAAATCACATTTTTAAAGTCTACAATTTTACTTGGCTTTTTAGCCTCATCCCCAACCCTTCTCCAAGGGAGAAGGGAGCGCTTCTTCATTTCAATGTCGTTCTCGTCCGATAGCTATCGGACTACGCTCGAACTGACATTCTTTCGTCATCGCGAGTGCCTATTTTACGAAGCGATATCTCGTATTGTTTGAGATTGTCCGCCGCGGCGGACGCTTCGCTCGCAATGACGGGGCGCTTCTTCATTTCGAAAACAATTTTAACTTTTACTTAGCGATCACAAACTTTTTGGTGATCCGCCAATTGTCATCCTTCGCGGTCCCGATAACTATCGGGAGAAGTGGCGACAATTGCAATACATATACCCCATTTGCCAGATCAGATGTATTTAATAGAGCGGTGCCGTTTTTAAAAGCAATTTCCTCTTCTCTTACAACTTGCCCTAGGTTATTATAAATTTTAATGATGGAAAGATCGTTAAGGGTATTTAGCTTGAAAGATAAATGGAGTTCATCGGAACTTGGTTGAGGGTATAGTTTTAAGCAGTTCTCGACTATGCTCGAACTGACAAGGCCTACCCCGCTTTGAAACACCACTACTGTATCCCATTTTACAATACCGCAAATATCTTGCTTTACAACATACGTGCTGGTAGCTGTTGGTGTAACCCATAAACCGGCTATGGTATCAATGGCAGTTGTAGTGTTTGGCAACTTATACCACATACAAGCTTCATCTATCCCCACATCACTTGGCCTACCAATATAAACACTGTTTCCAGGTACACAAAACACATCAGGCCCCGCATAGGCAGGAAGATCGAGAGGGATGCAAGAGACGTCGTCGATCATGTATTCTGCCCAATCTTCAGTTGAACTGGGTAAAACTAAAGTTTTTGTTTGAGAAGCATCTGCTATAAAATCACCAATAACTAAATATTTCTCGGTTCCGTTTGCTGTATAGCTTCCAACTAAAGGCACCCAGTTTAATGTGTCGTTAAACATGATACTTGCAGTATTTGTTACTTGAGGTGTAATATAGGTAAGCGGACTATTAGCGTAATTTATTGTGTCGATTGTGTTATTACCAAAATAAATGGCTAGATCCTTTATTGCAAAAGGTGAAGTGTTTTGTAAATTAACATACATTTTTACACAATATGTTTTCCCTGAAACTAATGTGCCTTTGAGTCTGTTTTTTGGATAATAACGCGAATTATCGTAAGAACAAGGGTTTGTACAATAAGCTGTTAATCTGTAATATGAGTTGCCAGAATAGGCGAATTGATAACCGGAGCCTGAAAAGGGAACATTTGAATAACATGAAGAGGAGTATACTAAGCCACCAAATTTAGATGTATCAGAACCAATACAATTCCACCCCTTAGCTTTGTTCAACTCATTTGGCAAATTACAATCATACTTTTCCTCAAACCCACCATTACTCACATAATTAGCAATTTGAGCTTTACCTAAATTTGCATTCAGAGTTACAAAAAAAACAATCACTATGTAATTCAGTAACCTCATGCCCATAAATAAAAAAGGGTATTACATCGCAGCCATCAACAAGTTGATGTCTTTGAATGGTAAGTTAAATGTTTCGCCTAAGAATTGGCTGGTTAAAATACCATTGTAAATGTAAATACCATTTCTAATACCGGCATCTTTTCTTACAATACTATCAAAGCCACCTTCTTCTCCCATGTTTAAAATAATTTGTGAGAATATATTACTGAACGCATAAGAAGCAGTTCTGGCAACACGGCTTGGGATATTAGGCACACAATAATGTATTACCCCATGTTTACGAAATACCGGTTTGGTATGGTTTGTTACTTGCGATGTTTCAAATACACCACCTTGGTCAATACTCACATCAATAATAACCGAACCTGTTTTCATTTCGCTCACCATGGCCTCAGTAACAATATTTGGCGCACGACCATTGCGCGCACGCAAGGCTCCAATGGCAACATCGGCCGTTTTTAAATGTTTTTCTAAAACCTTAGGAACAATAACCGATGTAAAAATACGTGAGCCCAAAGAGTTTTGTAAGCGGCGTAAACGCGATGTTGAATTATCAAACACCTTAACGGTTGCACCTAAACCAATAGCAGCACGTGCGGCAAATTCACCAACTGTACCTGCTCCAATAATAACCACTTCGGTTGGAGAGATACCACTGATACCTCCTAAAATAGAACCTACACCATTATTGACATTACTTAATAACTCCGCTGCGATCAAAATACTGGCACCACCTGCTATCTCGCCCATGGCGCGAATTACAGGGTAAATACCCACGTCATCGGTGATCAGATCGAAGGCAACGCAATTGAGTTTTTTAGCTGTTAATTTTTTTAAGAAGTTTTCTGGTTGAACCGATAATTGAAGTGCACTGAACAAAGTTTGTTTTGGTTGCATGTATTCAATCTCCTCCAACGTTGGCGGAGCGATCTTTAAGATCACATTTGCTTTATATACTTCTTCCGGCGAATGCACAATTTCTGCTCCCGCCTCACTGTAATCACTGTCTTCAAAGTGCGCGGTTTTACCTGCACCTGATTCGATCACAATATGATGTCCGTTATTTACCAATAAAGCCACAGCATCAGGCACCAATGGCACCCTGTTCTCTTGAAATGCGATCTCTTTCGGGATCCCAATAAAAAGCTTGCCTTTTTTACGGGCTACTTCCAACATTTCTTCCTTGGGTGCAAAAGCACCTTTAGTTAATGCTATCAATGCGTCTTTACTCATTACCATAATTTTTTTCTTTATTAATTAATAAGCAGGGCCTCTGTATTTAGGGGCATTGCAATCGTCAATACTTCTTTTCTTTGGTCTGTAAACCAATCCTAAACGTGCTTCAAATGTTCGGTTGCGCATGGCAGTGCTTCCTTTTTTCGGATTCCACACATCGTTGTTCCAGTGGTACTCGTTAAACCAATTGATCTTTTTAAATAAGGGAAATTCAAAACCAAAACCAACATCGCCGCTGAACCATATTTTTGGTTTTGCACCACTGTATGGCGAATTAACAGGCGTAGAACTTCTGAAAGCATACTCTGTTCGTACACCTATCATGTAGTACCAATTAGACATGTAGCCCAATTTATTAAAGAACTTTAAATAGTTATTCCATTGAATGTACGTGAATTTATTCACGCCAAATCCACCATCTCTTACGCCAAAAAACGGATCTTGTAATTGACGTTCTTTTGAACCTTTGTTGGTGTAAGCTAATTCGGTTTGCCATCTTACCTTATCCACCGTTGAGAACTCAGCAAAAACACCTGCACCCCAACTGAATCGCTCTTTACCCACATAACTTTGGGTATTGTAGTAATCAGGATTGGTGGTATAATCGGAAGGTGTAAATTCGCGCTTGCCTTCATCTCTGTTGATGTAACGGTGACGCGACTCGGTTAAAGCACCATACACACCAATACCTTTAAAGAATTGTGCAAACGATTGCGTGCTGCAAAACAACGCCAGTGTTAATATACCTGTTGATCTGATCTTCATTTTAAAAACTCATTACTTCCGCATCCGGACTGATCTTTTTCACTAAACCCTGTAATACTTTACCGGGGCCGCATTCCACATAATGTGTAGCACCATCTGCTGTCATTTGTCGCACACTTTGGGTCCATTTTACCGGAGCCGTTAACTGTGCTATCAAATTCAATTTAATATCGGTTGGGCTGCTCACTGCGCTGGCAGTAACGTTTTGGTATACCGGACAAATAGGTTGATTAAAATTGGTACTGTTAATTGCAGCTTCTAACTCCACACGAGCAGGTTCCATTAATGGTGAGTGAAATGCGCCACCAACAGGCAATACCAAAGCACGCTTAGCACCTGCAGCCTTTAATTTTTCGCAAGCAATGTTAACCCCTTCAATGGTACCGGAGATCACTAACTGACCCGGGCAGTTATAATTGGCTGCTACCACAATGTTGCCGGCCGTAGTAATTTCGGCACAAATATCTTCAACCACTTTATCATCTAAATTTAAGATGGCGGCCATGGTACTTGGGTTTAACTCACATGCCTTTTGCATAGCTAAAGCACGTTTGTAAACCAGTTTAAGTGCATCTTCAAAACTTAAGGTTTTATTAGCCACTAAAGCCGAGAACTCGCCTAAGGAGTGACCTGCAACCATGTCGGGACTAGCCTCGTTTTGTTTGGTATGATATAAAATAACTGAATGTAAAAATATAGCAGGCTGCGTAATCTTGGTTTGTTTCAACTCCTCATCCGTACCGGCAAACATCACATCCGATATCTTAAATCCTAAAATATCGTTGGCTTGCTCAAAAAGTTGTTTGGCTATTGGTGAGTTTTCGTAAAGATCTTTACCCATTCCGGAGAACTGAGAACCTTGGCCTGGAAATACATATGCTTTTTTCATAATATTAATTAGAAACGTTAAGATTATAAATTTAGCGGATTACACATCATGAATCAACCGAAAGATTCACCAGTATTTAACTATTTGATGTTAGTATCCGCTTTTAAAAGCTTTACCAGGTAAATGCCAAACGAAACAAAACCGAGGGCAAAGGGAATGGCGGTAATGTATTTGTATTCCAGAAAATCAAAAAACTCGGCACACATCCAAAAACTATTGGCCGATATCCAGAATAAGACCGCCAGATTCACAAAAAAATCGGGGGTTTTAAACGTTTTGTAAGCGATAAAAATAGCGATGAGTACAGTAGGAATGATCATAGAAACACCCAGCAGCTTAACTTCCATAACCCAGCAGGTATCTTTGATCAACCAAAAAAAGATATGGAAGTTATCCGTAACACGTGGATTTTTGAACTTCTCTAAAGAAAATTTCATTTCAATTAAACCTTTCGTACTTTTAAGAGTCAAATATAACAATTAATCTAAATTTGTGGCTAGTACTGCTGATACCGAAATAATAGCTCTTTATAAAGAAGAAAGTTCGCGCAACAGATCGTTGGAGCTATTGATTGACAAGTACCAGCAAAAGCTTTACTGGCACATCCGCAAGATCGTGATTGATCATGATGACAGCGATGATGTTTTGCAAAACACCTATATTAAGATCTGGAAAGGTTTAGCCAATTTTAAGGAAGAAAGCGCTTTGTTTACATGGATGTACCGCATTGCCACCAACGAAGCATTAACCTTTTTAAATCAGAAACAAAAGAAGCAAACCACATCTATACATCCTATTGAATATCAATTATCTAAGTCGCTCGAAAGCGATCATTACTTTAAAGGAGATGAGATACAGTTAAAGCTGCAACAAGCCATTTTAACCTTACCCGAAAAGCAACGCATTGTATTTAACATGCGGTATTATGATGAGATGCCTTATGAAGAAATGAGTGGAATATTAGACACCTCGGTTGGTGCATTAAAAGCCAGTTACCACATTGCGGCTAAAAAGGTAGAAGAATATTTAACCAAAGATTAAACTAAATACAGAAAACACAGTCAAACTTAAAATTGGAAAACAACAACAACATATCTGATCCATTTAACACACCCGAAGGTTACTTTAACCGTTCTAAAGCTTCTATTTTAAATAAAGCCGAATGGTTAAGCGAACATGAGGCCTACCCTACTCTTTTAGCATTAAAAGGCGAGCATGGCTTTATTGTACCCGAGTTGTTTTTTGAATCGAATGCTGCGAAGTTGGAATTAGTTGACTATCCTGTTTTGAACACGATCGCTAAACAAACTCATTTTAGTGTGCCCGATGCCTACTTTGAGAAAGGAAAGCGTGAATTAGCCAATGCACTGGAGTTACAGCGGGAATTAACTGATTATAAAATACTCAGCACTTTACCTAAAGCCCGATCGCTTGAAGTAAGCGCTACTTATTTTGAAGAAAGCAAAGCGCGCATTAAACAAACAAACACAAGTGCTAAGATCATTTCCATCAACCGTAAACCCATTTGGTTTGCTGCCGCTGCAGTGTTAACCATTGTGCTCAGCATTTGGATCTACAGTGCCTTTTTTAATGTGCCGGTTGTAATAGATGAAGATTGCCATACCTTGGCTTGCATTGAAAAACGCGATCTGCTGAAATACAAATTAGATAATTTGGATAACGAAGATCTATACGACTTGGTAAATACCGAAAAATTAGAGAAGAAATTAAACACCACAAATACCAGCGATAGCTTAAAAACAAGCGATTCGATAGACGCCAGTATTTTAGATTACATGGAATGAGATCAACGCATAAAATAATCATATTCATTGGTTTGTTCTTTTGCTTGGTAAGTAATTACAAAGCACAAGGGCAGCGCGACAAGATCGAAGAGTTGCGCACAGCTTTCCTGTCTAAAAAACTGGAGCTGAGCACGAGTGAGTCTGAAAAATTTTGGCCGGTTTACAACGAGTTGAACGATAAGTTAAAAGCCATTAAACGTAATTTACGACTGACCTATAAAAATTTACCCGCTAATTTTACTGATAAGGAAGCAGAAGAAGTAATTGCTTTAGAAAATAAAAGTAAATTAGCTGAAGCCGAATTAAATAAAACCTATAACGATAAACTAAAGGCCATTATTGGTGTTAAAAAGCTGGTTAAACTTCAGATCTACGAAGAAGAGTTTAAGAAAGAAGTGATAAATGCCATAAAAGAGAAATAGAGTTAAGTGCTAAGATTACATAAAAATACCTCCATAGTGCTAATGTATATTGGCACTATTCTTTTATTTCAACCCAAAATAAAGGCACAGGCAAGTTATGATAGTTTGCATTTGAAAGAAGCCAAACACTTTTTCAAAACGGTCATCTTTCTCGATTCTTACAACAAACCCAACCAAAACTTTCTGCCAAAAGATTCAACTGATGTAATTGGTAAAAAACTGCAAAGCTATGGTATCAAACAATTTAGTTTGGGTTTTTACACGCCCTTAAGCACTAAATCGAGTCTAAGCGCCGATAGCAGTGTATTCTCAAACACACATTATCTGTTAACGGGCAACATTCTATCGCTTAAACCTACTTTTGATGGATTAAAACAGCACCAGCTCATCAAGCTGGGAGTTGGACTCCGAATCATTCGCAACAGCGGAAAAAAGGGAGTTTGGTTCATTGATATCTCTCCTTTCTTTACAAAAGATGTGACCTATGGAGATGACAATGGTTACATTCGTTTATCCAATTCATTTATCTACAGCCATAATTTTTCTGAGAAATTTAATTTAAGAGCTGGTATTACCAAATCATTTTTGTGGGGTAACCGCAATTACTGGCCATACCTGGGTTTCCGTTTTGGTAAATTAGATAAGGTGAATTTCAGCATTCAGATCCCGAAGAACATTAGCTTGAACATTCCTTTCAGCGATCGTTTTCGCATGAGTTTGTATACAAAACCACAAGGTGGTATGTTCATGTTCTCTAACAGAGATTCGGTATATTATTTTAATACCGATGCCAAGTATTTTCACTTTACCCGCTACGAGATATTGAGCGGTATTCGTTTTGATGCCGTATTCAGTAAAAACTTTGCCGCATACATTGGCTTTGGAACTAGCTCGCGGAACAACATCACATTTTATTCGGAATCGGCAAATGTTGACAGGCCAAGATTACCGTATAAGAAATTCTTTTATGAGCGAAACATGAAGCAAAGTGGCTTCTTGAATCTGGGCTTGGTTTTCAGATTTGGTAAAACAAAAAGCTATTTTAATGACCGAAATATTTACGATGCCATTGATCTGAATAATGCCAATAGTGTTGGCGATAACAACATTTCACCGGGAAATACAGATATCCCCATACAGAAGACCATCAAACGAAGCAAGTTGAACATGGCTGACATTCAGGACCTGATAGACGTGAACGACAATTAGCATAATTGCAGTATATTTACCTTAAAATTGGTGAATCGCTGTTTTCAAATATTACTTTCTTTATTAATACTCTTGAACACCCACAGTGTGGCTCAAAGCGACACGCTGCCAGTTAAGAACTATCGAACAAAAAAGATCATTGTTGCTTCCTCTGCTTCGGCTTTTGCCGGCGGATCATTGGTTTATTTAAGCAAGGCCTGGTATTTACAATACAACAACGGAAAGTTTCATTTTTTCAATGATAACTCTGAGTGGCTTCAAATGGATAAAGTTGGTCATTTTTGGACCACCTACAACACCGGAAGATTAATGATGGATGCCTTTGATTGGGCTGGCGCTTCAAAAAAACAAAAGCTATTATATGGCGGCACAATTGGCTTTGCATACATGACCTGCATTGAGGTAATGGATGGCTACAGCAAAGGATGGGGGTTTTCTTATGGTGATATGATCGCTAATGCAGCCGGATCAGGATTAGCTATTGCACAAGAAGCTGCCTGGAACGAGCAACGTGTATTTGTAAAATATAGCTACCATCAAAGCGATTTTGCAGCCTACAATCCAAATCTATTAGGCAAGAATTTATCAGAGCGACTTTTAAAAGATTACAATGCGCAGATCTATTGGTTGAGTTTTAGTCCGTTTAACTTTATTAAAAGCGACAAAAAACTTCCTAAATGGCTCGCTCTATCATTGGGTTATGGTGCATCGGGGATGATACGAGCTAAAGAAAGTTCGATCACTTATTATTCTAACACCACCCCGCAAGTAGAATATTATTTTGAAGCAGAACGCATCCGGAATTTTTATGTCAGCATCGATTTGGACCTAACGAAGATCAAAACCAAATCAAAATTTTTAAAGACTGTATTTACGTGTTTAAATACGGTAAAAATTCCTGCCCCTGCGATCCTGTTGAATAAGAACGGGGCTCAATACTTTTTATTTCGCTAAAGGTTTTTTGTGTTTCCAACGTCGGTGACTCCATAACCAGCTTTCCGGTTGTTGAAGGATGTTGGCTTCTAAGAATTTCAAATGCATTTCGGTTAATTGATCTTCGGTAAATGCCTGCGGATTGTCGCAAACACGTTTGAACTCAACTTCATAAACACCACGCTTCACACGAACAGCATTACCATATACCATTGGGTAGTTAAACTTTTTAGCGATCTTAGAAGGGCCATTGAACACGGCTGTATCTTGGTTCAGAAACTTTGTCCAATATGCACTTTCGGGTGGCGGACTTTGATCGGCATTGAGGCCTAATGAAAAATTGGTATTTCTGTTGCGGATCAAGTAAGGATAAAACTCTTTCATGGAAATGATCTTACCACCAAACTTACTGCGCATTTTTAAGATCACTTCATCAAAAACTTTATTGGATAAAGGATGATACACGCCAAGTAATTTCTGCTCAAAATTTATCTGATATGATAAGGGGATCCATTCCCAGTTAGAACAATGACCAATTACAACTACAACTGTTTGTTTGGCATCTGAATATTCCTTGAATATCTTCTTGCTTTCTTCTGTAAAATAACAGCGTTTATCTAATTCGCTTTTGGTAATGGTAAAGGCCTTAATGGTTTCAAAGATCACATCACAAAAATGCTTGTAAAAACCCTTGCAAATAGCGGTGATCTCTTTATCAGATTTTTGAGGAAATGAATTACGTAGATTTTCTAAGACCACTTTTTTACGGTAACCTAAAATGTAGTACACCAAATAATAAAAGCCCCTGCTCTTTAAATGCAGTATGGGCATAGGTAAGTACGACACCAGAAACAAGAACGGTACAACAATAATTTTTAAAACCATATTCATCATACCGTCTTATCCTGCTTAGAAATTAGGTTTCAATAAATATTTGTTATAAAAATCAACAATGTGTTTTACAGCTTCATCAGCGGTATCCACCAATTTAAACAAGCTAAGATCTGCTTCGTGAATGTAATGCTCATTCTCCAGCATATCTTTTTTCATCCAGTCGATCATACCTTGCCAATACTCTTTACCAACTAATACAACGGGGAATTCTGCGATCTTGCTTGTTTGCACCAATGTTAACGATTCAAATAATTCATCCATGGTGCCAAATCCACCGGGCATACCAATAAAACCTTGTGAGTACTTTAAGAAAATGGTTTTACGTACATAAAAATAATCGAAGTAAATACTTTTATCGTGATCGATGTAATCGTTTGGTTTTTGCTCAAAAGGCAATACAATATTTAAGCCAACACTTTTTCCATTGCCACGCTTTGCACCTTTGTTAGCGGCCTCCATAATACCGGGGCCACCTCCGGTGATAATGCCGTAACCTTCGAGGGTGAGTTTATAAGCGATCTCTTCTGCTAAAATGTAATACTTGTTATCGGGTTTTGTGCGGGCGCTTCCAAATATAGAAACACATGGACCAATTCGGCTCATCTTTTCAAAACCTTCCACAAACTCGCTCATGATCTTAAAAATATGCCAGCTGTCGCTCGCCTTTATTTCCTGAAAATCTTTTTCAGCAAAGGCTCTTCTAATTCTGTCTTCTCTTTCTTTTGTCATAGTACTTTTTAATTGGTTATACAATCATTATGCCATAAACGCGCTAGCCGCCTTTATATTTTATAAATTCCATGTAATCCTGTAAAATGATGGTGGCGCTTATTTTGTCCACATTTTCTTTCACGCGCCTGTCTTTCTTTTTCATACCACCCAGTAACATGGTTTGCTGAGCAATGCTACTGGTAAAGCGTTCGTCGTAACGTTCAACCTTCACTTCCGGAAAAGTACGCTGTAAATGAACCACGAACGGATCGATAAAACGGGCGCTATCACTTTTTACATTATTTAAGGTTTTGGGTTCGCCAACTACAATAATATCCACTTTTTCTTTAGCGAGGTAGTTCTTTAAAAAATCGATCAGGTCTTTACTATGTAATGCCTCTAAAGAGGACGCAATGATCCGCAATGGATCAGTTACTGCTAATCCAACGCGCTTACTCCCGTAATCTATGGCTAAAATTCGTCCCAAAACACTGTAAAGATATCATAAGCCCTGTTAGCAACAAGTTGATTTTAGAGATAATGTAAACATCTAATTTTTAATTACTTTTATTGGTATGAATACAAGCTATCCTTTATTTCTGGCAGGTGATTTTATTACCACCAAAGAAATTTTACCCGTACAACACAAATACGAAAACAATGTATTTGCCCATACCTATTTAGCTGATGCTAAAGTGCTGGATTTTGCGATCAAAAAAGGATTGGAAGCCAAGGCGGCCATGAAGAATTTGAGTTCATTGGAAAAATATGAGATCTTATTTGAGATCTATACTAAAATAAAAGCCAACCGAAATCATTTAGCAGAAGTACTGTGCATTGAATCGGCTAAGCCTATAAAATACGCACTTGGCGAGATCGACAGAGCGGCGCAAACTTTTTTGATCGCTGCCGAAGAAAGCAAGCGCTTACCAAAAGAGTATATGAGTTTAGACTGGACCAATAACGGTCGTAATAAAGAAGGCATTGTTGGTTACTTCCCCATTGGATTGATTGCAGGTATTGCACCATTTAATTTCCCACTGAATTTAGCTGTACATAAAATTGCACCGGCCATAGCGGCTGGCTGTCCTATTATTTTAAAGCCAGCCTCCTCTACTCCTCTTTCTACTTTAGAATTAGCAAAGATCATTTCTGAAACGAAATTACCAAAGGGCGCCATTTCTATTTTACCGATGACCAGAGAAACAGGTAATTTACTGGTGACCGACAATCGCATCAATTTACTCAGTTTTACCGGCTCACCTGAGATTGGATGGGAGATGAAAAAGCAATGTGGAAAGAAAAAGATTGTGCTTGAACTTGGCGGCAATGCTGCTGTGATTGTTTCTGATAACAGCGACCTGAATTTAGCGCTTGAGCGATCGATCGTTGGAGCCTTTGCTTATAGCGGACAAATTTGTATTCATGCACAACGATTTTTTGTTCACGAATCGGTATTTGAAAAATTCAAGAAATCAATGGTGCAATTGGCTAAGAAGTTAGAGTTTGGAAACCCGTTAAAACCTGACACCGACATTAGCGATATGATTGATGAAGCCAATGCCATACGAGTAGAAAATTGGATAAACGAAGCCAAAAATATTGGCGCAACTGTATTATGCGGTGGAAAACGTACTGGTAAATTCATAGAACCAACCATCATCACCGACACCAACAATAGCATGAAAGTGTATAAGGAAGAAATATTTGGTCCGGTTATTTGCATTGAAAGCTACAGTGGTTCAATTGAAAATGCCATTAAAAAAGTGAATGACAGTAAGTTTGGATTGCAATGCGGGGTATTTACGGATTCTATAACCGAATTAAACAAGTGCTTTCAAGAGATCGAAGTTGGAGGAATTATTCACAATGATGCACCTACCAGTCGATTCGACCAAATGCCTTACGGAGGAGTTAAAGATAGTGGTTTAGGCCGCGAAGGGGTAAAATACGCCATCATGGATATGCTGGAAGCGCGGATATTAGTTAAATAAGCTGAAAACACCATTTGTTCATCTCGTTATTTCTTGTTATTATTGCGTTCCTAACAACGTTTTATTTCATTAATGGAAAGTATCTTTATAAAAGGCACCAAACGAACTCCTGAGATCATGTTCAAGATCAATGGTTTTCTTTCTATTAATGGTGTTTCTATTCCCGAAGACGCCAATGAGTTCTATCGTTCAACCATGGAGTGGTTGGATAAGTACGAGAAACTAGATCCAGAAAACATCAATTTCAAGATCAATTTCGTTTACATGAACACTACCAGCACTTCCATCATGTTAAAGATCTTGCGTAAAGTATCCGAAGTAGCTAAAAACAAAGAAACATTGAAGATCATTTGGACCTATGAACAAGATGATCAAGATATGTATGAGCAGGGTAAGGTTCTTGAAAAATTAGTTGGACATCCGTTTCGTTTTGAAGCAAAAAAAACAATGTAATTTCACTTTTAGCTCAACCGAATGTTATGTTCGGTAAACAAGCGCTTATCTCCTCTAAGTAAACCAATTCAACCTTTACTTATTATCAATTACTATCCTTTCTTATAGAAATGATTTTGTATTTATTTTTTTTCTTTTGTAATTGCAATATTAAGCTATTTAAAGCCCTATACCTCTATCTATTTTATGAATGAGTTCTTAAAGAAAGTTGAAGCCAAACTATTAAAAGTTACAGCCAATGGTGCTCCCGAATACAAGATCGAATCAATACCATTGCACAAAGGTCAAGCATTTTATTTGGTTGATTACAAGAAGGGCGCTGTAACCTTTCAAAAAGGAATAGCAGACCTATTAGGTTACTCTGAGCAAGAATTTGATCTAAAGTTGATTAGCGAAAGCTGTCATCCAGAGGACAAAGAACTTTTTTTAAGAATTTTAAAAGCTGTTTTAAGTTTTGCTATTGAGAACGATGTGAGTAATGATGCTGTGTTGTTGGCTAAATACCGTTTTAAACATAAGAACGGGCATTACATTCATATACTTAGTCAATCTAATACATACGAGTGCGGCGAAAAAGGACAGGTGATCTCTAACGTTTGTATCCTAACTGATATTTCATTTACAAATCCAACCAATAAACTAGATTGGCGATTTGAGGCCCCGGGCATAGACCAAGCGGAGTTTAAAAAATATGTTTCAAAAGAAAACTTAGGTTTTTTCTCGGAAAGAGAAATGCAGATCATTCAATTATTAAAGAATGGCAATTCAAGCATCATTATCGCTAAGGAATTAAACATCAGTAAACATACTGTTGATACCCATCGCAGAAAAATTTTAAAGAAATCGAACTGTGAGAATACAATTGACCTCATAAATTTCTGCTCTTTTAATGGCATAATCTAGTTGATTTCATTAAAATACTCATTAATGAGTATTGTGAATTGATTGATAATAGTGTTATTTCGCGCTTTTTAAGCATTTTACCAAATGAATAACCTTTTTATTGCCGCAACTAAGCGAACACCCGAGATCACTTTCAATACCAATGGGCACTTATCTATTTCAGGCATATCTATTCCGGAAAATGTGAATGATTTTTACAAGCCCGCTTTTGATTGGCTAGATGAATTCTACCACAATCATCCTGACAGATTATCATTAACCATTCAATTCGAATACCTTAATACATCTAGTACCTCTTGCATATTAAAAATACTTCGTAAAGTAAAAAGCATTTCAGGCCAAACCACAAAATTATTTATTGTTTGGAAATACGAACAAGACGACGACGATATGCTGGAACAAGGCAACATTCTTCAACATTTAATTGACCATAAATTTACATTTGAGTTAAGAAATTAAAAAATGACACTTATTTGATAAAAAGGAGCTTTTAGCTCCTTTTTTATTTATTAAAATACCAATACCTTTAAGCAAAGCAATTAATTATGGAATACAGACGTTTAGGAAAATCAGGGCTGCAGGTTAGCGCACTTTCTTTTGGAAGTTGGGTAACTTTTGGGAAACAAATTGGAGATAATACAGCTGATGAACTTATGACCATGGCATACGATGCCGGCGTTAACTTTTTTGACAATGCAGAGATCTATGCCAGAGGTCAGTCGGAACTGGTAATGGGTGACATCTTAAAAAAGAAAAACTGGGCGCGTAGTTCGTATTGCATTTCCAGCAAAGTATTTTTTGGATACGAAGAAGGAAAACCAAATCAAACAGGATTATCACGCAAACATATCATAGAAGGATGCCACGCGGCTTTAAAGCGGTTACAACTAGACTATATCGATCTATTCTTTTGTCACCGTCCAGATAAAAATACTCCTATTGAAGAAACGGTGCTTGCCATGAATACCTTAATACAACAAGGCAAGATACTCTATTGGGGAACCAGCGAATGGGCCAATGATGAGATCATGGCGGCAATTGCTGTGGCAAAAGACTATAAACTCATTGGGCCAAGCATGGAACAGCCTCAATACAACATGTTTGAACGTACCAAACTGGAAAAAGACTTTTTGTTATTATTTCGTGATCATGGTTTAGGCACAACTATCTGGAGTCCACTTGCCAGCGGTTTGCTTTCCGGTAAATACAACAATGCATCACCTACCGATACCCGCTTGAATATTGAAGGAATGGATTGGTTAAAAGAGCGCACACTCGGTGACCTAACACGCATTGATAAAACTAAATTACTGGATAAACTCGCAAAAGAATTAGGCACTACCTTACCAAAACTATCTATTGCTTGGTGCGTAAAAAACCCCCATGTGAGCACCACCATTTTAGGAGCCAGCAAAACAGTTCAGTTAAAAGAAACATTAACATCGCTTGAGGTATTACCATTACTAACAGATGAAGTGATGTTGAAAATAGAAGACATTTTACAAAACAAACCGGTGCTCGCCCAATACTAATGAATCAAATTTTTAAAGATCTCAAAATTGTGGAACTGGCCGGGGTATTAGCCGGACCAAGTGCCGGATATTTTTTTGCGGAACTTGGTGCAACTGTTGTAAAGATAGAGAACCCAAAAACCAATGGTGATGTAACGCGCAGTTGGAAATTAAAAGGTGAAGATGCAAAAGCAAAAACCAGTGCGTATTTTTGGAGCATCAACGGCTTAAAAGAATTTGTTTCACTTGATATTACTCAAGAAAATGACCTGGAAAAGTTATATGCGCTTGTAAAAGACGCAGATATCGTTATCTCGAATTACAAAAAAGGTGACGATAAAAAATTAAAAGTAGACTACCCTACCCTTTCAAAACTAAAACCCGACCTGATCTATGCTTCCATTAATGGCTTTGGAGCTGAAAGCCCGCGTACCGCTTACGATCTCATTTTACAAGCAGAGAGTGGTTTTATGTTCATGAATGGTGAAGCCAACAGTGTACCAACAAAAATGCCTGTGGCACTGATAGACCTTTTAGCCGGACATCAATTGAAAGAAGCGATACTCATTGCGTTGATCAAAAAACTAAAAGATAAAAAAGGAAGTCATATTACCGTTTCTCTTTTTGATAGTGCTGTTGCATCTCTGGCAAACCAAGCAACCAATTGGTTAATTGGAAATCATTTACCGGTTGCCAGTGGCTCGCTACACCCAAATATAGCGCCATATGGTGAGTTGTTCCTTACTAAAGACAAACATTACATTACCTTTGCCATTGGCTCAAATAAACAGTTTGAATCACTTTGCTCGGTGATAAACAATAACAGTTTACCAAAAGAACCAAAGTTCTCTACCAATCAAAACCGAGTAAAGAATAGACTGGAATTGTATTCTATTTTAAATAATCACATCTCTAAATTCCAATTCAAAGAACTGCTAAAGACCTGCGAAAAAAACGAGATCCCGATGGGAAAGATCAGGAACATGAAAGAAGTGTTTGAGCTGCCGGAAGCAAAGCTATTGTTGCGAGACATAAAAGACGGTGTAACCACCCGAAAAGTAGTAACCAGTATTGGTTTTAAAATGGAAAACAAATGATCGTAAAATTCGCGCAAACAAAAGAAGAACTGAGAAGGATCATTGAATTGCGATTTAAAATATTGCGTCAGCCTTGGAATCAACCCATTGATACCGCTACAGATGGTTTAGAAGAAGGGAATTACAACGCCTTTATTGAAAATGATCATGGATTGGTGATAGCCTGCGGGCGATTGCAAAAAAACTCAAACGAAACAGGTCAAATACGTTACATGGCCGTAGCCATGGATCAGCAAGGCAAAGGATTAGGGAATTTGATCTTAAAAGCGCTGGAAGAGAAAGGAAAAGAAATTGGATTGTGTACCATTGAATTACAAGCCCGCGAGAATGCTTTGAAATTTTACGAAACCAATCAGTACCATTTAAAGGAAAAATCGTTTTTGTTGTGGGATATCATTCAGCATTACCTCATGTACAAAGAACTGAATTAGGTACAAATTATTTCACCTCCAATAACTGAACATCAAATATTAAAACAGAGTTAGCCGGTATAGTTGATTTTTCTTGAGAACCATAGCCTAAAGCCGACGGGATAAGTAATGTACCTTTCCCACCTTTTTTAAAATAAGGAATACCTTCTTGCCAACCACTTATAACTGAATTTAAATTAAAGGTTGCCCCAGATGATAAGCTCTGATCAAAGGTAGTGCCATTTACCAAAAACCCGGTATATGCCACAGTAACCTCTGAATTGATATTTGGATTTACTCCGGTACCTTGTGTACCTATCACATAATACAGGCCGGTTCCGGTAGCTGTTGCATTTAGCTTGTGATCACTAATGTATTTTTTAATGATCTCTTCATCAGTTTTAGCCTGCTTAGCTGCCTTCTTTTTACCACAGGTAGTAAACGCGAGTAAAAGAATGATCAAGAGAATACGAGGTTTCATAAATCTGCTCTTTGTTTTTACTTAAGAATTAGTCTTGTGATTTATTCGAATTGCCAAGCCACCTTGAATGATTGCTCCTTTTTCGTAACCCAATTCAATATTTAAACCAATAAAATTCCCGAAATAATGACGGTAACCAATAGTTGGCGCAAAGTATAAACCACCAGGCAACGATAGGTCTAACTCCAGATCTTTTCCGAAAGTCTTCACTAACCTCCCGGCATCAGTGCTCGTAAAGCCAATAGCTAATTTGTTCTTAGTGAAACCTAAACCCAATCCAACATACAAGTCGTTACTGCTGCTTTTAAATGGTATGTGTATGTTAGGACGGATGCCATAGGAATTACTTGAGATCTTAAAGCCATAGGTATCTACACTATCCTTCAAGAAATTTCCCTGACTTTGATTTTGAACGTTATAATAATCGTAAACATCAAACTTAATATTCCAAAACGCCGAACTTAAACCAAGGGAAAAGTACTTTGTAAAAGCATACTCGCCTTTAATAGAAATGGGGTTAAAACCCTTGATGTTGGAAATCTCTAGTGTGCCATCAAAGTTTTTTTTAAAAGCATCGCTGTTAGTTGCTATCTTAACGATGCCTTTAAACAAATGCGGTGCCCCAATGTTTGCATTTAACACAACAGCATTTTTGCTCATGCTTTGCGAGTTAAGTGCTAAGCTTAACATTAATAGGGAACATATGAACAGTAAGGACTTCATTTAAGGTGAACGCAAACAATTAATAACCGAACACATCTTTTAAGGTTAAAACCTTCACTGTTCCGTATTTCTCCAACACTTTCATATCCAGGTTTTCCTTTTTACCTACCACTAAAATGGTGGTATTCTTTCCTTTGATATTATCTTGCTGAAACTTGTTGATGTCTTCAAACTTGAATGTGGTAACCTTATCAAACACATCTTTTCTGATATCATTTTTGTTACCTAGATCTTGCGCTTCTAAATAATTAAATAACACTTGTGCTTTATTGATACGTTGAGATCTGATCTCTTGCAATAAGTTTTCTTTTGCTGCAGCAAAGGCCGCATCCGATTTTGGCATAACCGTTAACAGATCCTTCATTCCTTTCATTGCTTCTGCTAACTTATCTACTTGCGATCCAATATAAGAGATGTTATAAAACTCTTTTGTAGGAACGTTTGGAATGATATAACGTGAATAAACACTATAAGCTAATGCTTTTGATTCACGAAGGTCTTGGAACACAACACCGCTCATACCATCACCAAAATAGGTATTGTATAGGTTTATTAATGGAACGCTAGAAGCATTATACAACGGCCCTTGGTTTACCATCATGATCTCGGCCTGTTTCATATCAAAATCAACCACAAACACCTCGTTGGTAATAGCTCTATTCACAAACTTATAGGCTGGTGGTACTGGTCTGTAACCAGATGACTTAGCCACATGCAGTGTATTTAAACTATTAACTACTGTGTTTAATTCTGCTGGTCCGTAATACAACACTTTATGCTCGTAGCCTAATAAACTTGTGATCTTATTTTTGATCTCCTCCGGGGTTAATTTATCTAATTCCTCATTAGACAATTGATACGTAAAAGGATTCACATCTCCGAAACGTGCATAGCTTAATAAACCTCTTCTTAAAATGATATCTTTCTGTTGCTTGCTATCTTCACGGTCCTTCTTAATATCTTCCTTCATGCTTTGAAGCACATCAGCACCAACTACTGGGTTTGCCAAAACTTTCTCAAATAATTTTACTGCTTGATCAAAATTATCGCTTAAACCATTTAAGCTGATCCAGGTATCTTCATTATCATTAAATACATTAAATGAGCAGCCCAATTTGTATAATTCTTGTTTGATCTGGGCAGCAGACATGTCTGAGGTTCCAATAAAATCAATGAACTTAACAGCAATAGAAGAAACCTTATCGTTGTTATTACCCATATCAAACTTGTAATACAACTCAAATACTTTGTTCTCAACGTTCTTGTTATATAAAACCGGTATACCCGATGTTAAGGTCGCTTTTTGAATATCTTTTGAATAATCTAAGAACTTTGGTTCAATATTGCTGATCTTGGCGTTGTATATCGAATTTACAAAAGGTGATGTGTTGTCACGATCTACTTCTACAGGGGTGATCTGAGGCTTTTCCACTTTTTGAACAGACTTATCTTCACCAATACGCTTAAATACCACCACGTAATTGTTTTCATTAAAATGTGTATTCGCAAAATCGATCACATCTTGCTTGGTGATCTTCGACATACGCTCGATCTTATCAACTTGCTTCTGCCATTTGAGATCATTCACAAATGCTCTTGATAATTCCATCGCACGTGCTTCATTACTTTCCAGTTCTTTTGTTTTTGACAATTTAAGATCTGTGATCACTGCGTTCAACAACCAGTCAGGGAAATCACCTTTTTTCAATAATTCGATCTGAGAATACAAGATACTTTCAACCTCTTCTAATTTCTGATTTTGTTTCGGACCAGCGGTCATAGCAAAAATACTGTAATCTTTTAACGGATATGCCCAAGCAGCAGCTTGTATCAATTTTTGACCTTGATTTATATTAATATCCAACAAACCTGCTTTGTAATTGCTCATTAATGAAGAGATCAGCTCGATCATATCCACATCTTTTGAACCTTCGCCATCAAAACGCCAAACCAAACTGGCTGTTTCAGGGTCTGGACCAAACACCTCTTTTACAATTTTTTTGGTAACAGGCGCTTCCTTTGCTGGCACATAATTGTCAATTGGTTTCGATGCAAATGTATTGAACTGTTTTTCAATTTGCGTGATCACTTTATCCGGATCAAAATCACCACTCATAATGATAGCCATGTTATTTGGCACATACCATTTGTTATAAAAGTTATTGATCTCTTTTAAAGATGGATTCTTTAAATGATCGATCGTTCCAATAGTTGTTTGAGTACCATACTTGTTTGTAGGAAATAAAGCTTCAAACACCATTTCAAATGATTTTCTGTTATCATCATCCAAACCTCTGTTCTTCTCTTCGTAAACTGCCTCTAACTCGGTATGAAATAAACGTAAAACTGGTTTTCTGAAACGCTCGGCCTCAATTTTTAACCAGTTATCAATTTGGTTACTTGGGATATCGTTAATGTAAACTGTTTGATCAAACGAAGTAAATGCATTCGTTCCTTCCGCACCTATTGCCGATAGCATCTTATCATATTCATTTGCTATTGCATACTTAGCAGCAACTCCACTGATACTATCGATCTTATGATAGATACGCTTTCTACCAGCTTCATCTTTGGTACCACGGTATACCTCGTACAGATCCTCAATTTTTTTGATCTCCGCATTTTCTTTTGCAGCATCTTTTGTACCAAACTTATCTGTTCCTTTAAACAACATGTGCTCCAAATAATGCGCCAAACCTGTAGCATTCGAAGGGTCGTTTTTACTACCTGCTTTTACAGCAATCATGGTTTGAATACGTGGTGCATTTTTGTACACCGACAAATACACTTTCATACCATTCTTTAAAGTATAGATACGCGTGTTGTAAGGATCGTTTAACGCATATTCATAATTTAGAGAAGTTTTATTCTTGCCGTCGGCCGGAGTTTTAGCAGTGTTAGCTGTTTGAGCCATAGCGCCAAAACATAAACTAAGTGCAATGGCTGAAATGAAAAATTTATTCATAAGGTATTTTGGATTTATATTTTAATAATCGACCTCTAGATCGAAACGTTTTTTTAATTCTAATAAGGCCGGGTTCTTCTCTCCCATTACCTTAAACTTTTCTATTGGTTTATATGCCTTAACTACAGTTGTTTCGTCATCCTTAATGGTAAAGGTTAAGGTAACGCCTTTATTTTTAATTTCTGTTCGTATAAAATCAAGCATATCTTGTTTGATCTCTTGAAACTTCTCTAACTGCGATTGGTTAATAAGGGTTACACAAATTTCGTTAGAATCTGTTAAAACAACATTAGCATTGGATAATGAAATGAATGTGCTGCGCGATGTTGTTTCCTTGCTTTTTGCAAACAGTGCAACTGCCGCTTGTATTTCCGTTATGGTAAATGGTTTATTGGTGATCACTTCTACTTCGGCTGGTTTAACCGGACCAGCAGATGCGTTTGGAGCAGTGTTCTCAGATAAAGCGTCTTTTAATGAAAAGGAAGCGTTTGTTTTTAATTGATGAAAAGGTACAACCGGTTTAGAAGATGTTTTTATCACTACTTCATTGGCCGCAGCGTATGAAGTAACGGGTGTATTTTGTTTAACAGAAGAAGTTTCTGAATTAGAGGACTCTAATTCATCCTTTTTTTTTTCCGCATCTAACGAAGCGGTTAAGTAACACATTTGCATTAATGCCATTTCAACCAGCAAACGCTGATTCTTAGCACTCTTATAGCTCACATCTGTTTTACTGATCAATGCTAATGCTTTCAATAAAAATTGCACTGTGCATTGTTGTGCCTGAATAGCATATTTTTGTTTCAGCGCATCACTCACCTCTAACAAAGAAATGGTTTGCTGATCTTTACTTACTAAAATATTACGAAGGTGTTCGCCAAGACCGATAATAAAATTATGTCCATCAAACCCTTTTTTCAGAATATCATCAAATATCACCATTACCTCGGGTAAACGCTGACCCAAAAAGCCATCCGTTAACTTAAAGTAATAATCATAATCTAATACGTGTAAATTTTCAACTACTTGTTTATAGGTTAAATGATTTCCGGTAAAGGCTACCATTTGATCAAATATCGAACAGGCATCACGTAATCCGCCATCTGCCTTTTGTGCAATAATATGTAAAGCTTCCGGCTCATAGCTCACGTGCTCACTTTCGGCCATAAAGGCTAAATGATTGCTGATGTCTTCGGTTTTAATTCGGTTAAAATTAAATACCTGACAACGTGATAAGATGGTAGGAATGATCTTGTGCTTCTCGGTAGTTGCTAAAATAAACTTGGCATGCTTTGGTGGCTCTTCCAGCGTTTTTAAGAACGCGTTAAAAGCTGCGGTACTCAACATATGAACCTCGTCTATGATATACACTTTATATTCACCTAACTGAGGTGCAAAGCGCACTTGATCAACTAAATTACGGATATCTTCAACAGAGTTATTACTCGCCGCGTCTAACTCATATACATTTAAAGAAGCACCTGAGTTAAATGACAAGCAAGAATCACATTGATCACATGCCTCACCTTCCGATGAAACATTAAAACAATTGATTGTTTTAGCAAAAATACGAGCACAGGTAGTTTTACCCACACCTCTTGGTCCGCAAAACAAATAAGCCTGAGCCAATTGCTTCTGAATGATGGCATTTTTTAAAGTATTGGTTATATGGCTCTGCCCAACAACTGTGTTAAAGTGTTGTGGTCTGTACTTACGAGCCGATACAATAAAATTTTCCATACTTATAAACCTTAAATATAACAGATTTAGGCAAGGATATAAAATGATTTTGACACTAAAAAAGGTTAAATTATTAACTGTGTGTGAATAATTTTATGAAAAAGAAGTAATTTAAACCCATTGAAAGTATTTGTTTACATACTGCTTTTTATCGGCTTCTCTGCCAGCTTGTATTCGCAAGACCCTTTTAGGGGTGTGGTGGTTGAAAAAGACAGTACCACAGTAATGCCTTACGTTTATGTGATAAACAAATCCAACGGCAATGGTGCCATGAGCAATTTAGAAGGCAAATTTCTAATTATTGCTAATCCGAACGATACCTTGATCTGTTCCTATGTTGGTTACGCCAAACAGTTTATACCTGTTAAATCGTTAAAAAAGAACAGTAAAGGCGATTATATGATCGTCATGCGCAATCAGTACATAAACTTAAATACGGTAACGGTAAGTACCTTTAAATACAAGCCTTATGAACGCGACTACATGAAGAAGATCATTGATGAAAGTCAGATCAGAACCATTGATGCCTTTGGAAGTCCCATTACGGCTGCCTACATGCAATTCAGTCGGCGCGGAAGAGAGATCAGAAAGTTAGCTCAGATATTTAACGATATTATAATTGAAGAAGAAGTAAGTAAAAAAATAAACCCACAAATTGTAAGAAATTTAACAGGTGATCAGAAATTAGATTACGAGAACTTCAGGAAATATTGTTTAGAATTGAACAACCAATTTATCTTATCTCACGATGGCTTTGAACTTTATAACCGCGTGATGGAATGCTACAAACGCTATAAATCAGAAGACAGATAGCTTTTATTCATTTCTTTCAACCATTCTTCAGCTAAAAACACATTGGTAAATATTTTGGTAGGCACTTTCGGTTTGTTGATCTTCAAATAAAAATTAGCTAAGATCTTTTGTCCTAAAGAATGTATAACAAAAGCTTCTGCAATGGAGTATTGAGAAGCAAAATGGCTAGCCATAAATTCACGTCCTTTGGTTTCAATATTTGTGAATTGAGAAGTAACAACAAGCAGTAAGCATTTTTCACCCTTCGTTAATTCACCGTGTTTTTTTGTGGTATTTTCAATATCTTCTAAGGTGTATTCACGGTCAGAACATACGATCTGCACAATGCCATCCTCACGCATCATTAATTTTGTATGTACTAGATCGATCTCCATTTTAATTTAAGGCAAAAAAATTAACAAAAATAATTAGTTCTATAACTACACTCCATATTTTTACACGGCTTCATTAACACCTTATGCAATTGCTTCACAAATTTACATGTTGGATCTTTTAATTTTTAATTAAGCCATTTGCATTTGAATTAGCTAAACAGTTCGGGTCAAAGCTATATAAAGATAAAAACAATTTGAGTTCCAAAATCATTTATTTCTTACATTCATAGCAAAAATAGCAAATATGCAAGATCGAAGAAAATTCATTAAAGCAGCTGGAGCCTTGAGTTTTGGGGCATTTATACCTCCTAGTATGGGTTATTCGGAGCATCAGCATATATCACCTAAAAAAATTAGCCCGAAAGCACTAAAGCCGGGAGACACTGTTGCAATAACATCACCAGCGGGTGCAGTTTGGGATGAGTTGCAGGTAGATGTATTCGCTAGCATTTTAAATGGGTTTGGGTTTAAGATTATACTAGGACAAACGTTAAAAGAGAAATTTGGATATTTTGCAGGCACAGATGAGCTGAGAGCGAAAGAACTTAACGACCTATTTGCTAACCCTTCCATTAGTGGTATATTTTGTATGAAAGGAGGCTGGGGATGTGCGAGATTGCTGGATAAATTAGATTATGATCTCATTCAAAAGAATCCGAAGGTACTCATTGGTTTTAGCGATATCACCACTCTACTTTTAGCCATTACTGCTAAAACAGGTTTGATCACATTTCACGGTCCGGTTGGTAACTCCGGCTGGAATGACTTCACCAAAACAGCATTTACCAATGTGGTCCAGGTTGCCAAGCCTTCTGTTAATTCAGCTAATCCAAGTACAGAAGAAGCTATTTTCACCATTAATTCTGGTAAGGCCAGCGGCGAACTTTTTGGTGGAAATTTAACGGTGCTTACTTCATTAATTGGCAGTAAGTATTTACCTGATTTTAAAAACAAACTTTTGTTTTTGGAAGATTTTAAGGAAGAGCCTTATAGTATAGACCGAATGTTAACTCAACTGAAATTAAGTGGTATTCTTGATTCGGTTAGCGGAGTAATTTTTGGGAAATGTTCGAAATGCATTCCAGAGGAGCCGCTAAAATCGTTCACCTTAAACGACGTGTTGATACAACATCTGAAACCACTAGGTATTCCTGCATTTTACGGAGCTATGATCGGCCATATTGAAAACAAACTGACCGTTCCACTGGGAATAAACGCCACAATGGACGCTGATTCAGGAACGGTCAGATTGAATGAAAGTGCAGTGTTCTAATTATTCCATACCGCACAAAATACCACCCATAATTGCTAAAGTGATAATCCAATATCCAACATGAATTGCTGTGTACTTAAAACCTCTGCGCTCAAACAAAGAATTGATCCCAATAATAGGTAAAGCAAAGAATAAACCAGCAATAACTCCATGAAATGCGCCATGTTTAAAGGTGCGAAAACTGTGGCCGTACAATTCCATCACTCGGTTGTACAAAGTTGATGATTCAGAGCCCGCTTCCTTAAAATCAGGTTGAACAGAAAGAAGAGAACCAAGATGCATTTGATGGATCACCAACATTTGTTCAAAAAAGGAAAGCATTAAGGCAAAAAGAAAAGACAGACCAAATACAACGGCCATATTCGCACCTTTCAATTTTTCTTCATCTAATCCGCTTGATTTGATCCAAGCTGTGCCAAGCACTTTTGGGTTATACCAAATAAAACCCATTACCATTGGTATAAGGGCTGCTACTAAAACTGCTACAAAATTCATAATGAATGTTTTTTAATGTTATAACATCAAATATAAATTAATTCTGGTATTTGACAATTATCGTTAACTATTAATTATTCACTTTATAAAGTTATCTTTACCATTCGAATGAAAGTACTGCTTGCCACACTTAACGCAAAATACATACATACCAATTTAGCCATTCGCTTATTGTATGAATTGAACAAGCATCACAAAGGCTTGTTGTGGAAAGAGTTTACCATTAAAGAAGACAAAAACGAGATCGCTGAATACTGCAAAGACTTTGATGTGATCGCCTTCAGTTGCTATATTTGGAATATTACCCAAACATTAGAAACAGCAAGACTCATTAAAAGTAAAAATCCGGGAGTGAAAATTTTATTAGGCGGACCTGAAGTGAGTTACGAATATGAAGATGTGATAGCCTGCGATGAAGTAGATTTCATTATTTCAGGCGAAGGCGAGATACCATTCACTGAATTTCTGAATTCATATCCAACTATTTCGGATGTTCCTGCATTGATATACAAAGAAAACGGCATAGTAAAACAAAACAAGAATCCTCAAACCTTTGATATTCGTTTGTACGAAGACATCATGCCCTATTCTACTGACAAACCAGAGGAGTTAAACAATAAGGTTTTATACATTGAAACGTCGCGCGGATGCCCTTATAAATGCGAATTTTGCCTAGCTAGTTTAGATAATAAAGTACGATACTTGCCCGATAAGCACATTAAAAATACCTTGTTATATTTAATGGAACACGGGAAGGTTGTGAAGTTCTTAGATCGCACCTTTAATATGAAGCGCGATTTTACCCTGGATATTTTTCAGTTCATTTTAGATCATCACAAACCCGGAAACGTTTTCCAATTCGAGATCACGGCCGATATCCTTCATCCGGATATCATCAAATTTGTGAATGAAAAAGTACCAAAAGACCTGTTTCGGTTTGAGATCGGCATTCAAACCGTTAACCAAAAAGCCAATTTAGAGGTAAGTAGAAAACAAAACTTTGAAAAGACCAAGAACATCATTAAACAAGTAGAAGATAAGGTAGAGCTGCATTTGGACCTGATCGTTGGTATGGCATTGGACTACGAAGAAGACATTAAATACAGTTTTGAAGAAGTATTTAAATTGTATGCACCTGAACTCCAATTGGGTTTTTTAAAGTTCCTAAAAGGCACTCCTGTGCGTGATAAACACCAGCAACATGGGTTTAAATTTGATCCTAACCCACCCTATCAGATCATCGAAAGCAACTATCTAACCAAAGAACAGCTGCGCTCAATTGAAGAACTGGAGCACATGTTGGAGATCTATTGGAACAATAAACGTGCTACAAATACCCTGCGATATATCACCGGTCAATATAGTATATACGACTTTTTAAAAGGCTTAGGCGCGCATTTTGGCAAGAAACGCGATTTCCATAAATACTCTTTAACGGATGTATTTGAGATCATTACCGAATACGCCGAATTAAATCACCCAAATGATGTCGTATTAAAACAATTGATCGCTATTGATTATTACCTGCACTTTAAAGTAAAGCCAAAAGAACATTTTATGTTTGATCTGGCAAAAACTGAAAAATTTGAATTGATCGATCGCTTGAAACTCGATCACCATAAATACCGGTTCATTATTTTACCGATAGATTTTGATTTTAATAAGGCTGTTTATTCTAATATCATCGAAAAAACAACGCAAAACATCATCATCCAGTACAACGGGCAAACAAAAGCTAAACTTTTAACTGATTTATTGGTTAGTGCATCAGTTTAACCCTCATGATTTATTAAAAAATGAAAGTAAAAGAATTAAGTAAGCACTTAAATTCATTTTTTTTACTATATTAGGACGCTAAAACAATGGAAGCTCTATCCATATCACCCGAGGAGGTAAAAAAAGAATTCTCCAAATCAACTGAACGCTTTCATGTGATCACTACATGGGTTGGTATTGTTTTGAATTTGGTTTGGTTCATCAGCGATATTTTTGTGCTACCTGACCATTGGAAACCCTTCTTTGAATTCAGGATCGGCGTATCTGGCATAGCTCTCATTTTGCTCTTGACAAGAAAATGGACCAAGTTGGATATTTATGCCTGTATGTTCGTTCTTGTATTGGGTATATCTATTCAAAACGCATACATGTGGAGTGTAATGGATCTGGCCCATCTTCAAAAACATGCCTTTGCCTATATGGTTCTATTTATTGGCGTTGGTATGCTAGTACTTTGGGAATATTATTACTCTGTTATTCTTTTAATTGCTACCGTTATCAGTAATATTATTTTTTACAAACTCAATAGCCAGTTAACTGTTGATGAGTTCACCATCAGTGGAGGTTTATTAGTGCTTACGGTTGCTATCTTTTGTGTATTTCTTATCCGAACACGCTACCGCTTAACAATGAATGAGATCAAAAGCAGATTAGAATTAGCGAAATCAAAAGAAATTATTGAAGCAGAAAATGCGGTGATACTCCAACAAAAACACGAGATCTTAGAGCAAAAAGATGTGTTGTTTGAAAAGAATAAAGAGATCACAGACAGCATCAATTACGCCAAACGGATTCAAAGCGCCTTTATACCAAAAGAAACCGAATTTAATAAAGCATTTAAAGACAGCTTTGTGCTGTTTAAGCCGAAAGATATTGTAAGTGGCGATTTTTACTGGATCTATGAAACAGATAATAAGATCTATTACGCTACGGCAGATTGCACGGGACATGGCGTACCCGGTGGTTTTATGACCATGTTAGGTCTTTCATTCTTGGAAGAGATCGTTTCTTTGAATGTGGCACAAAATCCTGCTGATATTTTAAACATCATTCGCGATAAGATCGTAAATACCTTAAAACAAACCGGAAGCGCTGAAGAAAGTAAAGACGGGATGGATGTAGTTTTATGTTGTATTGATAAAGCAAAAATGAAGCTCACCTATGCTGCAGCAAATAACTCGTTTTACATTGTGCGTAAAGATGATAACGGACAAAAATTATTGCTTGAATTAAAAGGTGATAAACAGCCTTGCGGTTTTTATCCTGATCCTGTGCCGTTTACGCTCAACGAAGTTCAGATTCATGAGAATGATTGCATTTATACCTTAACAGACGGATACCCTGACCAATTCGGTGGTCCTAAAGGAAAGAAATTCAGATATAAAGCATTGGAAGATCTTTTTACAGAGAATTCTGACCTGCCTTTTGATGATCAAAAACAAATCCTTAAAACCGCTATTGAAAAATGGATGGGAACGCTTGATCAAGTAGATGATATTCTTTTGATCGGGGTTAAAGTTTAGTTATTTCGATTGAGCTCAAATTTCACCCTACATTATTCATAAAATGAAATTACTCTTTCTGTGTCAGATTTTACTCTATACAAATGTGACTTAAATTCTGAATGACAAAACTAAAAGAGTTCATTAGATTTAGTGATTTTTGTGTCTTAGTGCCTTTGTGGTAAAAAAACCTACCGGTTACAAATACTATTATATCCACAGTATTCACATATCTTCAGATCTTCCGTTTGAGCAAAGGGCTTTGAGCGATCAAAAATGGTGGAGATAAACGAACTTAAATGTTCTTCAAATTCAGCTATTAACTGCTCATCAAATTTTAAATTTTGTTTTTCTTTACCGCTCGCTAAAATAACTTTCGACTCTTTTAAAAACTTCTTGAATGGTATAATTCCGGGAACAGCATATAACAAGTAATCAGGACGATTTTTTGACAACAACCAAACATAAGCAAATAACTGAAACTGTTTGTTGTATTCCACATCTTCAAACAGGTCATCAAATGTTTTAAAACTAAATTTATCCGTGTCTTTTATCGAATTCTTATAATCGATCACACGAATCTCCTCACCAAATTTATCAATCCGATCGATCTTTCCTTTTACATAAATAGTTTTTGAAACACCATTGATCATCAGGTCCATTGGAGCGCCCCACTCCTGTTCTAGAAATAAAATGGTTAAGTGTTTATTTTCCTTGCCCAGTTTTTTTACATTGTTTCGATCAAGGTCTATTAAGCGTTTCACATAAACCTTCAATACCTCTATTTGTAAATAATTCTTTCCTGCCACTTGATTCGTATCCGGGAAGAATGTGGCAAAGGCTTTTTCAACGGCAACATCCGAAAGCATTAAGAGTTGTTTCAGATCATCTTCTTTTAAAACTTTATTGATCAGCGGTTTGTATAAATTCTCTAAGGCCAAGTGTAATATCGAACCAAAGGTGTTAGCCTCTGCACTCTCTTCCACTTCTTTTATTTCCTTTAGGCCAACACCATAGCGATAATAATACTTCAACGAGCATTCTTTATACGAGATCATGGCCGATGGCGAAAGTCCGCCATAAGTATCATTGCTAATAACTTTAGAAACAATACGTGCCAGCGTATCGTCATTTTTCTCGATCACGATCGCATTCTCCACATAGCTTGGCGAAGCTGATACCGCAACCCGCTCCGTAATCTCATGTGCTGAATTAAATTGCTTCAATTCAAACTGTAATTGCGAAATAAAACGACTCTTCTCCCCTTTTCCCATCTCATCTGTTTCACTATCGTATATCAGATCAATATATTGTGCGCGTTGCAATAAACGGTAAAAGTGATATGCATAAATAGCATCTTTTTCAAAATAAAGCGGCAAACCAAATACACGTTTCAGATCATTTGGTAAAAACGAATTCACTGTTTTACCGGATGGCAAAACACCTTCATTTACACCAACCATGATCAGGTATTCAAAATCCAAGGTACGTGTTTCTAAAACCCCCATTATTTGCAAACCCCTGAGTGGCTCACCAATAAAGGGAACTGTTGCCGAGCCCACCGTTTGGGTATAAAGTTGTTTGTAAGAACGTACTTCATTATAATACGAATAGGTTTGAAGCACTTCGTTGATACGGTTGAATGAGCGCATCAGTACTTCCAGGTATTCCAATTCCAAATGCGTGATGTTATTTTGAAATAAACCGATGTAATGATCACGAATATGTGCTATCAATTCCACCAAAGTAGCATTACCGGCTTGTGAAGATGGCCAAGGTCTGAATAACGTTAATATCAGATCTGATTTGCCGGCAAAGGTTTGTTGTATGAATTTCTGACTGATAAAAACAAAGTTATTCTGATTGATCTGATCAATGATCTTGTGAATAGAAAGGTCAACATTCAAACTCTTAAGAAATACGCCAAAAAACGGATGTTGTATAACAGAAATGAATTCTTTAAAGTATATAGCACTGGAAGCTTTGGTATTGTTCTGAAAATTCACTTGTATGGCAAACAACAGATCAATAAAACTATATGCCTGTGTATACCGTATGGGGTATTCCATGGTGATGTTCACATGCTCCACTTCTTTAGGCAACAATTTTAAAACCGGCCACAGTAATTTTTCATTTGCCAATACAACAGCCACTTTACTCATGGGAATATCCTGTGACATCAGCTTCATCAGTTCATCGTGCACCAATTGCGCTTGTCCCATTTGCCCTGCAACTGCAGTAATATTGATGATCTTTTTGTTCTTAAAATGATCGCCAATAAAATTCAATTCTTTTTGTGGAAAGCTTTCCGTATTTCGTCTTAAAAACAAGCCGGCCTCCTGAATGTTATTGCTGTAATAATACTTGTCTATATCCCATAACAGATCAGCTTTACCTGTTTTTTGAAGATGCTGGTATATGATGGTCTCAGCTGCATTTAATGCGTTAAAGCCACAGAACAGGATCTTTGAATACGACTCAATACTTTGGCTTTCCTTGAATTTTTTTGATGCTTGTCGGTAAATTAAACCTTGATAACCAATACCAAATTGCAATAAGGTTTGGGTATAATGCTTATATATATTACCAATACTGGCCATAAAAGCCAGATAATTTTGCTGTGTTTGTGTGAGGTCGGTTTCACCCAAACTCCAGTTCTCAATTTCTTTAATGTCTTTTAAGTTCTCGTATATCTGATCACTGTCTATTAAATACCGGTCTATCTCATTAAAATCCTGCAGCATCAAATGTCCCCATTTCGAGAACTTATCAAATGGCTCCGGCTCAGTTGGCAAGCATTTTAAATAGCTCTCATACAACAATGCGATCAGATCAATCTCATCGGCTTGCTTTAAGCCACTGAGTTCTTCAATAAACTCCTCTGCACTTTTAATAGAAGGCAGCCACATAGTTTGTTTAAATACCTCCTTAAAATGGTCTTTTAAAAAAACCGAACCCCTTTTGCTTGGAAGTACAATGCATAAACTTTCTACACTATCTTTGTAATGTAAATGAATATGCTCTACTACTAATTTTAAAAAAGGCTGCATGGTAATCGTTGAAGATATAAATTTTCCTACTTATAGGAAGTATAAGAACAACAAACGTTTCTATAAAATTATCAATAAGAAAGAATTTGAAGAAATACAGCTTATTGGCAGTAAAACCATTATCCACCATCATATCGCAACTCAATTGCCCGAATTTAACCTTATAAACGACCTGATCTCTTGCCATGAAGGAAATGCTTTGGTGATCAGCGAAGAGGAGTATGAGGCAATAAAAAGCCAATAATCCGCCAAGGGTGACTACTGTCATACGCAATTATTTTCCCTCCGTGCCCCCATGTCTCCGTGGTTTATAAATTACACCTGTTATTCAAAATTCAACGTTAATTAACTGTAACCTTTTCTAATATTTGCGTTATCTTTACGTATCGTAAAACGCATCACATATTTGATTGCATTCTTGGCTATGTTTACCCAATTATTGGCTCAAAACATTACCATCAAAGGCAAGGCACATTCCTCACACGTCAACAAAACCATTAGTGTTTTTACGTATCAAGATTTTGTGACCAAGCTCAAACTTAAAGAAGTTAGCGATACCATTGGCAGCGACGGCTATTTTGAGTTGAAATTTTATTCGAAGATAACCCAACCCGTTTTTGTACAAATAGATAATTACATTGGTAAATTATATGTAAAACCCGACTTTGTATACGGTATTCTATTTCCGGAGATAGACGAGAAATTCAAGTATTACGAAAATGCCGAAATGCCTGTAAACATTAGTATTATAGGACACGACACCACCGAATTAAATATGCTGATCTTAGATTACGAAGAACTATACACCAACATCTTCACTCCAAAAGACAATCAATTCCTTACCCACAAAATGCTCTTTAAACGGGCCGATTCCTTGAAACTGGAGTGCGATAAACGGTATGTGCGCATAAACGATGATTACTTTATCAATTACTATACGTATCAAATTGCCGGCATTAACGCCAACTTATCTCGTGGCGAAAAATTCCTGATCCAAAATTTTATCATTGGCAAAAAGATCCAATACCATAATTTCGAGTACATGTCGTTTTTTGGTGCTTGTTTTGCCAACTACCTTAACAGCATGGCCTCTTCTAAAAAAGGCACCTCACTTTATCAAATCATTAATGTAAAAAACGATCTTCAGGAACTGCATAAATTTTGTCAAAGCGATCCTTTTTTAAAGAATGATAGTTTGCGCGAAATGGTGATCATTAAAAACTTGTGGGATCTTTACTTTAATCCGGAGTTTAACCAGGAAGCCATCCAAGCCATGGTGTCCAAAATCAATCTGCAAACCAAAGTGGAAGAACATAAACTTTTGACCGATTATCTATTAAAGAACTTTTTTAAGATGCAGCCCGGCACACCGGCACCTATGTTCTTTGCCCGCAATAAAGCCGGTAATATAGAGTCGTCGGAAAAACTGAAAGGTAAATGGACCTACCTAAATTTCTTCTCCACCAAAAACAATGAGAGCTTGAAGGAAATGGGCAAGATAGCCGGTCTGAAGAAAAAATTTGGTGATAAGATCAACTTTGTAAGTATTTGCGTAGACGACAGCTTAAACAGTTACACCAACTTTTTAAAGCAAAATACCAAATACGATTGGCCTATTTGGTTCAATAATATTGATGTTGTAAAACAAACGGCTAAAGAACTTTATGGCGTGGTTGGTTCCGAATCCTACTTTCTCATCAATAACTTTGGTACCATTGCGCTTTCACCTGCAACTTCGCCTTCAAAAGGCATAGAATACAAATTTAACGCTATCTTTAAACCCACAAGAAAGAACACCAAAGTAGGTATCCGTTAAAATGAGTTACACCGCAAGTCCAACCAGCATCTGGCCCGAGCAAATTGCTTACGAGGATAATCATATCATCATCATCAATAAATTACCATCCGAGATCGTTCAGGGTGATAAAACAGGCGATATGCCTTTAACCGAAAAGGTGAAGAATTTCATTAAAGTACGAGATAATAAACCCGGTAATGTTTTCTGTGGCTTGATACACCGATTAGACAGGCCGGTTAGCGGATTGGTGATATTAGCCAAAACCAGCAAAGGACTTTCACGCTTTAACGAATTATTCAGAGATAACAAGGTTAAAAAATCATATGTGGCAGTGGTTAAAAACAAACCACCAAAACAAAAAGATACACTGGTACATTATTGCTTAAAGAACGAAAAGACCAATACCTCAAAAGCCCACATAAAGCCAGTACCGCATGCTTTAGAAGCTAAGTTAGATTATGAGGTAATTGATTCATCTGATAATTACACTTTATTAAAGATCAATTTACATACCGGTCGTCACCACCAAATTCGCGCTCAGCTTAGCGCCATTGGCTGCCCAATTAAAGGCGACCTTAAATATGGCTTCGACAGAAGCAACAAATCGGGTTTTATACATTTACACAGTTACAAGGTAGAGTTTGATCACCCCATTCGCGATGAAAAGGTGAGCATCAAAGTATGGCCAATGATAGATGATCCAATCTGGAATTATTTCAAGCCAAACCTTGAAAAATTGTAAAAAATGCTAAAAACACAATACCCAAACGCTTCTCAAGTTTGAGTAATAATCTTATTTTTACATTTTGATCAATTATGGGTAATTACATTTTCTTAATATTAGTTTTAGCATCATTTTTTGGCTTAAGCAAACTTTTTACAAAGGCAGGAGTTGCCAGCTGGAAAGCATATGTTCCGATCTATAATTTCTTTGAACTAAGTAAACTATTAAACAAGCCTTGGTGGTGGTGTCTCATCATGATCGTTCCGGGCGTGAACATTATTATGTATGGTGTTTATGGATTTAATACAGCGCGCGCATTTAACAAGCCAAGTAACAATGATCTTTGGTTTGCTACTATTTTACCTTACATCTTTTTTGTAAAATTAGGCTTTGATGATACAGCTAAATATGTTGGATTAGATAAGTTTAAAAATGAACCCAGCAAGATCATCAAGAACTGGGTTGACCCGATTATTTTTGCCGTTATTGCGGCTTCTATCATTCGCGGATACTTTATTGAAGCCTTCACCATTCCAACCTCTTCGTTAGAAAAATCGTTAATGGTTGGCGACTTTTTATTTGTGAATAAATTTGCATACGGACCAAAGATCCCGCAAACGCCGCTTTCATTCCCATTTGCACATCACACACTTCCGATAGCAAATACCAGATCGTATTTAGAGTGGATCAAATTACCTTATTTTCGTTTACCGGGCTTTGGCAAGGTAGATAACAACGATATTGTGGTGTTTAACTACCCTGATGGAGACTCTGTGCTTATTAACATGCAGGATATTAGTTATTACAATGCGATTCGTATTGTAGGGAACTACATGAAACAGGAAGCTGAGCAAGCTGGAGATTCATCTAAGTCGGAAAGACATTATAACGGCAAAGCCTGGGAGTATTTTCAGGATCCTAACAACGTAAATATCTTGAATGGCAGCAAAGTAGGGCCAATTGTAGGTAGACCAGTTGATAAACGCGAACATTATGTGAAACGCTGCGTGGCCATTGCAGGTGATAAATTTGAGATCAAGAATGGTGAAGTATACATTAACGATGTAAAACAGGCGATGCCCGAAAAAGCACAGCATTACTATTATGTTAAAACCACCACACGTTTGTTTGGAGATCCCATCAAGTTAAAAAGCGGCAGAACTACTTTATCTAATTTAAAGTTATTGGATCAATACGATATATATGCTACCGAGGTTGAATTAGCGGCGGAGTCGAAAGACACCACTGTATACAAACTGAACATGCCGGTAGATGTGGCTGAACAAATTAAAAAATTACCAAGTGTTGTTTCGGTTACACGTAAAATTGATAAAGCCGGAGAACGCGAGATCACCATTTTCCCACACAACCCGGCCTATGCATGGAATAACGATAACTTTGGTCCGCTTGTAATACCTAAAGCCGGCTTAACCATACCAATTGATACGCACAATGTGTGTTTGTACGAAAAGGAAATGAACACCTACGATAACGGCATTCATCAGGTTAGCGTAAGTGGCGCACAAGTATTATACGACGGCAAACCAATTACCAGTTATACGTTTAAGCAAGATTACTATTTTATGATGGGAGACAACCGTCATAATAGTGCCGATAGTCGCAGTTGGGGTATGGTACCATACGATCACATTGTGGGTTCTCCTTTCTTTGTTTGGTTAAGTGTGAAGTATGAAGACAATAATCCGGTGAGTGGTGAATCGTTCATTAAGAGTTTCTTTAAAAACAGTAAAGAAGGAAAATACAGATGGGATCGCTTCCTGTCTTATGTAGATGACGGAAAATTACATTCGATCAAGATCCCATTCATTGCCGGTATTTTGGCCATCTGGGGTTATGGTAAATGGAACCGTAGAAGAAAAGAAAAACAAGCAAAAGAAAAATCAAAATCGTAGATCACATACTTAGCATTTTAAAGCAATATACCTGGTTCAGTTATGGGCTCATTGCTTTGGTGTTATTTTTGCTGATCAAGTTATTTGCCTTTGAGATCATTGTAGTAAACAGTGAGGATATGGCAAGTACCCTGCATAAAGGCGATCTTGTTTTGGTAAATAAACTTTCGCGAAGTGGTTCTTCGGGTGATATCTTTTACTTCGAATATCCAGCAAAAGACAGCTTAGAAAAGAAAACGCTCTTCATTCAACGTTGTATTGCTGGTCCGGGTGATACTTTACTCATAAAAGACAAAACACTTTTTGTGAATGGCATTCCTCAAATTGAATTAGAGAGCATTCAATATAATTACATTTTGGATACCGATACGTTTCAATTAGATTCTGCCTCTATACTATTATTATCTCAATTCGAGGGTGGCAGCATCTCTAAAAAAGGTAAATATGGATTTTCGTTAACCAAGCAACAAGTAGATACCTTAAATGAAAAACCGTACGTAAAAATTATTGAGCTTCGTTTAGAAAAGGAAAACATATACGACGAACGTGTTTTCCCCTACTCCCGCAACTATAACTGGAATGCCGATAACTTTGGCAGTATATACATCCCAAAAAAGAATGACAGCCTAGTAGTTGATACCAATTCGATCAAGATCTATAGTCAATTGATCAGGCAATACGAAAAAAACAAACTGGAGATCAAACACGATTCGGTATTTATTAATGATGTGCTTAGCCACTCGTATCAGGTGAAACAAAACTACTATTTTGTATTGGGTGATAACCGTGATAATGCGGTGGACAGCAGACGTTGGGGCTTTTTACCACAAAGCTATATCAAAGGCAAAGTAAGTACCTTGATTTCACATAAAGCACAAAAATGACCACTGTTTTAGGAAGTGCCTACTGGCCTAACATACATTATATGTATCACCTGTTGAATGCCGAAAAGGTGACAATTGATCTGTATGAACATTTCGAAAAACAAAGTTTCAGGAACCGTACCAAGATCTTAACCTCCAATGGTGAACTCAATCTGTCGGTTCCGGTAAAAAAGTGGGAAGATCATGCGCCTATAATAGCCATTGAGATCTCCTATGCAGTAGACTGGCAAAAGCAGCATTGGCGTGCCATTACCAGCTCTTACAACAACTCACCCTTCTTTGATTTTCTGGAAGATGAGATCGCTGCCTTTTATGATCAGCAATTTCAATATCTACATGAATTCAATGCCGAGCAATTAAAGTGGATCTTAAAAGCATTTCGTATAAAGAAAGAGATAAACTACTCACAGCAATACATTGAAAAAGATGAAGCACTGCTTGATCTTCGTCAACGCATTCATCCAAAAAGAGAACTGATGGATATGAATGAGAAACGCATTATTGAAACACCATATTACCAAACCTTTGCCACAAAATTTGGATTCACCCCTAACCTATCAGTTTTAGATCTGATATTTAATGAGGGAATTAAGAGTTATAAAAATTTAATTCTTTAACTTAATAGCTAAGCTTGCTTTGTTGGAACACTTATCCTGTGTTTCCACTAAAAAATTAAGTTCGCCGCTTGGGCTGTTTGCATCAAAAAAATAGGTTAAGCGACCCGACTTCGCATCATACTCTGCCAAAGCCCATTTACCGTTTATTGTAACCTTGTAATCTTTTATTCCACTCAGTTCTTCTTTAATAATAAAGGTAACCTGTTTTAAACCTTTTGTTGCTTGCAACTTTGCAATTGGCAATTCGGTCTTAATTTTAGGGGCAACCGAATCAACTGTTAAGTTAAACCAACCAAAATTCTTTACCGCATAAAATACCGAGTCGTTCTTCACAATGGGCGGATACACATTATCCACATTTTTGAACAGCAATTTGGTTTTATATGGTTTGTACTTTTTAGGCACTTCAAAACCCACAATGGCTGTGCTGTTTAAATTGGCCTCGGTGGGCAGTATGATCAGTTTTCCCGTTGTTTCCAAGGTGTTCTCAAATATCAATGGGGTTGAGTTATACAAGGTATAAGCCGGAATAAAGATCTGGATCTTTTTCTTTTTATAGAAGAGGTCCTCCTTGCAATCCGCATAGGTATCGCCATTAATGGTTGGATTCTTGTAATAATTAAATTTCTTAGTTCGAAGCTGAAACTCGATCATGGTCTCGTTCTTATTCTCATCACCAAATACCAATTGGATCTTGTGATACAAGGTATCTAATAAAAATAAACGACCTTTTAACATGGCCTTTTTATACATACCCGCCGGATACAAACTGGGGATGAAGCAACGCTGAAATAAAAACTTCCCTTCCATTTCGGTAAACTCATTCACATAACGTGCTTCCGAAAAGGCAATGTTATCGAGTTGGTGGTGGTAGGTTAATTTTCCGTCGAAATATACTTTTACATCGTAAATATTGTTTTTACTACCTGTTGGCGTAAATCTGTCAAAACCCGAAAAAGCCATTCCAACAATGGAAGTAGCTACTGTTATCGAATCCTTTTTAACCTTGGTGCCATTTACTGCATATTGCTCAATAAACATGGGGGCAGCTGTATCTGATAAATTGTAGATCCCAATTCGATCAATGGTTGGTTTGGTGTTATCTTCAATTCTGTAAAATAAAAGCGGATTCAATGGTACTTCTGTTTTTTCATCACGGATCTCGAAATGCAAATGCGGACCTGTAGAGCCGCCGGTATTACCCGAATAGCCGATCATATCACCGGCTTTAAATTTGATCTCGTTCGGACTTAACATCAAGTCTAATTCATACGACTGAGCCTTCAACTGTTGATTTTTTACATATTCGGTAACCGATAAAATGTAATTGGTTAAATGCCCGTATACAGTTACTTTTCCGTTAGGATGGGTGATGTAAATAGATTTGCCATAACCCACCGAACTTACTTTGATACGCGATACATATCCACTTTGGGCGGCATACACAGGCAAGTTGATCTTGTTACTGGTAGAAAAATCTAAACCGGCGTGAAAATGATTGGGGCGTAACTCGCCATAATTACCGGATAAAATATGCGGCTTATCCATTGGCCACAGAAAATTATCGGTTTGAGATATGAGGGAAAACGATAAGAATACGAATAAGCTACTGAGCAGTTTCATCGGCTAATTTATTTTGGTGAAACTTCAGTAAAAAGCAAAGGAAGAAAACATAGAACACCGTTCCGGCAGATGTTTGCAACATACTTTCTACCAAAAAATTAACGGTAATTAGTAGGCCAAAGAACAGGAGTAAATTATTCTTGGTTCTAAATCCATGTATCACAATTCCAATGGTAAGCAGCATGAGGTTTAACACGCCAAAAATACCCAAGCCAATGAAGGATTGAAAGTACTGATTATGGGCATTCAATTTTTTGCCAAAAGCCCCTGTTAAACCATGCTCCTCATAGCTTTTGTAAAGCGTATCATTGGTTCGGCTCACACCCACTCCTGTTATTGGATGATTGCCAATGATCTCGGTACACTCTTTCCATATCAACACCCTCACACTTGAACTTTCAGTAGCTGTTTTATCAATGCTGGTTTCGGCCACAACTGATACAGATCGTAAACGATCAAAAACCTGCGGCACTAAAACATAAACACTAACCGAAGTAATAAGTAAGGCTACCGCAGCCAACACATAGTGTTTCAATTGAATACGCGAACGGAATTCTAAAATCAATATAAATGGAACAAGCACAAATAAACTGATGATACCGATCTTTGAAGCACAAAGCATGATGCAGATGGCAAACAAAACTAGCATAGCACCGGCAAAATAACGGTAAGTGGGATTGGCTTTAAACCAGTTGAAGTAAAATAACACCACAAATAAGAAAGCAAGATTAAGATACATAGCAAAATAAGCACTATGCATAAAGTACGAAAAGTTAGAATATGAAAAATAACTCGAATCGCCCTGAAACAAATACATAAAGGCTCTACCAATGCAAATAACACAAGCAAACAAACAGCCCGAAACAAAGGCTGCTATTACGCGTCTGGCAACCGCTAAATTTATATTGAATAAGAAGAATAAAAGCGGGAACATTAAAAAACTCAACTTCACTTCAATGGAACTAATAGGGTCTTTTACATTAAAAAAGAGGTAATTAGAAATTACCGTAAGCGTAAAAAAAATGAGTATAGCCAAAAACCATTTGTTCTTTAAATTGGCCTTCATAAAAATATCCTTCACACAAAAAAAGGAAGTAATAAACCACAGTGCTATGAGGGGCGATGACAAAGCATTACCAAAAGGCATAATAAAGGCAATGATCACCGGAAAGAAATAAAACAATAATTTGATATTCTTGATCATCTATGCTTTTTGGAATACTGCTAAGATATGACTTCTTAAAAACGGAACATTGAACAGCTTATAAAACTTACCAACTTTTCTACCAATAGGTGGCGCTAAAGTAACTTTTTTAATGCTTATTCGCTTAGCGTCCTTAAACAACTCCTTTACCTCCTTAATGTCTACCTTCTTCACATCGGAGTTATTGGGATTGTTATATATAAAGTCGTACCATAAAATAACACCGCCGGATTTTAACAATTCCCACATTTTGTTGGCTAAGGCTTTTCGGTCGTGATCTCTTAAAACTGAGGTAAAAACGGTTGATTGAAAAATAATATCATATTGTTCTTCAAAATTCAAGGTGATAGCATCACCTGCATATAGTTTGTTATTGGGAAAACTATTTCTGATCACAGCAATACGGCCTTCTAACAACTCATTAAATGATATATTCTTCAATTGCAATCCCATTTTTTCGAACATCAAGGCATTATGTCCACTGCCTGCTCCTATTTCCAATAACTTCAAACCACTCAGGTCGGTAAAATAATCGTGTAACAGTTGCTCACTAACTTCTTTTATCTCGCTTTGAGTATAATTGATGTAATGGGATTGATTGTATAAATGCGACTTAGAATCCCGCTTAGAATACTGCTCATTTATTTTATTCGTTAAACTCATGCCAGGTCTTTTAGTCTCTGATAAAATGCACTTGCTATGGTGTTTCGATTAAATTGTTGGATCACATATCTTCTTCCCGCTTCACCCAATTGCTGTTGAAGTATTGCATCGTTGAATAGCTTTAATGTACTGTCAGCCAAGCTCTTTGCATTCTCCGGCTCAACGTATAATGCACAGTTACCTTGATTCACAAATAACTCTCTGGCCTCTCCATCCAAGCCTAATAATACCGGCAACTTCATAGCCAGGTTCTCAAATATTTTGGAAGGTATAGCGCCTAAGAACAATTCCAGTTTGCGCAATGGGATCACCGCTACGTTCACTTCCTTCAACACAAATTTCATCTCGTTCTTTGAAACCCCATCAACAAATATCACATTCAATAAACCAAGCTCACGCTTAAGGGCAATTAGTTTCTCTTTTTCGGGACCACTACCCAGTAAAACAAACTTGATGCTAGGTTGATCTTTTAACAAAGTAGCTGCCTGCAATATCACTTCCAAACCCTGAGCAATACCAATAATACCGGCATAAAGCACAATAAAATCGCTTTCGTTCAATTCGTTCTTGGCTCGCCAACCTGTTTTTTGAATGTCATCCGGGTTATAAAAACTCACATCTACCCCATTCGGTAACCAATAGGTTTTAACATTCGGGAAGCGTTGGTTAATGTTCTTGCAAATACCTTGGGTTTGCCCCGTAACTAAAACCGAACGTTTGTATAATTTCTCCTCCAGGTTATATGCCAACTTTAATAAGCGCTGGTTACTAACCACACCTAACTTTTCGGCACTCTCGGGCCAAAGATCACTCACATTAAATATCAACTTGGCATTTTTGCGCTTAGCCAAATACATAGCCGAGTAACCCAAAAACAAAGGCGGCGATTCGCACATTAAAAAATCGTAGTTCTTATCTAAACGCTTCATCCCAACTCTTGCGCTCGAATACACAAATGAAAAGTAGTTGCGTAAACGTGAAATGACAGATTTGTTGTTTGGAATGTAAATAGATGAGCGGTGTACTTTTAATCCCTGCATCTCCTCATACAAATATGACTTACCCTCATAGCCCGGATAGATCTTCATTTGCGGGTAATTGGGCATAGCCGTTAAAACTGTAACTTCTACCCCAACTGCTTGCAAACGCAAAGCCAACTCAAACAATCTGTTTTGAGGCGCCCCCACTTCGGGAGGAAAATATTGGGTGAGTATCAGTAGTTTCAAAGGAGATTCAGTGCCTAAAATAAACGATTTATTTTTTGAGTTTGTTGAGTGGCCACCTCAAATTATTAACTTTTAAAATGTGGTAATTCAGTTCGATTCCACCTAAGCCTTTGTAAAAGTTCGACATGCCAGTAGTATTACCGCCGCCAAAATCAAATACCAGGGCTTTGCTTTTATAATATTCTACCGCATGCGCCATTAAAGCATGCATGCTGCCAAGGTTATCTTTTTTGCTGGTTGACATGCCTTTTAAATACACCGCATGTTTGCCGTTAGAAATAAAATAGCCTATTGATAACAATTCCTGATCGTGACCCAAAGCAGCAAATACCTTTAACGTTCCATTAGCAAAACTACTTTCAACCAGTTCTTTAAATATACCGGTGTGTTTGGCAGGGATGCCGATCTCGGTTTTTAACCAAGGGATCAATGCCTTACTCGTTACCTGCAAAATAGCTTTGAGTTCATCCAACTCTTCCACTTCAACTCCATTTTTTTTGGCTTTATTGATGTTGCGCTTGGTGTTCTCATTAAATGAATAAGGCTTCGAATAGTCGATCACAAAGGTGCTCTTCTTCTTTAATGGAATAATTCCAGTATGATTCGACGCATTCAATTCGATCTCAATAAACTTGTAATTCTCTAAAATATAATTCAAAAAAAGATCTAGGGTCGACTCATCAGTATTGCCAAATACACCTAAAGAAGGCGTGAAAGGAGGTTGATATAAATACTTGATGTTTAGCTTCTTGCCTTCTGTTATTGGCATCACTGCTTCATAATCATTTAACACCAATGCCTGCCAATTAGGGCAAGTAGAATTTAAGTAAAAGCTTTGTGCAAATACCAAAGGCGTGCTTGAAGATAAGATGGCTGCATCCCATTTCTTCAGATCAATTTTGTTATGTGCTATTAGTTTAAGCTTCATTTGGCACTAAGGTAGTAAATGTATGTCCACGTTTTTTTGCTTCAAGTATAAATTCTTCTAACAAGTCAAACGAACACATTGCCAGTGATTTAGGATGACTCAATACCATCATTCGTTCAGCTTGTTTGGCTTCTTGTTTCTTTAATATACTTTGTAAACGTGATGCAAAAAAACCATCGGAACAAGCAAAGTGTTGGGTACTGCTGTAAAACTGTTTATATATCTTTCCTTTATCTTTTAACCAAGATCCATCGCCAATTGGTTTAAATTGCTCGGGCTTTAACTTCATTCGCAAATACAAGTTCCAGTAAAATAAGGGTGGAATGGTATCAGAGGTACTAGGCACTTCCAAAAAGCTACCGTCCTTCATTTCCATATTGCAATCATCTTCAAAATGCCATTGTGCTTTTTTAGGAGCTGTTCTAAAATCATAGGCATGTGCTGCCGAATCGTGAAACCCATTTGTGTAGACACTGCTATCGGTAAAGATCTTATTACGGATCAGGGCTTGTTTAATATGCGGAAAGGGTTGAACACACCAACCGCCTGCTCTGTAGGAATGGCAATTTTTACCGGTAATATCTATTAAGGTCTTGTGGTATTTACTAATAATACTCGTAGCTTCTTCTTCTGAAAAGTCTGCCAACTTATAGCGCTTGGTACTAATTTGCCATTGTCCATTTTCAAATTTACTGTCTTCCCAATGCGGATGCACATGCAATGCGATCTCGTGCCCTGCGTCTGATAACATTTTTATTTGAGATGCAAGTGTTTGATAATCATCTCTGCACGCTACTTCATGCGCGTGATGCTTTAACTGAAATAAGTATCCGGCATCTACAAAAAAGATAAGTGGGATCTGATGTTTATTGGCTAAAGCTATTAGTTGTTGAGTAGGTTCAATCATGCATTTGCCAATGGAACCCGTATGGGATCCAAAGAATAATTCATAATCAAAACTCAAGTGTATTTTCATTTTATTTTTTTATTTGGTCGCTTCGCTCCTTTATTTAACCACTAAGGCACTAAGTCTTTAAAACACTAAGCCTTGTCATTTCGAGTGATTTTCGCCTGCCTCTTGCGAAAATTGTATCGAGAAAGACAAGAGCCTGTCACTTCTCTCCCGATAGCTATCGGGAACAAAAAAATGAAAAGGGGCGCATTTTTTCACTCGAAGTGACATTACTCCCCCGGCTCATACATACTCACTCCTCTTTTATATGCTTCCAGTAACCACTCGTGCATTTTCTTGGCATCAATCAATCTGCAATCGGCTTTGCCGATTTTAAACTTGCTCATGATGCCGTGTTTTAAAAAAGCAGGTTCCAAGTCATTGCACTTCCTTAGTTTCGATTGTTCCGGGTTATGAACCTTAGTTTGCATGGTCAGCAGTTTGCCATTCTCATCTTTTAATCGCGCTGTAAAAATGGTTGGATGATAAACCGGATACTTAAAATCGACTATCGCATCTTCGGGCGTATGAAAATTGGTAACGGTCTCTAATTGGGTGCCCAAGCATAAGATCTTGCCATTGCGCTCGATCAGTTTATAAAAGGGACTATCTTTATTATACGGGGTGAGCTGTGCAAAATGGTCTTTCACAAAATAATCCGCCTCATTACCCAACACACAAACCGGGTCTGTTGGATGCAAACTGCGCTTTACGCCAGGCAGTTTTCTGAAGGTCTCGCTAATGATACCCATTTTTGAAGGGGTGTTCAATACATCAAACAGTGGATCTTTTTTTAAATAGTCGTAATTATACCCGACACCCGGAAACGATGGCATCAAAATGGTTCCTTCTTCTTCCACCGATTTTAAAAGGGCATTGATCACCGACTCTGCTCCACCATCCACATATCCCAAAGCACTTAGGCTTGAATGCACCATCAATACATCACCCGTTTTAATACCGTTCTCATTTAAGATCAATCGCATTTGAGCTTCGGTAACTACTTCACCAACAACTTTTAACACCTCTCGGGCTTGAGCGTTTCTTTTACTTCTGATACCTTTGTAAATATCAATTAAAAATTGCGGGGTTATTATTTTAAAGAATTGTTTCAGGAACAATTTATTTTTTAAGACTGTTATAAATACCGGCCATCTTTTGCATGTTCACTTGCCAAGTGCCTTTTTCGGCAATTACTTGCTCATTTATTTTTATGACTTCCGGCATTAAACTTTTGTAATTGGCATGTACTTTTAAAATGACATCAGCTAAACCTTGCACATCATTAATTTTTACAAAGCTTCCGTTCACACCATCTTTTACCCATTGCCTATTTGCCGGTATATCGGTTGCTATGGGGTAAACACCGCATGCCATCGACTCCAACAACGACAAACTGTTGCCATCCGACAAAGAAACCGTTACACCAATATGCGCTTGGTTGAGCAATTGCACCACCTCGGGTTGAGGTACCTTTCCTAAAAAAGTCACCACATCCTCTATCTTCAGATCTTTGGTAAGTTGTATTAAGCTATCTTTCAATGTACCAGAACCAATGAGTTTTACTTTTAAGTTGGGGATCTTTTCTTTTACTAAAGCTATGGCTTTTAAAAAGTGAGGAATATTATACACCTCTTCAAAATTGCGAATGCTCACGATCAAAAACTCTTGATCGCTCACATTTCGGTTACTTAAATTAAAGATGCCTGTGTTGATGCCAAAAATGATCTCCTGGATCTTGCTCGCATCCACACCTAGTTTTACCATCGCCTCTGTCATGTGCGGGGCCATGGTAGTTATAACCGCGGCACGTTTAAATACAAACTTTAATATACGGCGGTAAATGGCCGAGTTATTTGGACTAATTAAAATATCGGTACCCAAAGGGGTAACAATGTAAGGTTGAAATTTGGTTAAAGCCCCAACTAAACCATAACTAGTAGCGTAAAGCGAGTGCAACACATCAGGCTTAATTTCGCGTAACAAGACTTTTACCTTTCGGTATTCCAATATCACTTTCCAGTTGCCGCCTCCCACATTAATACTTCCGGCGTTTACATGGTAAGTTTTAATGCCTGGTATTTCGGCTTTTTTAAAGGATATTAAATGAATGTCATAGCCATGCTCACTAAAGTGTTTGCACCACCTTATGGTATGTATGCTTTCGGCATCGGCCAGTAAACAGATCTTCATCATTTATAAAACCCTTATGCTAACGCAAAAGCTAGCAAATAAGTATGTTAAATTAAACATTTAGCGAATATGCCCTATAATCAGGAGCATTATTTATTAAAAGAGGGGTGTTGGTTGGGGGGAGGGCAATAAAGTTTTTGTATATTTAACTATGCGCTATAATTAGGTATGTATATTAGTTCGCAGTTATTATGACTTAAACAATGACCAAACTATTTAAAATATTTATTATACTTATTTTGTTTTCTATTTCTTGTAACAAAAGTGGACCTTACGACTTTAGAAAAAAATACACCGGACACTGGAAATTGCATGAAAGGCATTATAACTATAATGCTGGCAATAGTGCGACAACCGTTAAAGATTACGAAGCCGATACAAAAATACCAAAAACGAAACTCATCCCTATCAAAGCCAAAACCTTTCATATTATGATTGGTGATGGCACCTACACAATTAATAGAGATGGGCAATTTGTAGGTTGTTGTGTGGGAGGTTTTTTTAACGAAGATTCAATTGCCGTTTACTTCGATGACTGCTCTTATGCGATGGGTGCAAGAATGTCTTGGACATTGACTGGAGTTAAACTAAACTAACTAATTCTAGCCTCAAGATAAGCACCAATTTGAATAAAGTAGTCCCAGGAACTAATTTTACTTAGAATAATACTCCCAAGTCCTTTTCAAACCCTCTTCCACACCCTTCGGGTATTGCATGATGTTTTTTAGCTTAGAGTCGGAGTAACTTACCGCATTTGAAAGCGGGCGAATTTGAGTAATGCCGAGCAGATTGAGGATAGAAAAAATAAATTTGGGTAGATAAATTACTTGGATGGTTTTGCCTAAACAGGTTGCCATGTATTGCACAAAGGTTTTTAAAGGGATAGATTCACCCACATTAAATACGCCATTTTGCTCGTTTTGATGGATCAATTGCACAATGGCACCTGTTACATCTTTTACATACACAAAATTAGCAACCGCATGTTTAGAGCAAACAAAAAACGAATTGCTTTTTAATTTGGTGAACAAGTTCAATAATACTTTTTTAGCATAATGCTCACCAAACACATTGGTGGGGCGTAAAATGGCCAGGTTTAATTGATTATCAGCTGCTGCTTTGCGCCAAATATGTTCCGATTCTAATTTACTGCGCTCATACTCATTCTTAGGTAAACATAATTGGTCTTCATTCACTAAAACCGAATTTAAACTGTATTGCATACCTACTACCCCTACACTACTGATGTGAATAACACGCTTGATGTTATTGGCTAAAGTAGCTTCAACTAAATTGTGTGTGCCTTGAATATTGGTAACAGCCATTTGTTTTTCGTTGCGCACTTCGGCTGCAATGCTCACCAAACAATCTACGCCTTTAAATGCTTGAGTTAACGAATTCACATCGTTCAGGTCTGCTTTTAACACCTGTATCTTTTCAGAATGGACACGCATCACCTTTGCCGGATCGCGCGTAATAATGCTGATCTTATAGTTTAAGCTTAGGAGGTCTTCCAACAAATGCTGACCAATAAAACCCGTTGCACCTGTTATGAGTATGTGTTTTGTTTCTGCCATTAGTTCATGCCTTTGGGTGGATTAAACACTTTAGGCAAGGTATACCAATAGGCTTTGGCCTTGCGGAAATAGGTAACGTTGAATGGTGAGAGCAAACCAAACACCAGTAATTTTAACAGCACGTGATATAAACTCAGGTCGATAACCGCCAACCAAGCAAAAGTACTATGATGTTTTTTAAAGAACTTGATCTTATTGAATATTTGGTTGGAGATAGAAATGTTGTAATTGGTCTTAGCACTTTGCCCCACATGATGCACCAATTGTGCCTGTGGGAAGTATAACAATTTAAACCCGGCATGGTGCGCACGGTAACAAAACTCGGTGTCTTCTATCCAAAACATGGTCTCGTCGAGCATACCAATTTTATCAAACACGCTGCGTTTAAATAAAATGGCTGCACCCGAAAAGCATTCAGCTTCAAATTCGGCGTTCAGGTCTTTATCGGCGTAATTTTTTCCACCTAATAAAAAATGCAAATAATGCGTTTCACAAAAAATGTACCAGATACTCGGGAAGCGCCAAACGCTGAGCTGACGGCTGCGATCGGTATTCAGTAATTTTGGAGCAATCAAAGAAATAGAATCATCTGAACGTAATTTCTGATACAGCTTATTTAAACTATCGTCTAAAAATTCGGTATCAGGATTCAGCATAAATATGTATTCACCTTTGGCTTCTTTAAAAGCCTGATTATTGGCATGCGGAAAGCCGGCATTGAAATTATTGGCAATAACTTGTACGGCAGGAAACTGCTCTTTAACAGCAGCAACAGTTCCGTCTTTTGAATCGTTATCTACTAAAATTGTCTCTATAACCAGATCAGATGGCAAGAATTGATAAAGCGTGCAAAGGCAGGTCAATACCAACTCACGCACATTATAGCTCACAATAACAACCGATATGTTTACTTTGGTTTCCATTAAATAAACTTACCTACAATTTTATAAATGAGATAAAAGGGAGATAAAAGTAAGCCAAAAGTATTTAAGAAAAACGAATTGGAATTACCTATGGCTTTGCCAATGTTGTTCTTACGACCTCTGAGTGTATCTAATAACGTGTTTAGCACTTCCTGAAAATAGCGGTGTGCGATCTGTTGTTTAACTGTAAATGTGGCATTCGGATGATTCAACAATGCGATCAAAGCCATTAAATAACCCTTATGCATTTTAGTAAAATCTTTAGCCATACTGCTGGCATGCACGCGGTAAAAGGCTGTCACCTCATTGATCATTTTATACCTTGCGCCGTGTAAAGCATAATGGAGCTGGAGTGCCAGATCCTCATGCGTTGGCAGACTCACATCAAAATTACCCCATTTGGTAAAACAGCTTTTGCGAAACAAGTAACAGTGAATAGGAATGGTAAAGCCTTTTTCCCAATAATGTAAAAACTCGGTAAATGGCTCATGCTTCATCTCGATCCAATTGGTGGCATCTACACTCCAACGTTTTTGTCCGTCGGCCGTCATCAGATTGTAATTCGAGTAAACCATGTCTACCTCATTATTGCTCGTAAAACAAGTAACCTGGTGACGTAATTTTTCGGGTGAGATGAGATCATCGCTATCTAAAAACTGAATGTACTCGCCTTTAGCCAGCTCAATACCCTTGTTGCGAGCGGCAGACAAGCCTTGGTTATTCTGATAAATGTATTGGATGCGATCATCTTTTTTACAATAGCTTTCTGAAACAGCTTTGGTAGTGTCGGTTGAGCCATCGTCGATTATCAAACATTCCCAATTAGGATAAGTTTGAGCAATAATTGAATTGAGTGTTTCGCCTAAAAAATGTGCATAGTTGTAACATGGCACAATAATAGTGACCAAGTTCAAATGGCTATGTGTATAGTTTAGCGAAGGAGACACTTGACAAACAATTTAAATTTAAATGCAAAACCCGGCTTGCCATATTGGGCCAAAACAGAGCGGTTATAAAAACGGTACGCTTTAAATCCTACCGAAGAATTAGCACACACATCCTGAAAGATGAGCGTGAGATACGAATTAAACTGAGTTTCTTTAACGGTATGTGTTTTACTATTCGCTTCAATGAGTTTTATGATCCATTGCTCCGTTTGCTGAACACGATCAAAACCTTTTAATATCAATTTATTGCCAATAGAGTTATGAATGTATAATTCGTTCTCGTTTGGCTTGATACTTAGTTTTTCGATCATAAACAACCGCACGTGAGCCGCAACAATCTGCTGCGCCGCTTTTTCGGTACTACTGATCTGCTTATCATGAATACGGTATTGCAACAAAACTTTTGGTGAATTAGAGAATTGTGTTTTCTCTATCAAACGCACCCAAAATTCGTAATCTTCAGCATGTTTAAACTCAGGGTTATAATATAATTCGTTCTTTTTGATCACCTCTGTTCGCATCATCACTGTGGGATGAGCCATGCAGGAGTTAAAGAACAAAATACTCTTTAAAGAATCATGATCGCTTAAAAAAACAGTTTTCTTACCTTGTTCGCCATTTATCAGGTCAATATAAGCAGAGCCATACAAACCAACCTCCGGGTTCTCATCTAAAAACTCTACTTGCTTTTTTAACCTGTTAGGCATGGCCACATCATCGGCGTCCATACGGGCAATATATTTACCTTGGGACAGATCAAAGCCTTTATTCAAGGTGGCTATTAAACCCAAATTAGTTCCATTCTCTACCAAATGAATACGTTCATCGGTAAACGATTTGATGATGTCTACAGATGAATCAGTGGAGCCATCGTTAATGACATGCAATTCAAAATGCGAATAGCTTTGATCTAAAATACTTTGTATAGCCTGTTTTACATACTTTTCAGCATTGTACACCGGCATAATAACCGAAACCAAACTCTTATGTGCTACAGTTGAAGCCATTCAATTGGTATTACGTCAGAAGTATCAATACTAGGTTCGTTAAACCATTTTTTTGGGGCCACAACAACTTTGTTCTCATGTGCATTTAACCAGGCGCCCCACCAGCTAAAACTGCTATTGGCAATAATATGATGTTTGCATTGCGTCATGAGGTACATGTCGCTGTAAGCGTCATTCGTTTCTACAAAATGAATGGGAAAATTAAATTTCAAATTTTGTTTGCACCAAGCAAGATCATCTGAAAAAACATAGATCTCTATTGCGCCGACTTTGTCGGCAATGGTTTTAACCGATTCGTTGTAATAATCCAATGAGCATAATCCATGAAACTGATTGGCTGATGCCAGGCTCACGTAATCACCGCGACGCACATGCAGCGAAACGCTATTCACTGAATTGATCTGAGTGGCTAATCCCTTATTTTTGTTTTTGATGTCGTCATTAAATTCCAGATCGGCCCTGATCTCTTCTTCGTAAAATTTAAAATACAATTCGCTTTGCCAAAAACCATCCAAATAAGTATTGGCAGGCCAGCTCAAAAAACCCATATTAAACCTGTTGCCGCTTTCTTTGACATAAAGCGTAGAAAATAAGCCCGGCGCATGACGCTGCAAAGTGCGTATGAATTTAGAGTTGTATTTATTTAAAAAAGGTTTGAGTTCTTTTTCATTGGCTATTTGAATACCGGCGGCAAACGCACTTAACTCAAACTTGCGTTGGGTATAAACCCCCTTGGCATCTGTTTCCAGAACAGCTGTATCCACCTTTGCTTCTACTCCATGTTTCAATGCGAGCGAACGGGCCGCAGCATATTGAAACAGTTGGTTTCCTAAACCACCTATGAGTTTTGCAATGATCATTTACCAATTAAGTTTAAGTACATTTTCTCATATTCTTTCGTGATCACTTCCCACGAATATTTTTGCTTCCAGATCTCAAACGATTCGTTCGCCATCTTCTCGCGTTTATTCTTATTATTATAAAGCTCGTTCAACATCTTTACCCCCTCTTCCACTTTAACATGACTAAAACCGCCTTCGTCAATAGCAGTAGGCATTATTTCTCCGCCTTTGGTCCATTGTGCTATTTCTTTTGAATTACCTACATCTGTTGAAAGGAACGGTAAATGAGCCGCAGCACATTCAAACAAAACAATAGGCGAACATTCTACATTACTGGGAAACAAGAACAGATCGGCTTGTTTATAGGCCGCCACAGTAAACTCACGCGAAAAATAATTAAAGATGATCTTTTTCTTACCAAACATTTTATTCTTTAACATTAACCAAGCCAAACCTGGGGTTTTATAAAAAGGCACTTTAAAATACTGATAATTATTTCCAATCATTAATAAAGTTCCGTTTTCAATATCCGAACGCAAGAACAATTCAATGGCTTCCTTATGCCCTTTCCAGCCGGTATACGAACCAACGAGTAACATTAAAAACTCGTCTTTACCAATACCTAATTCTTTACGTACATCATTTACAGATTCCGGTAAAAACTCATCCGCTGCTGCACCATTTGGAATGAGCGTGATGTTCTTCACCTTATTCTCACGGGCGTAATTGATATCGCGGTAATCATCACTTAAATATACATTCATGTCGTATCCATGAATGTAGGTTTTCATATCTTCAAAATAGGTTTTAAAACTTGGCCAATATAAGCCGGAGTAACCTGTAGGCACACTTACTTTTTTAGCTTTGATTGAATTTAAGATCGGTAAAGCTAAATTGGTAGCCCATTGCTGCGCAGCAAAAAACGTGATCACATCTGCTTCCAATGCCAGTAAAAAATCAACGTATTCTTGATCGGCTTTGCTTTCTATCTTAACCGGATTTCCAACAACATCAAAAGTTTTTACTTTTACCCCATTGAATTCCGAAAATTTACGATCGGGATGAAAGCGTGTGAGCACCGTAACATCATGCCCCAGTTTAACAAGACGCTCTGAAAGTTGCTTTACAACTTCCTGCATGCCGCCAACTGCGGGGTAATACGATTCAACACAATGATAGATCTTCATTTCAAAAAAATTATTTATAAACTAAGGTCATACCCGGCAATCCCATATTGGTTGCTATGGTATTATATTCTTCTTTGCATTTTCCTAAAACTTCTTTCACGGCGTTAAACGGACCAACATTGTACTTCGATTCCTCTGACTGATAGAAGGTATCGTGCAACAAAACAACCGCGTTTGGTTCTTTATTTAAAATGGTTTCTAATTCGTTTCGTACTGTTTCGAAACTGTGATCACCGTCTACAAAAAACAGTACACGTCCTTTTGGTTTTTTCTGATCGATCAGATCAAACGAACATTTCAAACCATCTGCTTGATGCAACTTAACTTTAGCAATTCCTCGTACCATTTTTCCACGGTTATCTTTTGGATGCTCACCATGAAACACGTCATCCGGCAGGTCTATTGAATGGATCTCGGTATTTACTTTAAAATGCTCTGCTATCTCGTGAAAGATTCGGGCAGATTTACCAATATTAGTACCCCACTCAAAAATATACTCTGGTTTAAAATACACCACAGCCGATGTCATAAGCATTAATTCATCTAATGGAAACGGATGAAAGCCAACAATAGGCACCAATTTGTTTACAATAAAATCGGAAGTTGCCCAATTGTTCACCTCAAATTTTGCAGCCTTATGACTTGGTAATGGATCGGTAAATACCGGTTTTTTACTAAATAAGTTTTTCATCATGTTGTATTTATTCTTTTAAATGTAATATTTCTAGCTATTAATTACAAATGGATGCAAGCCCAGTAACTTGTTTTGTATCTTAACCATTAACTTATTAAAGGTTGAACTATTGTTTTGCAATTTCAACTCGTTTAATTTAAATCGAATAACCTTTGTATACTCCTCTGCCCTTGCATTCACTAGGTCTTTATCAGCAGGATACATAGCTGTTATTTTTTGAGCAATGCTATTCAATGCTCCTTTTAATTCATCTACCGATGAGCCTTTGTATTTCTCTTTCTTTAAATGATATAAAGCGATCAGGTCAGTTAAAGCATGACTATTACTCTCCGTTATTTTCTTCAAATTTTTTAATCCTTGATTGTACAATGCAAACTCTTTGAAATTGGAAAAATTCTTAGACAAGCCTTTATCATGGTGACGGTAATCCAATAACACCTCGGGTAAGTTGGCTACTTCTCCCATTTCAGCAAAACGCGACCACAGATCAAAATCTTCATACAGATCACGATCAATGTTATAATTGCCAATACTATCTATGACCAATTTGCGAAACATCACAGAACTATGTACAAAAGGGTTATCGAACAACAGATCGAATTTTAAAACGGCAGGGTTTGTAGCATGTTTGTGATAGCCCATTACGGTGCCATCGTCTTTAAAGACCTTGGCACGTGTGCCTAATAAAAACACATTCGGGTTATTCTCTAAGAAATATACTTGCTTTTGAAAACGCTCCGGATGTGAAATATCATCCTGATCCTGACGTGCAATATACTTACCTCTGCTCAATTCCAGGCCAACATTTAAAGTTGCGCCTAATCCCTTGTTCTCTTGTTTATGATATTTAATGCGAGAATCGGTATAAGACAAGATGATCTTTTCTGAACCATCGGTAGAACCATCGTTAATTATAATGAACTCAAAATGCTCATAGCTTTGCTTTAAAATGGAATCAATGGCCACTTTTAAATAAGGCTCCGCATTATATACCGGCAACACAACACTTATCAAGGGACTCTCGCTCATTTCTTCAATTTTAATTTAGCCTTTGTTTTGCGTTTAAACTCATCCCATGCCGTTGGAATACCTTTATTCTTGATACGTTTGGTTAGTGCTTTTAATTCCTTTTTTTGAAAAACCGATAAATTGATCTTGTGTTGCTTTACCCATATTTTAAAATCAGGGATCACAATGCCGTATACATCCCAACTATCCATTTGAAAACCACTCCGAATGGAAGTTTCCACATTATCAAAATACTTTACCAAAGGCTCACTTACATAGGCAAAATTGCTCTTGGTAGAAAGACGTAACCACAAAGAAAAATCTTCGAATGCAATTAAACCTTTATCTTCCGGAAACAAAGAAGTGGATGAAAGCAAATGCTTACTCACCAGTACCGAACTGCAAATGATACTGTTTTGATGAAACAGATCTGTTAAACCAATAATATCTTTTGAATAATCCAGATAAGCTCCTTTATCCTCACCTGCACGCATGCGGCTGGCGTTGGTGCAAACAGCCATCACAGCCAGGCGCTCAACGGCCTCAATTTGTTTTTCGATCTTCGTTGGATACCATTCATCATCACTATCCAACAACGCGATCCAATTTCCGGTACTTTGCTTGATTCCAATATTTCGAGGAATCGCCGGTCCGCCATTCTTTCCGCAATCGATCCATTTTACTTTTGGATGATTGAGTTCACTTATCAATTGTTTGGAGTTGTCTGAGGAACCATCGTCACACACTAAGATCTCATGAACAGGAAATGTTTGTGCCGATGCGCTTTTAACCGCTAAGATCAATTCCTTAGCGCGGTTATAGGTTGGAATAACTACAGATATTTTAAACGCTTTATTGTGCAAACGATTTTGCTAATTGCTTTTCAAAGTTATTAACCCATACACCATGCATTTGAATTTCAGATGGACTGTCATCTACCAAATAAAACTTCAAATAAGCTTCTGCTGCCTTTTTTGCATCTGATGCCGAAAGATCTTTTACTTTGGCACCGATCACTTCAATATTAAAGGTGCGCTTGTATTCTGTTTTGTTTACAATTTTCACTTCAAAGCCAAATGCTTGAAACACTTTGGTCAACAACTTTTCCGAATAGCCTTCGTAATGCACTGCCCACGAAGCTTCTTGCGAACCAAAGATGTGACGTAAGCCCACACCTTCAAATTTATCGCGGTTAAAATAGCTGAAATTCTTTTTGAAGGATGTTTCAAAATCAGGCACCTCAATATGCAGTTTGCCACCCATTTTTAACCAGGAGTTCCAGCCCGACATAAAAGCACAAACCGTAGCACGATCAAAATGTTCGAACACATGATGCAAGCGCACTTCATCAATGGTGCCTTTCGGGTATTTTAATTCAAATAAATTATGAAACTCATCGGCAACCGATGTGTTTTGCACAGTATGTTCTGTTGAAGGAAAATCAATGTTCTTGTATCCTTCTAAATATTTTTGTCCGCAACCTAAGTGTAATTTCATTGTCTGTATTTTTCTATAATTATTTTCTTATCATTTTCTTTACCATCTTTTTCACCAACTGAAACATGCTGTGATCCATATCCACCACTCTTACCTTATCCACTGCCGGCTGCATCTTTAATTCCTTATGCACTACTTCGGCCATATTCCTGGTTTCCTTGCATTCAAAACTGCCATTCCACTCGAAGCCTTCCATCATATCGGTCAACAGGTCGTTGATAATGGCTACGTGTCCTTTTTTTAGCGACTCGTAAAAAAACGTCTGTACCGGAGCAAACTCTTTTAAAGGCGAGTTGGCCTTTTTCATGTAGGTGAGTATTTTACCATCAAACTTAAGATAGTTCAAATGCACATCAAAGTTGTAAAGGTATTCGTAATAAATGGTTGGGTATTCAAAATAGCCTTTCTTGGCCACCCGAAATACTTCCGATAAAAACTTTGGCACATCCTCTACATGCTCTAACACATGCGAACAGATCACGTAGTCAAACTCATTATCTTTGAACGGAAAAACATCGCCTTCATAAAACACAACTTGCTTATCGGTGATCAGTTTTTCAGAATGACCAAATTGCGCTTCGTATTCACCCTGAGTATCAAATTTCTTTTCCAACAACACATCCGACCGCTCATGTGGTGAAGCACCGGGTCCTATTTCTAAAACTCTGTCGGTTGGTAATATATTCTTTATGCGATCGGCAAAAAACATTAGCTTAAATTCGTTAAAGTTACTTTCATTGGGTTTAGTATCAATCCGCTTTGTGTATTCACAATACGTTCATTGTGCGCTGTATCACCCGCATCTGAAATGGTAATAAAAACCGTATCATCCACATAGTGAAATGCGCGTTGATTGCTGGATAAACCAACCACCAATTTATAATTTCCGGTAGTTAATAATAGATCGTTATTTTCGAACAACATTTCATAATCGCCAGCCTTTAAGTTCTTCGGCTCACTCCAGGATGTGCGAATAGCCATGTCTAAAGACGATACTAAACCTAAACCTAAAATAAAATGCTCGGTTTCTTTTTCAAGTTTAAACAGCACACGCGCTCTCCAATACGAACCAACCGGAATTTCATTTAATAAATTCCCGTTCATGTCTTCAATGATCACATCGTAAGCATAACCATAAGTGATCTCTTTAGGGCGTGGCAAATTAAACACAGCCTTAGATTCATCGTTTGATTGCAAATAGCGATTCACTATGTTATCAATAGGTCCGCTTTCTAACAACTTTCCGTTTTGCATGTAAATACCTACGTTGCACAATTTTTGAACCACTTGCATTTGGTGACTCACAAACAAAATGGTACGCCCACCCTCTTTGCTGATCTGATTCATTTTACCCAAACACTTTTTTTGAAAAGCAGCATCACCTACTGCTAATACTTCATCTACGATCAATATCTCTGATTCCAAATGTGCAGCTACAGCAAATGCTAAACGCACATACATACCTGATGAATACCGTTTCACAGGTGTATCCAAAAACTTTTCTACTTCACTAAAGGCTACGATCTCATCAAACTTGGAATCGATCTCGCTTTTGCGCATGCCCAAAATAGAACCATTCAAATAAATATTCTCACGTCCGCTTAAGTCGCCATGAAAACCTGTACCTACCTCCAATAACGAAGCCATCCGGCCATCGTATTCAAAACGTCCGGTTGTTGGCGCCACAATGCGGCTCAGCATTTTTAATAAGGTTGATTTACCAGCTCCGTTTCGGCCAACAATACCTAAGCGATCTCCTTTTTGAACATCAAATGAAATATCATTTACTGCCCAAAACTCTTCTGCTGCCGGTTTTTTTTGCATTAAGCCTTTGCCCCACTTTTTTATTGAGTTCACAAAAAGATCATCTGTCCCCTTATTTTTTAAGTGGTTCAGATTATACATCTTTCCTAGGTTCTCAACTTTTATGCTGCTATTGCTCATTAAATATGATCGGCAAATGTTTTTTCAAATTTCACAAAGTACTTTAAACTCAATACCAAGCTAAGTATGGTAATACCAAATCCAATACCCATGTACAAAGCAGGTATCTGCATAGGCTCTCCTAAAAAGCAAAACTTAAATCCATCTACAATGGTTACTAAAGGATTGGAAAGAAATACTGAATCTAAAGCATTCGGTAATTTATCTAAATAAAAACCGGTGCTAATAAAAACCGGACAAACATAAAAACCAATTTGCAATAAAAAAGGCAAAACAAATTTTACGTCACGGTACTTCACATTTAATGTTGCAAAAAACAAGCCGATAGAAAAACTAAAAAGTAAGGCATACGCTACCACAAATGGCAGCAATAAGATCTCCATACCGGGTGCACCTATAAACACAATGCGCATAACAATCAATATTACCAATGAAATTAAAAAATCGATAAGGCATACAGTAAGTGAGGAAAGCGGAATGATGATCTTAGGGAAATACACTTTGGTTAAAATATTGGCATTACTTAAAATTGAACCACTTGAATCGGTAATTGAGGCGGATATCAAATTCCAGATAATGACACCGGCAGATACCTGCATAAAGCGCTGAGCCACATCGGCAGTTTGTTGTATGAAGAGTGAAAGAAAACCAAAGATCACAATATTGATCAATGGACGAATAATAGCCCAAACTACACCAATAACTGTTTGTTTGTAACGGATCAACACATCGCGCATGGATAAATTCCATAAAAGATCCTTGAATTTGAGGATCTCTTTCCAGTTCAAACTGTTTGCTGTGCCGCTATCAACAATGGTTTTCATTATAGACTCAAATATACCTAAAAATTAGCGGAATGACTGTAAAAGCCAAGGGCATATTATGAAAACCAAATAGTTTATAACTTGAGCTGAAAAAGGGCGTGAAAGGTGGGCAATTTACCTACTGAACTTTGAATTTTTCTACCTTTTTGTTTTTACCACTTTCGTCGTAAAAGGTCCATTCACCATCTTTGATATAATCTTTACCGTCTTTACTTAATTTCAGTAAACCCTCTTCTTTTAATTGGCCATTTTCGTAGAATTTCTTTTGCGAAAAAAGCATCACCTTTTTATCTTTCAACTCCAGGTAACTCTCCATTTGACCGCTTGAATACCAAGACTTTTTAAGGGTCACATACTTCATTTCCTTCTCGTTTTCAAGAGCGATCTTTGGCAAACCATTATCATAAAATTCATATAATTTCTGAGGTTTACCATCGTAGTAGGCGATCTTCTTTTTTGGAAAACCATTTTCGTAATAAATATCCAGGTTGCAATGCAAAGGGTCTGGACTCACAAACGAGCGTTCTACTTGTCCGTTCTCATAAAAATTCTTGAATACTTTTAATCTACCATCCACGTAATAGCCTTTATGAACAGGCTTTCCGCTGTTGTAATATTCCTCATTCCAGCCTTGAAGATTGTAACCGGTTTTATTGTATTTAATAGAATCGCCACCTAAGGGCTCGATCAATTTATTATAAATAGTGATGCCATTTACACTGTCGCAGATCTCTTTTTGACTGTAACGCTTAATTTGCGGCACTTGATCGGCGAACCGTTGCGCGAAACATACAGTGAACAAATCGATAAATATGACAGCAAATAAAAAACGCATTACTTTAGGTTATACAAAAACCGAACCAAATTTAATTAGGCATGAACCGGCTGCGCAGCTAACCAACGCTCAGCATCTAATGCACCCATGCATCCGCTACCCGCAGCAGTAACCGCCTGACGGTAATGTTTATCAGCACAATCGCCAACAGCAAACACACCTTCAATATTTGTTTTAGATGTTCCTGGTACTACTTGAATGTAGCCCATTTCATCCATGGTTATTTGTCCTTTAAAAATATCGGTATTTGGTTTATGGCCAATGGCAACAAAGAAACCGGTTACAGTTAAGTTACGCACTTCACCTGTTTCAACATTTTTTACCAATACAGCTTCAACGCCATCTTTACCTAAAATATCTTGTGTTTCGCTATTCCATAGGATCTCGATGTTCGGCGTGTTTTTAACACGCGCCTGCATTGCCTTACTCGCACGCATTTCACCACGACGCACGATCATGTATACCTTTTTGCATAATTTAGCAAGGTAAGTAGCTTCTTCTGCAGCAGTATCACCTGCTCCAACGATCACCACATCTTGCCCCTTATAAAAGAAACCGTCGCATACCGCGCAAGCACTTACACCTCCGGCATTCATACGTAAACGCGTTTCATTCTCTAAACCTAACCATTTAGCGCTTGCTCCTGTTGAGATAATTACGGTATCAGCCGTTAATTCAATGGTTTCATCTACCCACACTCTTTTTGGTGTGCTGTTTAAGTCTGCTTTTGTTACTAAACCAAAACGCACTTGTGTACCAAAACGTTCTGCTTGCGCTTTAAGGTCTTCCATTAATTCAGGACCCGTTACACCTTTTGGGTAACCAGGGAAATTATCTACTTCAGTAGTTTCAGTTAATTGGCCACCTGGCGTTAAACCGGTATATAATACAGGTTTTAGATCAGCTCTTGCAGCATATATGGCAGCGGTATAACCCGCAGGGCCTGAACCTATGATCAGGCAATGAATGTGTTCGGTATTTTGTGACATAATTTTTGTAATAAAGTATATACAAATTTACAACAACAATGTTTAATTGAAACTATATTTATAAACAAAAAAACATAAAAAAAGCCCCTCAGAAAACTGAGAGGCTTTTAAGAAAAATATGTTATGCTACCATTCATCACCAGCGCCTTTGCTGTCTTTCTTCATTTGTTCTTTTAGATCATTCACAACACGTTCAGCGCACTTCGCACCTTCTCCGCGGATCTTTTTCCACGTGTTATCATTCATGATCATGCTACCACATTCCGGCACTATATTATCAATGCTTCCACCACTTGTTTTACCTGATTTGCTAACGTGTTTGATCTGATTAACTGTGTATTTGTATTTATTATCCTTACACTCAATAGATACTTTTAAGTTGATAACACCTGTGTAGTCACACGGAGGGTTCAGTTCTTTAGGTTTAATGGTAAAGGTTGCAATACACTCAGCCTTAGTAGCTGTGGTAACACCATTAGTTTTATCAAACAAATTGATCTCTAATTTCACCCAATTTACAGCGCGTTTTAAAAGCTCGCTCGATGGCAAAGAATCGGTATTTACTACCTCGGTAAACTTGGTTTCTTTCTTTGGTTTCTTAGATCCGGTAGACTCTTCCCCTTTTTCTTGTGAGAAAGAAACTTGAGTTAAACCAAGAGAGAAAACGAAAAGTGCAATTTTAAATATGTTCATTTTATGTTTTTATTGCTGTATCTAAATTGATGCCACCGATCAATTTAAAGTACGAATTTAGTAAATTTTGGGAAATTTTTCAGGGTTAAATTCATTCATCACTTTATAAAGCACTTCAAATACGTCATCTGAACTTGGCTTGCTGAAATAATCACCATCGCTTCCATATGCTGGACGATGTTCGCGTGATGCAATAGTAGTTGGCGGCGTGTCTAGGTATTGATAAGCCTTTTGTTCTTCAACAATTTTTTGAAGAATGTAAGCACTTGCTCCACCCGGTACATCTTCATCCAATACCACTAATCTATTTGTTTTCTTAACTGATTCAACTATCATGTGATTCACGTCAAACGGTAATAATGTTTGTACGTCAATTAATTCTACACTTACACCATGTTCACTCAACATCGCGATCGCTTCCTGCGCTACACGTAAGGTGCTTCCGTATGAAACCAAAGTAATATCTGTACCTGCTATCAATACTTCCGGTACACCCAGTTTCATTTTATATTCACCAAAATTACCCGGTTGTGCTTCTTTTAAACGGTAACCATTTAATGGTTCTACGATCAATGCCGGCTCATCTGCTTCTAATAAGGTATTGTAAAAACCAGATGCAACCGTCATGTTACGCGGCACGCAAATATTGATACCACGGCACGCATGAACGATCATTCCCATTGGTGAACCACTGTGCCAAACACCTTCTAAACGGTGTCCGCGTGTACGAATGATAACCGGTGCTTTCTGACGGCCTTTGGTACGCCATTGAACAGTTGCTAAGTCATCACTCATTAACTGTAAAGCATATAATAAATAATCTAAATATTGAATTTCAGCGATCGGACGAATACCACGCATAGATAAGCCAATAGCTTGCCCCATAATGGTAGCTTCACGAATACCCGTATCAAATACACGGTGCTCGCCGTACTTTAATTGCAAGCCTTCTAAGCCTTGGTTCACACCACCGATCTTTCCGGAGTCTTCACCAAAAATAATTACTTCCGGATATTTCGATAAGATCGCATCAAAATTATCACGTAAGATCTCTCTTCCATCCACTTGCTTTGATTCGGTATATACCACATCATTCGGAAGTATATTTGAAACTTTATTTGCTGATTGTGAACTTAAATGCGAACTGTAACGGTCTTTGTTCTCATTACGCGAATACTCTACCCAATTGATCAGTTTTTCGCGGGCAGCGCCAGTTTGACCAATTGTTTTACGGATCGCTTTTTTAGCAGCTACATGAATTTCTCTTCTGATCGGTTCTTTGATAGAAGCTAATTCCGAGCGAATCGCCGAAACATCTGCTCCTTCCGCTACCATTTCTTCTAAGAACGAAAGTACCACCGAAGCGTCTTCCTTAATAGGTTTTAAATAAGCTGCCCAAGCTGCATTTTTTGCATCTTTAACCGCCTCTTTTGCATCCTCCTCGATCTTATTCAATTCACTTTCGTTTGCCAATGCATTTTCAATGATCCATTCGCGTAACATCTTCACGCAATCAAAATCAATCTCCCATTGCAAACGCTCTTTACTTTTATAACGCTCGTGCGAACCGCTGGTACTATGACCTTGCGGCTGTGTTACTTCTTCTACATGAACTAAAACAGGCACGTGTTCTTCACGACAAACCTTTGCTGCTTTTTCGTAAGTTTCGCATAAATGCGCGTAATCCCAACCCTTGGTTTTAAATATCTCATAACCCTTACCACCCTTTTCGCGTTGGAAACCTTTTAAGATCTCGCTAATGCTTTCTTTGGTAGTTTGGTATTTTTTTGGAACCGAAATTCCATGACCATCATCCCAAACACTGATCAACATAGGAACTTGCAATACGCCCGCTGCGTTGATGGTTTCCCAAAACAAGCCTTCAGATGTACTAGCATCACCAATGGTACCAAATGCAATTTCGTTTCCTTTGTTACTAAACTTAGTGAAAGGTTCTTTTTGCAGATCCTTGTTTACTTTATAAAAATGTGAAGCATAAGCTAAACCTAATAAACGCGGCATTTGCGAGCCGGTAGGAGAAATATCACTGGAAGAGTTTTTTTGATCTACCAACGACTTAAATGTACCATCCTCGTTTAAGCTATGTGTAGCAAAGTGACCGCCCATCTGGCGTCCGGCACTCATCGGATCGTGTTCAATATCGGTATGTGCATATAAACCTGCAAACCATTGTTGTAAGTTTAATGCCTTAATTGAGAACATAAAGGTTTGATCGCGGTAGTAACCACTTCTAAAGTCACCATTCTGAAACACTTTCGACATCGCAACTTGAGCCAATTCTTTCCCATCACCAAATATTCCAAACTTAGCTTTACCTGTTAAAACCTCTTTACGCCCCAATAAACTTGCCTGTCGGCTTTCGTTCACCAGCTTGTAATCTTCTAAAACAGTTTTTTTGAAATCCTCAAAACTTAAGCCGCTCTCTGCCGCCATGTTACTTTTTTGTTCCATTATAAATAGTGCTTATCACACAAATATAATAATTTGTTTTCAGAAGAATAGCATGTGAACACCGGATTTTTATCCCTTATTATTAATTTAATTTTCTGCTAATATTTATGCAATAAGCATCTTGCAAGTGATATTTTTAGTATCTTCGCTATCGATTAAAAACCTAAGTTGTAATTAGGGAAACACATTATGATAAAAATTACCTTACCCGATGGTTCAGTTCGTGAATATATCAAAGGAACAACCTCACACCAAGTAGCCTTAAGCATTAGCGAAGGCTTAGCAAGAAACGTCATCTCAGCAAAAGTTAACGGAGAAGTTTGGGACAGTAACCGTCCGATAAACAGCGATGCGCGTTTGCAATTACTAACCTGGAACGATGATGATGGCAAGGCCACGTTTTGGCACTCATCTGCCCATTTAATGGCAGAAGCCTTGGAAAGCCTTTACCCTGGTGTAAAGTTTTGGGTTGGTCCACCTTTAGAGAACGGATTTTACTACGATGTAGACCTAGGCGGTAATGTAATAACACCTGCTGATTTTGAAAAGATCGAAAAGAAGATGTTGGATCTGGCGCGTATGAACCACAATTACGAGCGCCAAGAGATCAGCAAAGCAGATGCTATTTCGTATTTTAAAGATAAGAATGACGAATATAAGTTAGACCTTTTAGAGCGTTTAGAAGATGGTAACATTACCTTATATAAACAAGGTGAATTTACTGATCTTTGCCGCGGTCCACATATCCCAAACACTGGTATTATAAAGGCTGCCAAGATATTGAACATTGCAGGTGCTTATTGGAAAGGTGATGAAAAGAACAAGATGCTGACACGTATCTATGGTATCACTTTCCCGAAGGACAAAGAATTAAAAGAATATCTCATTTTATTAGAAGAAGCGAAGAAGCGTGATCACCGTAAGTTAGGTAAAGAATTAGAATTGTTTACTTTCAGTGAAAAAGTGGGAATGGGCTTGCCATTGTGGTTACCAAAAGGTGCCATGTTGCGCGAGCGTTTGATCCAGTTCATGCAAACAGCTCAGTTAAAAGCAGGCTACTTGCCGGTTGTAACGCCACACATTGGTCAAAAAGAATTATATGTTTGCTCTGGTCACTACGAAAAATACGGAGCCGATTCGTTCCAGCCAATTAAAACCCCACACGAAGGTGAGGAGTTTTATTTAAAGCCAATGAATTGCCCGCACCACTGCGAAATTTACAAATCGTCGCCTAAATCTTACAAAGATCTACCGCAACGTTATGCTGAATTTGGTACTGTATACCGTTACGAACAAAAAGGCGAGTTGCACGGCTTAACCCGTGTGCGAGGCTTTACACAAGATGATGCACATTTATTTTGCAGACCAGATCAGGTAAAAGAAGAGTTTTTAAAAGTGATCGATCTGGTATTATATGTATTTAATGCCTTAGATTTTAAAGATTATACTGCACAAATTTCTTTGCGTGATCCGGAGAACAAGACCAAATATATTGGTACAGATGAGAACTGGGCTTTAGCTGAAAAAGCTATTATTGATTCGGCTGCCGAAAAAGGATTGAAAACCGTAACAGAATTAGGTGAAGCTGCGTTTTACGGACCAAAGCTTGACTTTATGGTAAAGGATGCATTGGGTAGAAAGTGGCAATTAGGAACCATTCAGGTAGATTACAATTTACCGGAGCGTTTTGAGTTGGAATATACCGGAAGTGATAATTTAAAACACCGTCCGGTTATGATCCACAGAGCGCCATTTGGAAGCTTGGAGCGTTTTATTGCGGTATTGATAGAGCATTGTGGTGGTAATTTCCCGTTATGGTTAACACCCGAGCAATTTGCTATTTTGCCGATCAGCGAGAAGTATAATGATTATGCAAAGGACGTGTTGGCCCAATTGAATGCACTTGGATTAAGAGGTACTGTTGATGAGCGTAACGAGAAGATCGGTAAAAAGATCAGAGATAACGAAATGAACAAGATCCCTTTTATGTTAGTTGTAGGCGAAAAAGAAGCCGATGAAAACATGGTTGCTGTTCGCCAGCATGGGAAAGGTGATATAGGTAGTTTAACTGTGGTTGAATTTGCTAAATTTGTAACCGATAACATTGAAAATGATTTTAAGCAGAAAGCATTAAATTAATTTTCGAGAAATAAATTTTATCGTAATTTTACGAAGTATAAAAACAAACAATAAATAAAAAGCGGAGGTCATTATCAACGTATTTAAAAAACCAAACAATCCTAATTTCAACAAAACTCCCGGAACTACTGCGGGAGCAGGAGGAGCACCAAAACCAAACAGACCAAGAGGTTTAAAAGAAGGCTTTAAACGCCCGGGTGTTAAAGAAGAATTACATCGTATCAACGAAAAGATATACGCTAAAGAGGTTCGTGTAGTAGGAGAAGGTATTGAAGCAGGAGTTTATCCTGTAAGCAAAGCACTTGAAATGGCTGTTGAAGCTGGGTTAGACCTCGTAGAGATTGCACCGAATTCAGAACCACCTGTTTGTAAGATCGTAGACTACGGCAAGTTCTTATATGAGCAAAAGAAGAAAGCTAAGGAAATGAAAGCCAAAGCTGCTAAAATTGTAATTAAGGATATTCGTTTTGGACCGCATACAGATGAGCACGATTACTTATTTAAAAAGAATCATGCGATAAAATTCCTTCAGGAAGGTTGTAAAGTAAAAGCTTACGTGTTTTTTAGAGGTCGTGAGATCGCATTTAAAGAACAAGGAACTATATTATTATTACGTTTTGCAAACGACTTGGAAGATTACGGAAAAGCAGAGCAATTGCCGGTTTTAGAAGGCAAGAAAATGCAAATGGTAATTGGACCAAAAAAGAAATAAAACAAAAAGGCTCTTCACAGAGCCTTTTTTATTTTGAACCATTTGGCAGAAGTTCTGTTTAATAAACATATATTTAATCATACATTAAACTAAATCTTATGAAAATTGCAGCAAGCATCTTATTAAGCGGTTTATTAGCCGTTACAGCCATTAGCTGGAAAAGCACAAACAACACAACAAATCCATTACCTAAAGGAGATGGCATTTATCAATTCAAAGTAAAAACAATTGATGGACAAGAGATCAGTCTAGAGAAATTCAAAGGCAAGAAATTATTGCTAGTGAATGTGGCCAGCGAGTGTGGTTACACCCCGCAATATAAGAATCTGCAAGCTTTACAAGACAAGTATAAAGACAAATTAGTAGTGATCGGTTTTCCTGCAAATAATTTTGGTGGACAGGAACCAGGCACCGCAACTGAGATCAAATCATTTTGCACAAAAACCTACAACGTTACATTTCAAATGATGGATAAGATCAGCGTGAAAGGTGCTGATACACATCCTTTATATCAGTGGCTTTGTAATAAGGAAGCAAATGGCGTAACCAGTGAAGCTCCGGGTTGGAATTTTTGTAAATACCTGATCGATGAGAATGGTAAGATATTAAAGTTCTTTCCAAGTAAAGTTGACCCTTTAAGTGCTGACATCACATCAATATTGTAGGGCTAAAATAGTGAGCAAAATCATCTGTTAGCGCTATCTCTCTGTTTTTTAATATTTTAACAGATTGTTATTAAATGGTTTTATTTACCCACAAACATACTTTTTAGCACGTTAAACTTGCTTTTTGATTAAGTTTTTACTTACTTTGGCCAACTAAAAAACTAAAAAAACATGAAAAAATTAATTACTCTTGCTTTCGCAGCAACCATGGTGTTCTCATCATGTACTAAAAAAATGTCAAACAACTCAAAGAACTCTGTTCAATTCCCAGGAATGACTGTTAGCAGAGCTGATTACAAACTTTCTAAGGATGTAAATGCTGAAGTTGAAGTAAAAGAAATGACTGCTTTATTTGGTTTTATTCACACAACAAAAACAATTGGTGAAGAGAAGAACAAATTACGTCAAGGTGTAGTTTCTGGTTATGGTTTAGACAAAGCTTCTCAGGTTGCTGTTTACCGTTTGTTAGAAGCAAATCCATCTTTTGACTACTTAACAAACATCCGTGTTGAAAAAGAATACACTCACAAATGGTTATTATTCTTACATAAATACACTACTAAAGTTAAAGTTACTGCAAAAGGTATCACTTTAAATACAGAGAAATAATTCGCTGAATTATTTACCAATTAGTGTTATTTATAAAAATTAAAAATATTAAACCATGAAAAAATTAAACATCATCGTAGCTTTTGCTTCGGCTGTTATATTGCTTTCGTCATGCGCAAGCGTATCAGTTGACACAAAAGACATCAAACATATGGGTATCCGCTTTAAACCTTTAAGCAGAGCCGATTTTACTTTGGTTGGAAACTTAGAATGTTCTTCTACAGTTACCGGCAAAGGAAGTTCAAAAGGTAAAATTTTAGACAAAGCGTATTCTGAGAACCTTAAAAAAGGTATGATCATGGATCGTGATGTACATGAGGTTATGTATTTTGCACCAGGCCAAAATGAGGCTATTACTGGTTCAATGTACGAGAACTCGTTATTTAATAATGTATACGGACCTTCTGGAGTTGCTGTTAAAGGTGGCTTATTTGGCGGTTTGTTTGCAGGATTAAAGAAATCGGTTGCAATGGCTGATCCGGCAATGGATTTTGCTTATTACGAAATGGTAAAGAAATACCCAGAAGTGGATTATTTCATCAACGTTCGTTTCGATAGAAAAACTGTTATCAATGGTAGTCGTTTTACTGAGACTATCGTTGTTAAAGCAGACGGTATCAAACTAAGAACTGATAACTAATCTGATCTTTAAAAATAAAAGAAAGCGGCTAAGGTAAACTTAGCCGCTTTTTTATTTTAACACTACATTGTTTAAAAAAGGGATTTGCAAATAACTACAAAAAGTAGTATCTTTAAACTATAAATTGTAGCAATGAGTAAAATAGCAAATAATATCCGGTTTTTAAGACAGCTGAAAGGTTTATCCCAAGAGCAATTAGCAGATGAGTTGAGCGTAACAAGAAGTCGCATTGGTGGCTACGAAGAAGCGCGTAACGAACCGCCAATTGACCTATTAATTCGCTTGTCTGAATTCTTTCACATTGCTATTGATGCCTTGGTAAGAGGTGATCTGCGCAAGACCAATTTAGATGGTTTGATGAAAGTTGGAAAGAACCGTATCCTCTTCCCTATTCTATTAGATAACGAAGGCAATGATATGGTGGAGCTTATTCCATTAAAAGCCAGCGCCGGCTATATGAAGGGTTATGCTGACCCGGATTATGTAGAGCGTTTACCCAAAATGCAATTGCCATTTTTACCTACCGGAAAACACCGCGCTTTTCCTATCAAAGGCGATAGTATGCCGCCTCTGCGCGATGGCTCATACGTTATTGGAAAATACATTGAACGTTTGGAAGATGTTAAAAACGGTAATACCTACGTGGTAGTTACCAAAGATGACGGCTTGTCTTACAAACGCCTATTCAACGTGAATAAAAAAGATGGCACTGTTGAGTTGCATTCAGACAATAAAACATACCAGCCGTATAAAGTAAAACTCAGTGAGATACTGGAGGTTTGGGAATATACCTGCTCGATCAACATGCATCAATACAAAGAAGATGAATTGAATTTGGACAGCATTATGAACATGCTTAAAACATTACATGTAGAGATCGAACAAATAAAGCGCAAGTAAAAACTGGTTGATTGTTAATTTCTCTTTTGATAAAATAACATTCTTTATCCTTTTATACCTGTAAACTTAGGTAACTTTAATTTGTGAAAAAATTCGTCTCTTACTTTATTCAAGGCTTGATCCTGTTCATTCCGGTTATCATTACCTTAACTATTTTATTTAAACTTTTTGATTTTTTCTCAGGAGTGTTTTCCTTTTTTGGAATTGTAGGAAACCCCGCCCTAAACACTGTATTGGGTCTACTGATAACGGTTGGCCTCATTACCGCACTGGGTAAACTGGCATCATCGTTCGTGTTCAGTAAATTCTTTAATTTTTTAGAGGATAAGTTAGAGCATGCGCCATTCATCCGTCACATCTATTCGCCCATCAAAGATTTTACCAATGCATTTATGGGTAATAAAAAACGCTTTAACCAACCAGTTTTAGTGTGCACCAACCCACAAGCTAAAATTGAGGAGTTAGGCTTTTTAACCTGTGAAGACATGAAAGACTTGAACATTAAAGACAAAGTAGCTGTTTACCTTCCCTACTCCTTTTCATTATCTGGTCGCCTTATTATAGTTCCACGCGATCAAATAAAAAAAATAGATGCAGATGCTGCTGAAGCCATGAAGTTTGTGGTAAGTGGTGGTGTATCTGATGTGGATTGATCTTTCCGTTCATACAATTTCTTAAATTCTCATTTTCATTATTTGTAATTTTAGTACATGTCGCATATCTTAACTATCAAACAGGTTTCTAAGGTTTACTCGGGTAACACCGCGCTAAACAATGTGAGTATTGATATACCACGTCAGAGCATATTTGGTTTGCTTGGGCCAAACGGAGCCGGTAAAACATCTTTGATCCGCATCATTAACCAAATAACCGGACCTGATACAGGCGAGATATTATTTAACGGTGAAAAACTCAACCAAAACCACATCGAAAAAATTGGCTATTTACCCGAAGAACGCGGTTTGTATAAAAAAATGAGCGTGGGCGAACAAGCTATGTACCTTGGGCGTTTAAAGGGATTAAGCAAAGCCGAAGCAAAAAAACGTTTGAATTATTGGTTCGAAAAGTTTGAAATGCAAACCTGGTGGAATAAAAAAATTGAAGAACTCAGTAAAGGAATGCAGCAAAAAGTACAATTTATTGTAACTGTTTTACACGAACCCGAACTGTTGATTTTAGATGAACCATTTAGTGGCTTCGACCCCATTAATGCGCAACTGATCAAGAACGAGATCTTAGAATTAAAGAAAAAAGGAACCACTGTTATTTTCTCAACTCATAACATGGGCAGTGTGGAAGAGTTGTGCGACAACATTGCTCTCATCAATAAATCAGAAAAAATACTGGATGGCTCGGTAAAAGATATCCGCAAAACACACCGCACCAATACCTACCGCGTGGCCTTTAAAGGTAATGTGATGGGCTTTACCAATGCCTTATGGACAGGCGCCGAAGTATTAGGCAAAGAAGTAGAAGACGAGACCAACATCTTTACCATTAAACTGCTGAATAATTTTACGGCTAACAACATGTTGAACGCCGTATTACCAACCTGCGAACTGGTAAGCTTTAATGAGATCATACCAAGCATGAACGACATTTTTATCATGAAAGTAAATAAGAATGATGGCGATGCATTAGGCACCAAAAGCAATTACACCGAATAAACACAAACGTATTTAAATTGATATGAGTAAACTACTATTGATCATCAATCGCGAAATTAAAAGCAAGATCACCAACAAAACGTTCATCATCATGACCTTGTTGGCGCCCATTTTAATTACCGGCTTTATGGCATTTATTTTAAAAATGACCCAAGCCGAAAAAACCGAACAAAAAGTTTTGGTGATAGATGAAACCCATTTGTTTGAGGATAAATTACAAGGGAATGATTTTGTATCGCTAACCTTTAGCAACAAATCGCTCGATCAGGAACTCGGAACCTTTAGTAATAATGGATATACCAGTCTCTTGTGGATCTCGCCTACTTTTGTAGAAGGTGGTGGCGGTGCAACAAAAATATTCTTTAAAAAATCGCCAGGTTTTGCTTTTCAAACCTATGTGCGCGATCAAATGGAAAAGATCGTTTACGAATACAAGCTTAAGGCCAACAACATTGATCCGAACATTATTACCAGTGCACGCCAAAAAGTAAAACTGATCTTAGAAAAGGTAAATGATAAAGGCAATGTAGAAGAACAATCGAGTTTTCAGCTATTTGGTTTTTTAACCGGAGCCTTAATGATGATCTTTATTTTGATGTACGGTATGATGGTGTTCAGAAGTGTAATGGAAGAAAAGACCAATCGTATAGTAGAGGTTATTATATCTTCTGTAAAGCCTTTTCAATTGATGTTGGGTAAGATCATTGGCGTAGCAGTATTAGGCACCATGCAGTTCATCGTTATGGGCATCATTACGTTGATCATGACAACCTTACTTTCATCTATATTTTTAAAGGATATTAAAGCCGATATGATGAAGTTTGATACACAGCAAGAGATCGTAAAAAAACAAGGTGTTACCGCTAACTTCAATAATATGGAACAGTTTGACGACAAGTTAGAATTGTTTGAAGTATTAAAGAAGATAGAGAACATTAATTTTGCAGAAGTGTTTATTTGCTTCATCCTATTCTTCATTGGCGGCTATCTCTTCTACAGCTCATTATTGGCCGCAATTGGCAGCGCTGTTGATTCGGAAACCGACTCGCAACAATTTATGATGCCGGTAATGATCCCATTAATGGCAGGTTATTTTATTTCTACAAAGACCATATTAGACCCCGACTCTACTCTTGTATTCTGGGGCTCTATGATCCCTTTCACATCGCCTATTGTGATGATGTCGCGCATTACCAATGGAGTGCCGTTTTGGGAAATTGCCACTTCGTTAACCTTACTGTATGTTTCATTTATTGGTACGGTGTGGTTATCAGCAAAGATCTACCGTGTAGGAATTTTAATGTACGGCAAAAAACCAAGTTGGAAAGAGATCATTAAATGGCTGCGGTATTAGATTTTAGATTGAAGATTTTAGAAGTGAGATTTAAATTGGTGAAAATATTTTATACAGATTTAATGCTTCGAAAATCTTAAATCAAACCTCTTACTTCCTCTCTATTTTCCTCTTCCCTGTATAACGGTTAGCACCGTATGAATAAGGATCTTAAAATCGAGTAATAAACTCATGTTCTCGATGTATAGAATATCAAACTTTAAGCGTTCGATCATTTGGTCTACATTTTCGGCATAGCCGTATTTTACTTGTCCCCAACTGGTAATACCCGGTCGAACCTTTTGTAAATGCTTGTAATGCGGCGCACGTTCTACAATTTGCTTGATAAAGAAGGTGCGTTCCGGACGAGGGCCAACCAAGCTCATATCACCTTTTAGCACATTAAAGAATTGTGGGATCTCATCTAAGCGCACCTTTCTTAAAAAGCGACCGAAAGGAGTCACACGCGGATCATTCTCACTCGATAATTGTGGACCGGTTTTTTCGGCATCACAAAACATGGTTCTGAATTTATAGATGTAAAACGGTTTGCCATGTATTCCGATGCGCTCTTGCTTGAAGAAGGATGGACCTTTTGAACCCAAGCGAACAACAATAGCTAAAACAATATACAACCAACTGAAACAGATCAAAACAAAGAGAGAAGCCGTTACATCAATAAAGCGTTTCACTGCAATTTGCCAATCAGGTATTTCGGAATGCTTGATCTCGATCAATGGTGTACCTAATATGGTGTTCATTTTCACATGTCCACTTAAGATATCGTACATATCGGGGATCACTTTAATGATCACACCCAGATCGGCCAGATCGTTTACCATTTGCTTTAAATATTCGTGCTCCCAGCTTTCAAGAGCAATGATCACTTCCTGAACATTATTTTTCTTAATGATCTCTGCTATTTCAGTGTATTCACCCAGGTGTGGCAAATTATTGCGTAACACATCCGAATAACCATTTTTGCCTTCGATGTGCACAAAGCCAATGAACTTGTTTCCAATACCATGCTTGAGCGAATTGATCTCTTTGTAGATCTTTAATGCATTTTCATTGCTTCCTAAAATGATCGTTTCAAATCCGAAAGCCTTTGTGTGGATCTTAAAATTAGTGTAGCTCGAAAGAATGAGTCGTGCAATGGCCGTGTAAGAAAAATGAAACAAGAAAAGCACGCCATACAACTTGTAATAATTCTTGTAATGTGCCACATTATCATCCAGTATGAGCACAAAAAACAAAACGGTAACACCTAGAATGGAAACGGCTAAGATCTGCACAAACTCATTGATCCGCGATCGTCTGAGTACATTGTTATAAGAACCCATTAAATAATAAACCAAAACCCATGCTAAGGGAATTAGGATAATGGTGAGATAGAATTTATCATCGAAAATATTCAGTTGAGAAGAGCCGTATTTTAAAGAGTCGATATTAAGTTTACGATACGTATAAAAGCTCCACCAAGCAACCGCTGCAGTAATAAAATCGAATAGTACGTATAAAAAAGTACGCAGCCCTTTACTCATTACAAATTCACCAATTTAATGTTATCCAAATAAACTTTCTGCTCAGTTATTGATTGATTTCGGATCAACTTAAACACAATTTTTTTCATGGCAGTTGAGGCATCTGCATTAATGGCGTTCGATAATTGAATATAGATCTTATCCCAATCATCACTTTTTGTAACAACCAACACATCCGTTAATTGTCCGTTACTCATCACACTCACGATAAAATCGGAATTACCTTTGTGATCGAGTTCTAAATACACATTACCTGAACCATTTGACATCGGCAAACTATAAGAGATAGCAGATTCGAGCTGCGCAATAATAGCAGAACCTGTTAAACCAAACTCAATCGATTTATTTCCTTCAAACACATGCGCATCGTTGGTATGTATTTTAAACGTGGTATCAGATACAGAAGATTTTATCAAGCTAAAACCGGGCAATTCAAAATTCTCGAGCCAAATAAATTGCACACTGGGTTTGTATTTAAAAGTAAAATTGCGGGTGATGTTTTCTCCTGCGGCAACAACCGTGTCTATCTTAATAGGTTCATAAAGCAGCCAGTTAATGCGGGTACTAGAAATACCATTGTTTTTAATTCCTGCAAAAACATCTATTACAACTTTGCCATCATTAAGCATAATGGGCATTTTTGAACCAATTGGATAAGCGCCTCTGAAAAAACCGTTGGTATACACCCATAGATCGGTGATCTTGTGGCTGCCATAACCCTGACCAGGCTCTGCTTTGAAGTTGATCTTGTCTGCCGTTAAAAAAAAGGCATCATCGGCTTGTTTAAAAGTTTTTTTACACGAAACAATACCGAATACAATTAGGATTGGAAGTATTTTGCGCAGGATAAAAAACATAATGGACTAATAGAAAACAACAAGCTAAACACTAATTTTTAATTTTTTCCTCTATCTCTTCTGCAACCTCTAATGCTTTGATGGCATCAACTGCAGAAATGATGGATTTTTTATCACTGTTTATACTATTGTAGAACGCTAAAAGCTCTTCTTTTATTGCGTTGGTAGGCAAAATAATGGGGTGTTCAAATATCACCTCTTTTTTAGGGGAATACTTACCTGTATCGATGATCAAATTTTTTGAATTTAAACTGGCATTTTGAATTTTTACCACTTCTGTAACTTTATCTAATAAATTGATAGACAAAAAGTTATCTTCATTAAATACTCTAAATTTTCGAATATTTTTAAATGCCATGCGGTTAGCCGTTAAATTGGCCACACATCCATTCTCAAATTCAATTCGGCAATTTACAATATCGGGCGAATGGCTCACTAATTTTGAACCAACAGCAGCCACTTTTTTTATGTTGTAAGGTACAATGCTTAATAGCAGATCAATATCATGTAACATCAGATCCAATACCACCGAAACATCCGTTCCGCGAGGGTTGTACTGTGCCAAGCGATGTACTTCAATAAATCTAGGATTATTAAAATATGGTTTTGCGGCAATAAAAGCAGGGTTAAAACGCTCAACATGGCCAACTTGCAGGCATACATTAGCCTCATTAACCAGGTTTTGCAATAATTTTGCTTCTTTTAAAGTGGCGGTCAAAGGTTTTTCAATAAACACGTGCTTTCCGGCAATAATAGCCTGACGAGCAATATCAAAATGGGTATTACTTGGAGTGACAATATCAATGGCATCACTATTTTCAATGGCTTCGTATAATGAGCCAAAAGATCTCACATTATAATGCTCGGCTATTTGCTTACTGAGATTTTGATCAATATCATAAACCCCTACCAAACGCCAATCTGTATTTTCAAACAAGAGCTTTAGATGAATTTTTCCGAGGTACCCTAGGCCTATAAGCGCAATTTTATTCTGCATTCGAATCCGTGTAATTTAGTTGCTTTTAAAGGCCACAATTATAAAACATTTAATGTTAGTAACCATACAAAAATACCAAATAATAACTATTAATTAAACCTAGATTTGTGAAAAGAGGATTTTTGTGTTTTATCAAGTAAGTAAAGAGGATGAGTACCTGTTTCAGGGCAAGCGTAAACGATTAGTTGATAAACTACGCGAAAAAGGCATTAAGGACGAAAAAGTGCTAAAGGCTATTGGCAAAATACCAAGGCATTTGTTTTTTGATACCACTACTGCACGGCCTGCATTGTTAGACCATGCGTACAGCGACAAAGCCTTACCCATTGGGGCCGGTCAAACCATTTCGCATCCATATACGGTTGCATTTCAAACCGAGAAATTAGAATTAACACAAGGCGAAAAAGTACTGGAAATAGGCACCGGATGCGGCTACCAAACAGCCGTGCTGCTTGAAATGGGTGCAAAAGTATACAGTATTGAGCGTCAAAAATCCTTATTCGATAAAACTAAATTATTTCTTCCATACATTGGCTGCTCGGCCGCTAAACTCATATTTGGCGATGGTTACAAAGGCTTACCTCAATTTGCACCTTTTGATAAGATCATTGTAACAGCCGGTGCTCCATACATTCCAAACGATCTACTCGTTCAATTAAAAGTAGGCGGCATCTTGGTTATACCCATTGGTGATGGCGAAAATCAAGAGATGAACATCCTTAAAAAAACAAGCGCTTCCAGCTTCGAAAAGCAAGTAATTGGTCAGTTTAAATTTGTACCACTCCTGCAAAACAAAACCACCTCCTAAAACGATCGCAAACAATTGTTTATAACTTGTTTACAGCGCTTCTTAGCCTTTTAATAATATTCAAATTTAAATCGATTTTAACGTTTATTGTTTAGGTTAAGGGCAACAAATAGACCACTTTTGTGTTATAGTATAAAGATTATGGCTATGAAAGCAACATTAAAAAGATCAGAAAAAAAAGGTAGCACCTATTTGGTGAAACTTAAAATAGACGCACGTACAACAATTTTGGTGAGAACACCAGAAAGCTTGAAGAATTGGAAAACAAAATACCCGAATGCAATTGAATTAGCGAACTAATTATTTTAAATTAAAATAGTCTGTTGCAACCATTGCTATCTCATTCCCATAAGCTAAACTAGCTGTAGCAGCAGGGCTCGGACTATTTATCACATGCATGGCATTCCCGTGCTTTTCAATTTTAAAATCATCCAACATTTCACCATCTGGTCCTAAAGCCATAGCTCTAATACCACAACGAGCTGGCTCAATATCATCCATTTCCAAGGTTGGAATGAGTTTACGTAATCGGTTCAAGAAATAGGTTTTACTGAATGCCCCACGGTATTCATCCAATCCAAAGCGCCAGTGTTTTGCAAAAAACTTCCAGGTTCCCTTGTATCCAAAAGCCTCAGCAGTATCCTTTAAACTAAAGGCTGTTTTGCTGTAGCCTTCGCGATCAAATACAAATACCGCATTTGGTCCACACTCCGTGCCACCCTTTACCATACGTGTAAAGTGTACACCTAAGAATGGAAACTTAGGATTTGGAACCGGGTATATTAAATTCTTTACTTTATTTAAGCCTTTTGGTGTAAGGTCGTAATAATCGCCTCTGAAACCTACAATGGCCGCATCACTTTTTTGACCTTCTTTCTTTGCTATTCTATCTGCTTGTAAACCCGCAGTGGTGATCACATATTTGGCATTGTATTTGGTAGATTGTGTGGAGATAATGGTTTCATTCTCTCCTCTGTCAAAACCAATCACCTCTTGCGATGTGAGTACTTTGCTTCCATTCGAACTGGCATTGATCAATTCAGCATACTTTCTTGCTACATCAGTGTAATCAATAATACCGGTGCATCCAACCCAAATTCCGGAGATACCTTCGCAATACGGCTCAATTTCTTTAATGCGCTTGGCATCAATGATCTCCATATCCTCCACGCCGTTTGCGATACCGTTATTAAACACTTTGTTCATGTGAGGTAACTCACTTTTATCGGTAGCTACAATGATCTTACCACAAATATCATGAGCGATCTTGTGCTCTTTTGCAAACTTTACTAACTCTCTTCTTCCCTCAACACACTTTACAGCCTTGTAAGAACCGGGCTTGTAATAGATGCCGCTGTGTATAACACCGCTGTTGTGACCGGTTTGATGTGCCGCAACTTCCTTTTCTTTTTCTAATACTAGTATTTTTTTGTTTGGGTGCATTAGTGTTAATTTATACGCCGTAGCTAAACCAACAATACCACCTCCAACAACTATCACATCAAAATTTTCGTTCATAAAGGTTACAAAGAATTAAATACTAAATTTGCGTAAAGGTAGTACAATAACCGTTAATGATAAAATAAGATGAAGATAATTTGCATTGGCCGAAATTACGCAGAACACGCTAAGGAAATGAAGGCCGAACTTCCAACAGAACCCGTTTTTTTTATGAAACCCGATACCGCTTTGTTAAAGGATGAGGATTTTTACTTCCCTGAGTTTACCAAAGATCTGCACCACGAGATTGAATTGGTGCTCAAGATCAGCAAAGCCGGCAAGCATATTGAAGAACAATTTGCGCATAAATACTACGATGAAATTGGCTTAGGAATTGATTTTACAGCACGTGATATACAAGCCAAATGCAAAGAAAAAGGTTTACCATGGGAAAAAGCCAAGGCCTTTGATAACAGCGCCCCTATTGGGAAATTTGTAAACAAATCAACGCTCGATCTTAAAAACATTCAGTTTGAATTAAAGATCAATAACGAAAGCAAACAACTAGGTTCTATAAACGATATGATATTTTCGTTCGACAAAGTAATTGCATACGTATCTCAATTTGTAAGCTTAAAAGTAGGTGATCTGATATTTACAGGAACACCTGAAGGTGTTGGCTCTGTTAAGATTGGTGACAAACTGGAAGGCTTTGTGAACGGCGAAAGCTTTTTGAAATTAAATATCAAGTAACCCTTCAACTCGGCTAAAGGCGACTTTAATTTGCGCTCGAACTCACATCACTGATAATAAACTATTAATGCCACACATACCCCATATAGAACTCTATACCGATGGTGCTGCCAGTGGAAACCCTGGTCCCGGAGGGTTTGGCGCGGTATTAAAATATGCCGGTAAACGCAAAGAGATCAGTCAGGGTTTTAAACGCACTACCAACAACCGCATGGAATTACTAGCGGTAATAGTTGGGTTGGAAAGCATTAAAAATAAAGAATTGAGTGTGCATGTGTATTCTGACAGTAAATACGTGGTGGATGCCATTAATTTAAAATGGCTGCAAAACTGGTTACGCATTAATTTTAAAAACAAAGCTAATGTGGATCTTTGGATCCGCTTTCTAAAAATTTACAACCCTCACAAACACCATTTTCATTGGGTAAAGGGTCATGCCAGCAACGTGGAAAACAACCGTTGCGACGAATTAGCCGTAGCTGCCGGTAAATCAGGTCACCTTCATGTGGATGAAGGATTTGTAGAGAAAGCAAGTTAGATCAACTTAAAACTTTTCAATCGATCCATGAATTGATCTTTTTTTCGACGCGATATCTCGATCTTACTTCCATCTGTCATCACCGCATAACCGCCATCTTCTTTCAAAAAACGGATCACATGGTTCATGTTAATTAAATTATGGTGGTGTACACGAATAAAATCTTGCTCCGGCAATAATTCTTCGTAGTGCTTTAAACTGGCGCTAACCATCAGTTTACGCTTATCAGTTAAATAAAAATACGTGTAACTGCCATCTGCTTCGCAGCGAATGATATCTTTTAAATTAATGATCTCATATGCATTACCGGTTGGTAAAGTGATCTTCTGAAAATTATCATCAGATTTTTTTAATTGTTGGATCAAAAAATTCAGATTTTGCATATCCGGTGTTTCGCTTTTTCGTTTGGCAATGCGTGTAACGGCACTTTTCAATTCTTCTGAATCAATCGGCTTCAACAAATAATCACAGGCGCTGTACTTAAAAGCACGTATGGCATGTGAGTTACTGGCTGTTGCAAATATCAAGTCAAATTTATGACCCTGCACCTGCTCTAACAGATCAAAGCCACTGCCATCGGGCATGGTAATATCTAAAAAAACCAACTCGGGTTTTAAACTTTTTATTTTCTCAACACCTTCGGTAACATTACCTGCTGTACCAATAACAGTAAGTTCCGGACAGTTCTTTTCAATGATCTTCAAAAGCACATCTCTGCTCTTTTGTTCATCTTCAATTATCAATGTTTTTATCATAATCTAGTTTTTAAATATAACAATTATTCAATTCATAATTTAAAACTCAAATCCGTAAGCACGTGTTACAAAATAGGAACATATAACTCAACCTTGGTACCGGCAGAAGAACCATCCGCGTTTTCTAGATCCGTGATCTTTACACTATGCTTGCTCATACTGATCTCATTTAAGATCCGCAATCGTTCTTCGGTGATCTTCAAGCCAAGCGATTTATGTTTACTTCCGGGCATCATGCGTTTAATTTCGGCTGCCTTTTTTCGACCTATTCCATTGTCTGTAATTGTACACACAATAAACTGGTCCTCGTTTCTAATGCCGATCGTAAGTAATCCTTTTTCGTTCTTTGGCGTTAAACCGTGTAAAATGGCGTTTTCAACATACGGCTGCAAAAGCATGGGGGGCATAATGTCGTAATCCAGATCCACATTCTCATCTACTTCTATTTTATATTCAAATTTATCTTCAAAACGCATTTGCTCCAATTCCAGATACAATTTCAATGCTTCCAAGTCATCTTCAATAGCCACGGTTGGCTTATCAGAGTTGTTTAGTATCACCCGCATTAATTTGGCAAATTTGTTGAGGTACTTTACCGCTTCATCGCTTTTGCTATTAAATATATAGTGTTGAATTGAATTCAAGGAGTTAAAAACAAAATGCGGATTCATTTGTGAACGCAAGGCTTTCAGCTCAATACGACTGATCTCAACTTTTCGCTCAAAGGCTTTTTGTTGTTTGGCCTTTATGGTGTTCAAACGTACTTTAAATACAATGTAAACCGAAATTAAAACAAACAATGTAACCAATAAAATGAACCACCAGGTGCGATAAAAAGGCGTTAATATTTTAAACACAAAAGTTGTTGGAGTCGTATCCCAAATTCCTTCGTTATTGCAACTGATGACCTTAAACGTATAGGTGCCCGGAGCTAAATTGGTATATTTTGCATTGTTCTCTTCACTTGGTAAGCTGTATTCCTTATCATAACCAACCAACATTTTTGAATACAAAACCTTATCAGGGTTCGTAAAACAAATGCCACGGTAATAAAAGGTGATGTTGTTGTTACTGTGTGGAATCTCGGTATTGGAAACTAAGATCGTATCGGCATCACCTATTTTGTATTTGTATATATTGGTTCGGTTAAGCGTAGTGTTGTGCTTGTATTTATTTGGAATATGCTTTATTAAGCCACTGATGGTACCAAACCATACTGTACCGTCGGTATCCTCATAAACCCCGTTGCTATTACATTCTATCCCTGCAAAACCTTCGTTCTTTCCATAAGAGTTGATTCGAATGGTATTGTTTTTTTCGAACTCCGTCACATTTAGTTCACTAATACCAATGTTTGTACCTATCCAAAGTGTGGTTTTGTTTTTTGCAAAACCGATCGAATAAATAATATCTGAGATCAAACCATCGTCACTGCTCAAAAAATTGTAGGTGTCTGTTTTTAAATCAATAACAAGTAAGCCATTTAAGGTGCCAACATATAATTTATTTTTACTTGCTCGCACCGAAACATATTCTCTTGTTTCAATACCCAGCTTTTTTCCATAATTAATTAGTTCACCATTTTTGATCTGATATAAGCCTGCCTGATACACCGCGAGCCACTTATTACCCATATCATCCTCACAAATATCTGTTACGCTGTAATCCTCTTGCTCGGTTGGTATCACAATAAAATTAGTATCTATTTTTCCGGTATTGCTGAACGAAAAAGTTGATAAGCCATTCACTCCTCCTAGCCATAATACATCTGAGCGATCGCAAAACAATTTGTAGTGCGGTGCTTTTATGCGTTTCGAAATGGGTATCCGATTGAACTTATCGTTCTTGAATTCTACCACGCCACCATCTGTTTCAAAAAACACGCGCCCCTTGCTTGTTACCGCTCCGCTCCTGCTCACATTACTCGGCATGCCATCAGCCATCCCATAACGTTTAAAATAACCTTGCGCATACCTGTAGATCCCGTTATTCTCACTGCAAACAAAAAGATCGTTACCTGCTTTAAATATCTCAAAAATAAAGGCATTACCTGGTCCGTTGATCTTATCGAAGGTTGAAAAAGAATTGTCGCGGTAACGATACAAGCCGCTGTGTGTGCCTACCCACATGTTATTCTCCGAATCTTTAATTAAACAGCGGATGAGGTTTGAATTGTTATCGTAATAGATGTTGTAAAAATTAAACTCATTGTTTTCCATTTTGATCAAGCCGCTTTGCGAACCGATCCATAACTCATTGCTTTTATCATACAATAAGCAACTAATGGTATTATCTATTAAGCCATTCTCAATATAGTACGATACGATCTTGCCTGAAGCAATGTCATAAAAATTTAACCCATTTGCGGTGCCTATGGCCAAGGTTCGCTTATTAAAACTAAGTGCCAAGCAATTGATGGTGTTGTTCGACAGTCCGTTTTTAGTACTCACTAAACTTAACTCACCTTGAGATAGCACCAGCAAACCTCTGTTACTGGCACAATAAACCGTATCTCCGGAGATCAAAATATCGCTTATCTGAAAACCCTCTGTTCCTTTAATGCCTGATATCGAGTTCTTTTCAAATTGAAACAAACCCTTAGATGTTCCAATAAACACTTTACTTCCCTGGCTTTTTTTGATGGATAATACATTGATATTTACCAGGTCGTTTGTGATCTTGCCTTTCCAAACCTTATTGTTCTCTATAACCGTAATGCCTTTTTTTGTACCAACTAAGATCCTTCCATCGGCATCTTCTCCAATGGTATTCACATAGTTATCAACGAGTCCGTTATTAGTGGTGATATTGGTAAATTCTTTCCCATCAAACCTGCTCATGCCGCTGTAACCGCCAGTATACAAAAAACCTTTGCTGTCCTGAAACATGGCATAAACCTGTACAAAAGGCAAACCGTTATCGGCACTGTAGTTTTTAAAGTAAAACTGCTGAGATACGCCGTGGAATGCGAACAGAACCAATAAAACGGTGAACGTGCGTATGTTTTTAAGAGGCATGATAGCACTAATTTAGCTTTTTATTGATGAATTGGAAAATTTGAATTACAAGTGGTTGGTGTTATTTCACATCTGTTCAAAAATCAAGCAATTCTTAACATCTTTTGTTAATTAGATTTAGCCACTTTTATTGCTAAAATTTCTTACATTTATAGGCTTAAACAAAATTTACACATGTTCGATTTACTCAAGAAATTATTTGGCACTAAAAGTGAAAAAGATATAAAAGGACTCCAATCCAAAGTTGACGAAATTAATACCATCTTTAAAGGATTAGCAAGCATTAGCGACGACCAATTACGCGCAAAGTCTGCCGATTTGAAATTAAAATTAAAAGCTGCTGTTAAAACCGAGAACGACGAGATACTCACCATCAAAGCTAAGATCGACTCTAATCCTGATATGGATGTGAACGAAAAAGAGGATCTATACAAGGATATTGACGAAATTGAGAAAGAGATCACTAAGAAACTGGAAGATGCTTTAAACGATATTTTAGCAGATGCCTTTGCTGTGCTAAAGGAAACAGCGCGCCGTTTTAAAGACAATAAACAACTGGTAGTTACCGCTAACGACTTTGATATTGCCCTTTCAAAAACCCATAAGAATGTAGAGATCGCCAATGGAACGGCTACCTGGAAAAACACCTGGATAGCCGCCGGAAACGAGATCACGTGGGATATGGTGCATTATGATGTGCAGTTGATTGGTGGTATGGTGTTGCACCAAGGTAAGATCTCTGAGATGGCAACCGGCGAGGGTAAAACACTCGTGTCTACTTTGCCTGTATTCTTAAATGCATTAACCGGAAGAGGCGTTCACTTGGTTACCGTTAACAACTACCTTGCTAAACGTGACGCGGAGTGGAATGCACCCTTATTTCAATTTCATAATTTAAGCGTTGATTGTATTGACTTACATGAGCCAAATACCGAAGAACGACGTATCGCTTATAACTCAGACATTACTTACGGAACAAACAATGAGTTTGGTTTCGATTACTTGCGTGACAACATGAGCCGCAATATTGAGGAATTAGTGCAACGTAAGCCTAATTTTGCCATTGTGGATGAGGTTGACTCCGTTTTAATTGATGATGCCCGTACCCCTTTGATCATCAGTGGTCCTACACCTCAAGGCGATCGTCATGAGTTTAACGAGTACAAGCCACGTATCGAGAAATTAGTAAACATTCAAAAACAAACCGTTCTTCAGTTCTTAGCCGATGCCAAAAAATTAATGGCAGAAGGTAAAGAAAAAGAAGCCGGGATCCCTTTATTACGCGCATATCGAGGTTTACCGAAGAATAGCGCCTTGATCAAATTCTTAAGCGAACAAGGTGTTGCTCAGTTAAAACAAAAAACCGAAAATCACTATATGCAGGATCAAAATAAGGAAATGCATAAGATAGATGCTGAACTTTATTTTACCATTGAAGAAAAGAACAACCACGTTGAATTAACCGAAAAAGGTTTAGATTTTATCACCGGAAATACCGAAGATCCTAAGTTCTTCGTTATCCCGAACGTTGGTGAAGAAATAGCCGATATTGAAAAGAACATCACGGATCCAAAGGAAAAAGCGGCAGTTAAAGAGAATGTATTGCGCGATTTCAGCATCAAAAGTGAGCGTATCCATACAGTAAACCAATTATTAAAAGCATACACCGTATTTGAAAAAGATGTGGAGTATGTAATTGATAACGGACAAATTAAGATCGTTGACGAGCAAACTGGCCGTATTATGGAAGGGCGTCGTTACAGCGATGGTTTACACCAGGCTATTGAAGCAAAAGAGAATGTAAAGATAGAGGCTGCCACACAAACTTACGCAACTGTTACCTTGCAAAACTACTTCCGTATGTATAACAAGTTGGCCGGTATGACCGGTACAGCTACTACTGAGGCACAAGAATTTTGGGATATCTATAAATTAGACGTGGTGGAGATCCCTACCAACCGCGCAATTTCGCGTAAAGATGAGCAGGATCTGGTATACAAAACCAAGCGTGAAAAATACAATGCCGTAATTGAAGAGGTGGTAAAATTAGTTGCTGCAGGCCGACCGGTATTGATCGGTACAACAACAGTTGAGATCTCTGAATTATTGAGCCGTATGTTGAAATTACGCAACATTAAGCACAACGTTTTAAATGCCAAGTTACATGCCAAAGAAGCAGACATTGTTGCTGAAGCAGGTAAAGCAGGCACGGTAACTATTGCAACCAATATGGCTGGTCGTGGTACCGACATTAAACTAGGGCCTGGTGTTAAAGAAGCAGGTGGTTTAGCAATTATTGGAACGGAGCGTCATGAAAGCCGCCGTGTTGACCGCCAGTTACGTGGTCGTGCCGGTCGTCAGGGAGATCCGGGTTCATCACAATTCTTTGTATCACTAGAAGACAACTTAATGCGTTTATTCGGCAGCGAGCGTATTGCTTCGTTAATGGATCGTATGGGATTGAAAGAAGGCGAAGTAATTCAGCACAGCATGATCACCAAGTCAATTGAACGTGCTCAAAAACGCGTTGAAGAGAACCACTTTGGTACCCGTAAGCGCTTGATAGAGTATGATGACGTAATGAATGCGCAACGTGATGTAATTTACAAACGCAGAAAGAACGCTTTGTATGGTGATCGTTTAAGTATCGATATAGCCAATATGATCTATGAAGTATTGGAAAGCATTATACCGGAGTACAAAGACAGTAGTGATTACGATGGCTTCAACATCGAATGTATTCGTTTATTTGGAATGGAAAGTCCGGTTAATGAAGCTGATTTCCGTTCAAATAAGGAGCATGATCTGGTAGAAAAAATGTTCAACGGTATTGAAATTCATTACCGAGATAAAACAAATTTGATTAGCCAACAAGTATTCCCAGTTATTCAGGATGTTTATAGCAACCCAAACAACACCTTTGAGAACATTGTTACTCCTTTTACTGATGGTATTCGCTCTATTCAAGTAGTTGCCAACCTTAAAAAGTCGTTTGATACAAAAGGCCGCGATATGGTTTTAACCTTTGAAAAGAATGTGGTACTAAATACCATCGACGATTCGTGGAAAGAACATTTACGTGAAATGGACGACTTGAAACAAGCGGTACAAAACGCGTCGTTAGAGCAAAAAGACCCTTTGGTGATCTATAAGTTAGAGTCGTTTAACTTATTTAAGGACATGATCATTAAGACCAATAAAGATATTATTTCGTTCTTAATGAAAGGTGGTTTACCGGTGCAAGATGAGGAAGAAGTAAAAAGACAAGCCCGTTTTACTCAAGAGCAACCTAAAGTTAAAAAGGAAAAACTGGTTGAGACCCGCGAAGAAGTGATCGCAAATGAAGAGGAGAAAGAGAAGCCAAAAATTCAACCGATCAGAGTTGAGCAAAAAATTGGCAGAAATGACCCTTGTCCATGCGGAAGCGGCAAAAAATACAAAAACTGCCACGGTGTGGGACAATAAACCCTAAATTTCATATTGAAAGCCCTTCTTGAATCAAGAAGGGCTTTTTTATTAATTCGAACCTGTTTTAGGTGATTTTTAGCGAAAATAACCACGTTTTGTTTAAAAAAGCCTTATAAATTGCTTTTTTTTATGAAAAATACATTTACTTTTGCCTCACTAACTAAAAACACAAAAAAATGAAGTTAACCGAAATTCAAGACTTGATAAAGTTTGTTTCCAAAAGTGGCGTAAGTGAAGTTGAATTAGAAACAAAAGAGATCAAAATAGTTATCAGAACACCAAAAACAGCTAGTCAAGTGGTTGTGCAAAGTGCCCCTGCTATAGCTACCCCTGTTGCACAAGTTATTACTCCGGCTGCAACCCCTGTTGCTGCTGCAGTTGAAACCAAAACTCCGACTCCGGTTAATAACGGTGTAGACGAATCAAAATTCATTACTATTAAATCACCAATGATCGGTACATTCTACCGCTCTTCTGGTCCGGATAAAGCTCCATTTGTAAATGTGGGTGATGAAATTTCAGCCGGCAAAACTGTTTGTATCATTGAGGCCATGAAGTTATTCAATGAGATCGAAAGCGATATTAAAGGAAAAATTGTTAAGGTATTGGTAAACGATGCTACTCCTGTTGAGTACGATCAGCCTTTATTCCTTGTAGATCCAGCTTAATATGAGAATATGCTAATAAGTTAATGTGCAAATTTGCTGGTTTAACTTATTAAAATTGCTACTAGATATTGAGGTCATTTGTAAAATATTAGGCAAAATCATCTCCAGTTCTAAAAGCAAAACATAAATATAACAATTAGCATATTTGCACATAAACACATTAAATAATTAAATCGATGTTTAAAAAAATATTAATAGCCAATCGTGGCGAGATAGCATTGCGTATTATCCGTACCTGTAAAGAGATGGGGATCAAGACCGTTGCTGTATACTCAACCGCAGATAAGGATTCGTTACATGTAAAATTTGCTGACGAAGCCGTTTGTATTGGTCCACCTCCGAGCAAAGACAGCTACTTAAGCATGTCTAACATTATTGCTGCTGCTGAGATCACCAATGCCGATGCGATCCATCCCGGATATGGTTTCTTAAGTGAGAATGCCAAATTCAGCGAGATCTGCCGTCAAAACAAGATCAAATTCATAGGTGCAAGCCCTGAAATGATCAATTCTATGGGTGATAAGAGTAACGCGAAAGCAACCATGATCAAAGCCGGAGTGCCTTGTGTACCTGGGTCTGATGGTTTACTGGAGAATGTAGAACATGCCATAAGAGATGCTAAAGTTGTTGGATATCCGGTGATCATTAAAGCTACTGCCGGTGGTGGTGGTAAAGGAATGCGTATCATTTGGAAGGAAGAAGATCTTCAGGCAGCTTGGGATAGCGCTACACACGAAGCAACTGCTGCTTTTGGAAATGGTGCCATGTACATGGAAAAATACATTGAGGAACCTCGTCATATTGAAATTCAAATTGTAGGCGATCAATACGGTAAAGCATGTCACTTAAGTGAGCGTGATTGCAGTATTCAACGCCGTCACCAAAAATTGGTAGAAGAAACACCTTCGCCATTTATGACACCTGAATTACGTGAAGCAATGGGTGATGCAGCTGTAAAAGCGGCTCTATCGATTGGTTACGAAGGCGTAGGAACCATTGAGTTTTTGGTTGACAAATACCGTAATTTCTATTTCATGGAAATGAATACCCGTATTCAGGTTGAGCATCCAATTACCGAAGAGGTAATTAATTACGACTTGATACGTGAACAAATTTTAGTGGCCGCTGGTGTGCCAATTTCAGGTAAAAACTATTACCCACAATTGCATGCTATTGAGTGCCGTATCAATGCCGAAGATCCATTCAAAAATTTCGTTCCATCTCCGGGTATGATCACAACTTTACATACACCGGGCGGACATGGTATTCGTGTTGATTCGCATGTGTACAGTGGATACCGTATACCACCAAACTATGATAGTATGGTAGGTAAATTGATCACCGTTGCACAAACACGTGAAGAAGCTATTGCAAAGATGCACCGTGCCTTAAGTGAATATGTGATCGAAGGTGTTAAAACCACTATTCCATTCCACTTAAAATTAATGCAAAACGAAGATTTTAAAGCGGGTAATTATACCACCAAGTTTATGGAGACTTGGGATTTTAAAGCCTAATATGATTCTTTAAAAAAAAGCGGGACAAATGTCCCGCTTTTTTTTATGGTTGATGTTTACTTACTCTACAATTATTCTTTTTGTTAAAAGCTTGCTATGTTTATCAAATACACTCACAAAATATACCCCTGCTGCTAAATCGGTCAAACAATAGGTGTTGTAACCATTCGTCAACGTAAATTTCATGATCTTTTGTCCCATCGAATTCATAATATCCCCCTTAAAAGTGCCTGTATTGCTATTTTCAATGTACAGGAACTTGTTAAATACATTCATTTGGATCTGAACAGTGAGGCCCTTCATTTCATTGATTCCGTTTGAACCACAAGGTCCTCCACCTAAGGGATAACAATTATTAATTGGTGTTGACACCATGGTACACGTAGTGGTATTAACTGGCGGCATCCCTATATTAGTAATAGTTGCTGTTGGTTCACTATAAGCCATAATTGCAGAAGTTCCACCTTTATTAATCAATGTTCCCGAACCTTTGATCCATACCATAGTAGTTACTCCACCCTTTTTATAAAGCTTCCCGCCTGGCTCAATATAATAAAACATGTTGCTATTATTAACAAGTGTATCGTATAAAACACCATCACAACAAATAGCCACATGTAAACCCATTGTAGGTGAATAAACCGTAGTTACTGAGTAAACACTAAAGCTAGTTGTAGGAGAGCCTGCGGAACATTGAGCGGAAAGCTTTCCTAAGAATGATAAGACAATAAAAAGGAATATTTTTTTCATTTAAGCCATTGTTTGAAGAAGTGAAAATGAGTTTAATTTATGATGAATTCAAATTATTCGCCATTCGTTTGAGTGAATAGCGGAATTCAATTACTTAAATCAATTTAAATTTGGGTGATTACGATACCTTTATAAACAACAAGATCCCGGCAAAACCAGGATCTTGTTGTTTATATAATAATTCTGTTATTTTTGAATCATGATCTTTTTCGTTTGCTTGCTGCTGCCTGAGCTTAATTGCAAGAAATAAATGCCATTTGGCAAGTCTAACTCTAAATTAACATCCGATAGGTCTGAAACATTTTTAGAATAGGCTTCTTGTCCTAATTGATTGTATATGATCAATGATTGATAATCGCTATTCAGGTTTTTGATAGAGAACATTCCATTATTAGGATTTGGATAGATCACAAAATTACTTAGTAAGGCTTTTTCCTGTGTTTTTATTCCAGTAGACAAGTTGATCACATGAATGGTAGCAATTTGATTGGCCTCCCCGCCCCTGTTAATTTGAGCCGAGAAACAAGTAGTAGATGTAGATCCGCAAGAAACACTTACGGTTAAGCAAACACTATACATGCCGGCTGCAGAGTATGTATGCGATGGATATAAAGCAGTGGTACTGGTATTATCTCCCCAACTCCAAACCGCACTCACAATGTTCAATGGATAGCTTGGGTAAGCATTCCATACAATTGCAGGCATTTGAGTAGAATCTTTTGACATATTGAATGCACTACTCACAAAGCAAGGTGCATTGGTGATGGCAATAGTTTTAGAGATCGTGCTTGAGCAGAAATTCGTGATCGAATCCATTGCTGATAAGGTTACAGTATAAGTTCCGTTATATAAGTAAGTTTGAGGTGTTGGATTTTGAGCCGTTGATGTGTTGTTATTATCAAACATCCAATAGTAAACTGTTGAACTGCTGGTACCAGTTGAAGTATTTGCGAATGAAACGCTACCTGCATTAACACTAAAGTTAAAATTAGCTGCTAAATTACAAGTTTGTGTAATTACGCTCATAACTGCTGAATACGTGCTGATGCAAGTAGGTGAATTAGCTGCCTGTAAATACACAAAGTAGTTACCCGGTGCTGAGTAAGTATGAGATGTGCTAAATGTAGCTGAGAATGTAGACACACTGCTGTTATCACCGTAATTTAACGTAAAAGTAGTAAATGGTGTTGTGCCCGTGCTTGCATCAGTAAAATAAACCAAATTATTGGCTGATTGAACCGTGTTTACGTTAGCACTCACAATACATGCGGTACTGCTTATAGTTATTGGTGTTGAATAGGTACTTGTGCAAGAACTAAAAGCAACACTATCAATAACTGTTAACTTTACCATATAAGTGCCATTGCCGGCATAGCTATGTGAAGGGTTCATCGCAGATGAATACTGATTATCGTCAAAACTCCAGGCATAAAACACGTTTGTTCCAGTAGTTACCGATGTATTTGAAAAGGTAACATTACCAGCGGCGTTTAAGGTATAACTGAAATTAGCCGAGCACTGAGCACTCAAATTGTTTAATGCTAATACCATTAATAAAAGGGTAAAAATTTTCTTCATGTGAATTTTGTTTAAGGTTATACTAAATATACGGAATGAATGGTTAAGTAGTTGGGTAACTACTTAATTTTAACAAAAATCTGCTCGCTGAGTTTTGGCTCAGTAAAGGCATAAACCACAATTCCCTTGCCAGACTTAGTTTCACCGTATAACTCGAAGCATTTGCCGTTAAAATAAAGGGTAGAGTTGTAAAGAATGAGGTCGGCCGTATCGGTTTTTTGTAAAATGTATAATTGGTGTGGGCGGATCAAGATCTGTTTTTTTAAGATCAACTTACTATGTCTCTCCAGATCTTCTTTTTTTATCACATTATAATCCCCCAATAAAGAGGCGATCTTTAAATTTTTGGGTTCATAGAATACTTTATCCTGGCTATCAAATTGAACTAATTTGCCGTTATCCATTACCCCTATCTTATTCGAATATTTCAAAGCTTCATCCGCCTCGTGGGTTATGATCAACAATGCTGTTTTTTTCTTTTTGATCTCTTTTATGATGAACGAAAATAGTTTTTCCTTTAACGGACGATCTAAATTATTGAAAGGCTCATCCAATAATAAAACCTTTGGTATCACCGTAAGTGCACGAGCTATAGCCACGCGCTGTTTTTGACCGGATGACAAGGTTTTGGCCTGAATTTTGGCTATTGGCAATAGATCCAATAATTTGAGTATCTTTTTGCAACGGGCATCTTTGTAATCGTTGCTGAGGCCAATCAACACATCTTTGATGTTTTCTTCAACGGTATGATTGTCTAGAACATAGTAATCCTGACTCACCAATTTCATGTCTTTATGACCTGGAATTAAGTTGTAGCTTGGACCAAGTACTTTTTCTTTACCAATATTTACGGTGCCGTCATCCACATCCTCTAACCCGTACAAACATTTGATCAATGTAGATTTTCCGCTGCCGCTTTTACCAATTAAGGCAACTACTTCCCCCTCATTGATTTGAAACGAAATATTCTTTAAGCCAGTAAATGAAGTTTTTGATCGGTAATTAAAAGATATGTTGCTAACCTTTAAGATAAACTAGTGAATTAATGTAAGGTTGCTTTTTAATTTGTATTCTTTGCCATCAAAGCCTTTTGCTTCGATCACATAAACGTAAACACCATCCGGACATTCAACACCGGAGGTTGTATAACCATCCCAAAAGCCATTAATTCCATTCCAATTGTACATTAAAACGCCCCAACGGTCAAATACCCATACTTTTGATTCGTAAATACCTTTTAAAATCGGTTTAAAAACATCATTCACCCCATCGTTGTTAGGAGTAAACACATTTACCAATTTCACATCTGATACATCATCAATTACAAAACTATAATCTAAAGTATCGTTACAGCCATTTGTTCCATATGCTACCATTGAAACGGTATAACTTCCGGGAGAATAGTACGTTTGAGAAGTATTCATGGCTGTTTGAGAAGGCGCAGCCGAACCAAAATCCCAATTTACCCCTAAAAAGCTTGTAGAGTGATTTGTAAGAGTAACTTTAGTTGGAAAGCCCACATAATTAATAGTGGCATTGTATGATGCCTTGGCTGCCTTTGTAACTGTTACAGGTGTTATGGTCACAAAAGTACCGCTTGAATTGGCAACAAATAACGTGATATTATAATTAACGTTTCTTCCGAATTTTATTTCAACAGTGCTTGATGAATTATTTGGTGTAATGGTAACACCGGATGCCGGGGTAGTTGACCAAGAGTATGCTGTAATAGTGCCGGATGTATTTGCTGTAAAAGTATACACCACGTCTGTACACAAGGTAGCAGAAGGCACAACAATGGTTGCGGTTGGTGCCTGAGCAAAACCAAGTGAATTGATCAGTACGAGAACGAGTGCAAAGTATAAATGTTTAATACGCATATAAATACGTTATAAATTTAGTAAAAATTCTAACGTATTTACATCATCTGCAAAATCACTAATAACAGGCGATTGTGAATTACCGAATGGGATATGATCTTTTCCTACAATGCATTGGATCTCTTGCTTGTTTTTTTGAATGTGATCCTGCACATCAGCCTCCGTTTTGTACCTCTCGTAAAACACCACCGAAATAGGTGCATGTATTTGATTATCAGGTTTTAATATCAAAAAATTATTGTCCAAAAACTGCTCCTGCCCCATCAAGTAAATAGCTCGGTTGTAGTCGTAATTATTGCCGTATTTCTTATTATCTACCACATACGAATGATTGAAAATGCCCTCAAAAAATAAATGGAAATCGTACGTTTCGGGCACTAAAAGCTTTGAAACATTGCGGCAACCGAGTCCGAAATAGTAAAAAATATCCTTTCCCAAATTATCCAGATCTTCTTTAGTCTCGTCTCCCTTTATGATCGCGAGCGAACTTCTGTTCTTGCGAATGATGTGCGGATACTTACCAAAGTAATAATTAAAGTAACCTGCTGTATTATCGCTGCCGGTTGCAATAACAGCGTTAAAATTATTTAGGCGCCCATCACTAAAACTCATGTAATTCTCAAACTCGGGTTCGTAATGCACCAATAATTTTAAAAAGAAGGGAATTAAAATGTTATCGTCGGTTGATAGCTTGATCAAAGCCTTATGACCACTTAATAACACGCACATGATATCATGAAAACCAACCATGGGGATATTACCGGCACAAATAATAGCAACGGTTTTAGGCGATTCGTTATCCTTTGGTAAAACTTTGGTAAAGTCTGTAAGGTCTTTCTCATTGAGCATCGAGCCAAAGTTCTCTATTGCATGCTTGGTGAATTTTTCAACAAACCAGCCATTATAAATGTATGCAGCTTTAATTAATTCGGTTAATCCCAGATCCAGATTCTTTTCTTCAGGCAAAGTAGCGCCAGACAAGTGTCTTTCAATAAATTTCCCTACCTGAACAAATGCGTTAATTCTTTGTTTTATTTGCATAGATACCCTAAATTTGCAAAAGATTTTAGATCACTAATTTACACATAAAATGGCAATTAAAATAACTGATGAATGTATAAACTGCGGGGCTTGCGAACCTGAATGTCCGAATAACGCCATTTACGAAGGTGGTGCCGAATGGCGCTTTGCCGACGGAACTGGAGTTAAAGGCACCTTTAAAGGCCACAACTCGGGTTTAGAAGTTGATGCGAACGACCCACAAGTACCTAAACACATGGATGTATATTTTATTGTAAGCGATAAATGTACCGAGTGTGTTGGATTTCATGATGAACCGCAATGCGCGGCTGTTTGCCCGGTTGACTGTTGCATAAAAGATGAAGACAATGTAGAGACCGAAGAGCAACTCCTTGAAAAGAAAAAATCATTACACGTATAAAATTAAAAGCGACTTTAGGGTCGCTTTTTTTATTTCTATTTCTCTCACTTATTATCCACTAACTTCTCACAAGCCTTCCATACCAATTGAAATACTTTCTCAAAACCTTCTTCACCGCCAAAGTATGGGTCGGGTACTTCAGTGATATCGCTTCCCTTGATCACATTTAATAATAGGTCCACTTTTGCTTCCTGTGTTTTGTTTACTGCCAAAGCCAGTACATTCGCTAAATTGCTTTTATCCATTACATAAATGCGGTCGAACTTTTCAAAATCATCTGCTTTAAATTGTCGTGCACGCAGTGGGGTGAGGTCTACTCCATTCTTTTTGGCATTGGCAATGGTGCGTTTATCCGGCGCTTCACCAATGTGATAATTAGATGTTCCGGCAGAATCAATGGTCCAGTTTAACTGATGTTTTTCATTTAAATGCAACATAATGCCTTCTGCTAAAGGCGATCGGCAAATATTACCAAGGCACACGAATAAGATCTTTTGCATAGGGCAAAGATAATTTTATTGTAACCACAAAGGCACTAAGACACAAAGAAAAATTTAAATAAAAAAGAGCTAGCAATTGCTAGCTCTTTAAATTCTCCGTGTCTTTGAGTCTTCGTGGTGAAAAAAGATCTTGTCATATCTTGAATATCTATTTTTCTCGCCCGATAGCTATCGGACTATGTTCGGACTGACAAATCTCCGCGCCTCCGTTCCCGATAGCTATCGGGATCCGTGGTTTAAGTATTTCTAACTCCTCGGCCTGTTACAAGCCAAACCCATAATACGCCTTCATGCCATTAGGGTAAACACCTTCTATCAGCACCCCACCAGTTAACTCATTCAATACGTCTTCCGCTTCTTTAACCGTAGTGATCTTCTTTTTATTGATCGACGTTATTATAAACCCTTCCTTTATACCAGCTCCGGCGAACTTGCTGTTTGCAGCTAAATTTGCGATTCTAACACCGTTGGTTGTTTTTAATTTCGCTAATTCTGCTGCATCCATATCTTGCAATGCCACACCCAGCTTGTTCATATTTACTTTTACACGCTCAGTTTTTTTTACTAAACTCGTTGTGTTCTCTAAACTCTTTAAGGTAACCATCACATTCATCTCTTTATTATGACGGAATAAATTCACATTTACTTTATCTCCCGGACGGTATTTGGCAATTTGCTCGTGCAATTCACTCACGCTTCCAATATTCACTTCTTGAATGGCAGTGATCACATCACCTGCTTCAATACCGGCTTCTTCAGCACTTCCACCCAAAGTTAAATTGGTAACATATGCCCCTTTTAATTGCTTGATGTTGTTATCATTTGCAAACTTGGCATCAATATCGCGAATAGCAACACCAATGTATGCGCGTTGCACAGTGCCAAATTCAACCAGATCGCCCACCACTTTTTTTACAATATTAACCGGTACGGCAAATGAGTAACCTTGATAAGCACCATTGTTTGATGCGATAGCTGTGTTGATACCAACTAGATCGCCACTAGTATTTACCAATGCACCACCACTATTTCCTGGATTCACCGCGGCATCCGTTTGTAAGAACGATTCGATCGGATTCTTTTTTCCATCTATAATATGATTTCTTCCTTTGGCACTGATAATGCCGGCAGTTACTGTACTATTTAGGTTAAACGGATTTCCAACTGCCAATACCCACTCCCCTACTTTAATAACATCACTGTTTCCGTATGACAAAAAAGGTAATTCCTTTTCATTGATTCGCAACAAAGCAATATCGGTTGCCGGATCGGCACCAACCACTTCCGCGCTATAAATACGTTTATCGTTTAAGGTAACCTCAATTTTATTAGCTCCGGCTATCACATGGTTGTTGGTAACTATATAACCATCTTTACTAATAATTACCCCACTGCCACTACCCTGTTGTATATATGGCTCAACACGTGGCGAACCACCAAAGAACTGGGCAAATGGGTCGTAAACCAAATTATTCTGTTCAGACTGAGTTTTAATATGCACCACGGCATTCAGCGATTTTTCGGCCGCTACAGTAAAATCATTGTTAAGTGCGCTGGCAGTCCCTCCTGCATAGTTCGTTAGGTGAATGTTTGGCTCTCTGGCGCTTTGTATCAAAGTCTCCTTACCTGTTTGAGACTGAGTAGAATTAATAAAATAATTAGCCCCAATTGCGGCTATTCCTCCTAAAAACGCAATAAAAATGCTTGAAACGATCTTTTTCATTGGATTAATTTTTTATTATAACGTAAAATTACAATCAAACTTACACTGTTCATTTATTTTTAACACTGCTTAACTTAGCAGCGTTATTTTTAATTAAATTTACGTTAAAATAATGCAGATCAAACGCAAAATACCGAGTTTCATTTTTGGTCTATCTATAGGTTTACTTATTGGTATTGCATTTTTTTTATTCAACATCGATTCGATTTTTTCAAAACTAAAATCTTCTATCTCATCCAATAAAGTTACTGTTATTGAACAAAAGGTTGATTCGGATGAAGCAAAAGAAAAAGCGAAGAATAAAGAGCGATTTAAAATAAAGACCAAATATGGTTCTAAGGTAAATTACAAAGAAGTAGATAGTATTATTAACTCAGAGGACGATATAAACTTGGCTGTGGAGCAAATGATATCCAGCAAAACAATCAAGATCATTCACTTGAATGAGTCAGTTGCTGGTGATTCATTAGCCAAAAACCTTGCCGGAGTGACTACATCTTCTAATGATTCGTACCTGATCGAATTTTGGAAAACACCACTGAATTCAAAAGGTTATCGCTTTGTAAAAAACAAGATCATGTTATATGGTTTTACCGATCATAACAATGTTCTGTTGTACGAATTACTTGGTCGCTACTTTATTAAGAGTTTTGAAGTAGTTTACGAAATACAGCAATCATCCGAATTCCAACCCTTCTTAAGAGTTAATAATCCCGACGTTTTATCAAAATTAGATTCGTAATGACTCTGAACTTTTTTAAATATCAAGGCACGGGAAACGATTTTATTTTAATTGACAATCGTAAAAAAGACATTGAACTGAGTACCCAACAAGTGGCATTTTTGTGTGACCGTAATTTTGGTATTGGTGCTGATGGATTAATGCTGCTCGAAAACGAATTGAGTTACGATTTTAAAATGGTTTACTACAACAGCGATGGAAACCTGAGCTCGATGTGTGGAAATGGTGGCAGATGTATCACTGCATTTGCAAAACAACTAAGCATTGTAAATGATAAAGCCCGTTTTATTGCGGTAGATGGTCCGCATGATGCACAAATATTAGATAATGGAAACATATCCTTAAAAATGTGTGATGTAAAAACAATTGAAGTTGGTGCAGATCATTTTTATTTAAATACCGGTTCGCCTCATTATGTAAAACATGTTGATGCTATTGAAACATTCAATGTAGTGGATGAGGGAAGGAAGATCAGATATAATGATCGATTTAAAGAAGAAGGTACTAATGTGAATTTTATTGAGCGTTACGACGATCATTTATTTGTGCGTACTTACGAAAGAGGTGTGGAAAACGAAACCCTTTCATGCGGAACAGGCGTAACTGCTGCTGCCTTAGCTGCCTCTATTGTTGGTCTCTCTACCGGTAAAAACAATTGCGCTATCAAAACACTTGGCGGCAACTTAAATGTAAAATTTGATAAAGTATTAGAGCAAACATTTTACAACATATGGCTTGAAGGCCCTGCTCAATTGGTTTTCAAAGGCACTATTGAATTAGAATGAACAGTTCTGAAATAGGCACTTTATCAATCCCACTCCATCCATTTAACGAATCAGCACTTTCGAAAGGAATTTACATTTGTATTTTACACGCCAAACGCATTCCTCCGCATATTGGCATCATCATCAATGGCTTTTACCATTCGCTTACCATCAAAGGGGCTGAACCAAACGTGGAATTAAAACCACTCTTAAAAACCATCCAACAAAAAAAAATAGCCAGTTATTTCCTTCAGATCGTGCCGCATCCGGTGTATAGCATCAGTTATTTAAATGACGTGTTTTTAGAGATCTTAAAAGAACATCCAAGTATTACCAGCAACAGTTTAACTTGCTTAACACCATTGAAATTGTTCTTTAATGAATATTACGCCCTCAATAGCCCTGCAAGCGATATTATTTACAGTTTCTTGAGCCGATTGAATAACAATAATTTTATTTTAGCAGCTTATTCATTAAATTTAACTTCAGAAAACAACACGGTTGAGATACCTGTTTATTCGCAAGACGAACTCAATTCGAAAATAAAAGATATCCGTTCAGAATACTATAACGACTAATGTTTATAAAAGGCGAACATATTTCACTCAGAGCGATGGAACACAATGATGTGGACCTATTGTACGACTGGGAAAACAATATTGAACTATGGCATGTAAGCAATACCCAAACGCCATTTAGCCGTCATGTGTTAAAAGAGTTTGTTGAGAATAGTCAGTACGACATATACACCAACAAACAACTCCGTTTGATGGTAGTTGAGAATAAAAGTGGTGATACCATTGGAACCATTGATTTTTTTGAGTTTGATGTGCAACATGCCCGTGTAGGTATTGGTATTTATATTCACCAAAATTATACCGGTAAAGGTTATGCTTACGAGAGTTTAAAATTAGCCATCAATTATTGCTTCAATATCTTACATTTAAAACAAGTGTTCTCTATTGTGAACACCAACAATGCCTCCAGCTTAAAACTATTCGAAAAAGCCGGTTTTGAAAAATCTGGATTAAAGAAAGCCTGGAACAAAACAGCGTTGAATCATTTTGAAGATGCCTGGTTTTTACAATTGATCAATGAAAAATAGGTTACACAATAGATCTATTGTACTTTTATTGCTCATCGGTTTTCTATTTTCAAACTGCAACGAATCACAGATAGCCAATACCAGCATTGTTGCAGAAACCAATGCCAATACCTATTTAAATCACTCCGACACGGCCAAGTATGTTGGCATGAATACCTGTAAGTTATGTCATCAAGACATTTACAACAGTTTCATTAAAACCGGCATGGGCAAATCGTTCGATTTAGCCAGTTCAAAAAAAAGCGTTGCCAGTTTTTCAAAGGCAGATGTTTACGATCGGTTTTTAAACTTGCATTACACCGCCTATCTGCAAAAAGATAGTTTATACATGCATGAATATCGCATAGATAAAAAAGACACTCTTTATTCACGAACCGAACAAGTGAGTTTTATTATCGGCTCAGGACAACATACAAACTCACACATCCAATCGATTAATGGCTATTTAAATCAAATGCCAATGACCTTTTATGCGCAAAAACAAAAATGGGATCTGCCACCGGGTTTTGAGAATGGTGTAAATACTCGCTTCACCCGCAAGATCGGCTTGGAGTGCATGAGTTGCCATAATGGTTACCCTAATTTTGTAATGGGCTCAGAAAACAAATACAGTGCTGTGCCACAAGGGATAGATTGCGAAAGATGTCACGGCCCGGGCAATATACATGTAACACAAAAGCAAGCCGGAATGTTGGTAGACACAAGTAAACAAATCGATTACTCTATTGTGAACCCTTCTAAATTGCCGATCGATCTGCAATTTGATATTTGCCAACGTTGCCATTTGCAAGGTAATGCAGTGTTAAAGAACGATCATTCGTTTTACGATTTTAAACCCGGTAAAAAATTAAACGATTACATGAGTGTATTCTTGCCAAAATATAAAAATGCAGACGATGAATTTATTATGGCTTCACATGCCGATCGCTTAAAACAAAGTGCCTGTTTTATTAAGTCCATCGAAAAAACAAAAAGCAGTATTTCATTAAAACCCTATAAGGAAGCAATGACCTGCATTACCTGTCACAATCCACATGTAAGCGTGAGAGAAACAAACATGAATGTGTTCAACGACGCTTGTCGTAATTGTCATACTTCAGATAAGTTAGCAGACGAAAGCAAACATTCGGCAGTAAGCAAATTGCATCCTGCTAAAACTTGCCAAGCACCCACCTATCAAACGGCCAACTGCGTTTCTTGTCACATGCCATCTTCGGGTTCCATTGATATTCCACATGTGTCGGTTCATGATCATTACATCCGTAAACCCATTTCATCAAAAGAAAAGAATAAGATCAAAGAATTCATTGGTTTATATGCCATTAACGAGGCAAAGCCGGATGCACAAACAAAAGCTATGGCCTACATTCAGCAATACGAAAAATTTGAACAAAACCGTTCGTACTTAGATTCAGCAAAAGTGTATTTAAAAGATATTACAAAAACCGATATAGAGAAGAACTTTCATGCCCTATTAAAACTTGAATTCATAAATGGGAATTATGCTAAAATATTGAGCTACATGAACACAATGACTGAAGACGCCTGTTACAACAAGTACCTCGTGAAACGCTCTTACGACAATAAAGATGCTTGGGCAGCTTACCATATTGCAGAGTCGTTTATAAACACCGGTAACGGCCAAAAAGCAATGAAGTGGTTTGCGAAAGCTTGTGAATTGGCTCCATATAATTTAGAGTTTAAGAATAAATACGGAAATGCCTTAGCCCAAGCTAATTTATTGGAACCCGCAAAGCAACAATTTGAATTAGTTTTAAAAGAAAATCCTACCAACATATCGGCAACAACCAATTTGGGGTATTTGTATTTGCTCACGAATCAAGAACAGAAAGCCATTGGTCTGTATATGAAAGGATTAAAACTTGACCCCGACTACGAACCCTTGTTAATGAACCTTGCTGGCTATTACTTGTTTAAAAAAGAGAAAGAAAATGCTTTAAGAACGGTTAACAAAATCCTTCAAAAAAATCCAAAAAACAGTCAAGCCAAAGCTGCGTTAAAACAGATACAAATGCTATATTAGTGAATTGAAACATGGCTAAAAAAGGCAAAATAACCAGGCTATTTATTTTTGTTTTACTCATTGCAATGAGTATTGGCGGATATTGGGTTTATTTTAATTTTTTTAAAGCCGGTATTAAACTCAACAAAGATTACGAATTCATTTACATTCAATCGGCTTACGATTTTAATGATGTCTTGTATGAATTAAAGGATAAGAACATCATTACTGAAACCGAGAAATTTGAATGGTTGGCAAAGCAAATGAAACTCGACCAAAACATTCATCCAGGCAAATACCGTATTTTAAATGGCATGACCAATCGCCAGATCATCAATTTGATCAAATACAATAAAGAAGAAAAAGTGAAACTCACCTTGAATTCACAGATCCATGATCTGGGAGAGTTCTTTAGCTATGTAGATGATAAGTTAGAACTGGATGAAGAGTTAATTGAAGATTACTTTACAGACGATGAAAAACTACAACGCGATTTTAATTTAAGCGCGCAAAGTGCATTTGGTGCTATTTTCCCAAACACTTACGAATTAAGTTGGGCCATTAGCCTACCCGACTTTATTGATCAGCTAAAAAAATCGTACAGTGCATTTTGGACCAAAGAAAAAATAGCAAAAGCTAAACGTAATACTAATTTGGAAATAAGTGAAGTGATCACTTTAGCATCTATTGTTCAAAACGAAAGTTATATCCCGGAGGAACAGCAAAAAATTGCTGGCGTATATTTGAACCGTTTAAAAAAAGGCATGATGCTTCAGGCCGATCCAACATTAGTGTTTGCCAATAAAATATGGGGGTCACAAAGGGTTTATGACAAAGACAAAGAAATAGATTCGCCTTACAACACCTACAGATACAAAGGACTGCCACCAGGGCCGATAAGCTTAACCAATGCGCAGGCAATTAATTCGGTGATTGATCATAACAAACATAAATATTTGTTCTTTTGTGCAAAACCGGAACTGAACGGCTATTCCAATTTTTCTGAAACTTATGCGCAACACGAGAAGTTCGCGAAAATATACCAATCAACCATGACTAAAAAAGGCGTTAAATAATATGGAGAAATCAATCGAAGAAAAAGTAAAACTACTTCAGGACAAATACGCTCAAATGGGGCAAGACATTAACAGCTATCTCGATGGATTGTTATTGAGTAATTATTTAACCTATTGGGATTATGTGCAGGTAGACACCTTGTTAACGCTACAAAATCCTAAGACAGATTTTCCAGATGAGAAGATATTTATTGTTTACCATCAAATAACAGAATTGTACTTTAATTTGGCGTTGCATGAACTGGAGCAGATAGCCAATAACGGCAGAGATATTGCAAAAAATGGTAAAGACAATGGTTGGAAAGAAAAAATTGATGCCAACTTTTTGGCTGAACGTGTGAAGCGCGTAAATCGCTATTTTGAATCGCTTACCAAATCGTTTGAGATCATGGTAGACGGTATGGAAAAAGAACAGTTTTTACTTTACCGAATGGCCTTATTACCGGCAAGCGGCTTCCAAAGCGCTCAGTACCGTATGATAGAGATTGCAAGCACAGATATGATCAATTTAGTGGATAAAGATGTGCGTGCGAGTTATGTGAATAAGAACGCATCTGTCGAAGAATTGTATGAAAATATCTACTGGAAAAAAGGAGCTACCGAATTAGCAACCGGTAAAAAAACACTCACCTTAGAGCAATTTGAAAAGAAATATTCGGCTAAATTTATTTCCATGGCTAAAGAGTATGACTTAAAAAATGTTTGGAAAAAATACAGATCACTTTCGGAAGCAGATCAACAAAATCAAACCTTAATTAATGCACTCAAACAATTAGATGTGAACGTGAACATTAATTGGCCTTTAATGCACTATAAGAGTGCTGTGCGTTATTTGCAACAAAACACTAGTGATATTGCGGCAACCGGTGGTACCAATTGGCAAAAGTATTTACCGCCACGCTTTCAAAAACGTATTTTTTATCCCGAAATTTGGACAGAGCAAGAAAAAGAAGACTGGGGACGTGGTTGGGTAGAGACCAACGTATTAAAAATTTAACGGCCTGTTAACTAAAAAATGGAAGAATCGTTAATAGAAATAATTAAAACAACTAACTTTATATCAATGCAAAAGATCACCATTGCTATTGACGGCTATTCGAGTTGTGGTAAAAGTACCATTGCTAAAGCATTGGCACAACGATTAAACTACAACTATATTGATACCGGAGCCATGTACCGCGCTGTAACGGTTTATGCCTTACAGAATAACATGATGGATAACTCAAAAAAGCCGACATTTGAAAAATTAATTACGGCCTTACCAAATATTAAAGTTGTTTTTATTTTCAATCCACATACCAAATCATCCGAAACCTATTTGAATGGCATTAATGTTGATCGCGAGATCCGCAGCATGGAGGTGAATGAGAACGTGAGTAAAGTAAGCACCATCAAAGAAGTAAGAGAGAAAATGGTAGCCCTGCAACGCGAAATGGGTAAGAATAAAGCAGTGGTTTTAGATGGAAGAGATATTGGCACAAACGTTTTTCCGGATGCTGAATTAAAATTATTTATGACAGCCGATAACCAAGTGCGTGCGCAACGCCGCTTGGATGAATTGAGTAGTAAAGGGGATTATCATCAGCTAGAAGAAGTATTACAAAATCTTTTGAAACGCGATTACGATGATATGCATCGCAAAGAAAACCCTTTGATCAAAGCAAAAGACGCAATAATTTTAGACAATACCGACCTCAGTAAAGAAGATCAGTTAGAGTTTGTATTGAAACTGATCGCCGATATGCAATTAACCAAAGACCAATTATAGTGCAGAAAAAACACGGTATTGGCAAATCTTTTGGATTCGCTTTTAAAGGAATAGCCATTGCTTTAAGCGAACGAAATTTTGTTATACACCTCATTGCTGCAATTGTTGTTGTTTCTCTAGGATTTGCTTTCCGTATTTCTCATCTCGAATGGATCACTTTATTGATATGTGTTGCATTCGTGTTGTGCTTAGAATTGATCAACACTGCCATCGAAAAAACCATCGACCTACTCCACCCACAACAACACACTAAAGCCGGTGAAATAAAGGATCTGGCTGCTGCAAGCGTTTTGGTAGCGGTGATCATTAGTGTGATCATCGCCATTATCATCTTTATCCCAAAAATCTTGAATTTAATCAACGATTGGGTTATGCGTTGATCGCTGTTTGAATCTCTATTTTATTACCGCAATTGAAATGACCCTTTGGGCAAGCTTTGTAACCGTGCATGCCGCATGGTCGGCAATCCATTTTACCGGCATCCACTACTCTGCTGTTTTCTGAAAGTGGATAAAACCCGAACTCTTTAATTGTAGAGCAATAAAAAGCTGTAACCGGAGAATTGGTAGCTGAAGCCAAATGCAATGGGGCACTATCATTCACATAATTCATTTTTGCCTTTTGCATTAAAGCAGCCGATTGCAATAAACTCAACTCACCACATAAAGAAACGATACCTTTATGTTTAGACAATTGAATGATCTCATTTGCCAGATCTTTATCAGCTGGACTTCCCAGAACATAGATGGAAGTTGAATCAGAAAAAGCATCACATAATTCTATCCATTTATGTTTGGGTAATTGCTTTGTAAACCATACAGAAGAAGGAGCAATACAAATAAACTCTTTGTTTTGATAAGGCTTCACTTTTTCAATATCTGAAAGAGATGGATAGATCTTAGGTAATGAAAACTCTTTTCCTGTGAAGTCCTCAATCAATTGATTGTAACGCTCCACTTCGTGCTTTCCGTCACCAAAGGTATGTTTTGGTGCATGATCCAACATATAGGCAAAAGGTGTTTGCTTGTATCCTGCCTTATGATGAGCGCCTGAAAAAGCGGTCAAAAAACCGGAACTGGCAAAGCGGTGGCAATTCACTACTAGGTCATATTTATTCCTTCGGATCTGAAACAAGAGTTTAAATAAGTTACGATACTTACCTTCTTTCTTATCCCAAACCAAGGTTGCTTTTAAGAATGGATGATCGAGATACACGCCCTCATTTCCTTTGCGTACCAAAATGGAAATGGATGCTTTAGGAAATTTTGAATGTAATTTTTCAATCAACGATGACGCCAAAATAGCATCGCCAATAAAGGCTGTTTGAATAATAAGTATGTTAGTGTAATTCAAGGCAAACAAAGATAACGGTAAAATAGGGAATAAAAAAAGGGAGCAAAATGCTCCCTTTTGGTAAGAAATAACCTGCTTAAAATTATTTCTGTACAACTATGCGTGAGTTAGCCACTTCGCCAGTAGCTAATTTCACGCGTAACAAGTAAACACTATTTGTCAAAGATCCCACATTCATGGTGATATTGCTATTGTTTACATTATTTTCGGTAAGTACTATTTTTCCATTTAAGTCAATAACTTCAATTTTATCAATTGCATTGATTGACTCAATAGTAATAATACCATTGCTTGGATTAGGATACACACGAGCAATCACATTTTCTAACGAATTACCGTTTAAGCCAGTACAAGGAGAAACACTAACCGCAAAGGTCATTTTTGTTCCTGTACAATTCGCATTTGCAGGTAATACATTGATATTTGAAGTAGATCCTGTTCCAAACACAATGTTTGCACTCACCGCTGTACTTGCTACTGTGGCGTTAGAAGCAGACCAATTGTATGTGGTTACATTTGTAACACCATTCACTGCATAAGCGTTGGTACTTCCTGCACAAACAACTGTTGGTCCGGATATAGAACCAACACTTGGAGGTGTTCCTGATGAAATATTCAAAGTAGCCGACGTTCCATTATTTGACAAATTAGTATCGAATTGTTGCGAGTTAAGAATATTGCAATAAGCTGGTATGACTTGAGCAACACTGGTATTAACTGTACCCGTTAAAGTTAACATAACTGATGAGCCACTTGCAATTGAAGGGATGGTCCAGTATCCATTTGCATAAACACCTGCTGAAGCAACAGAACCTAATAAATTGAAGTAATATGGTAACGAAGTAGTAGCTATAACATTGGATGCAGCACTCGAACCATTATTTTGTATAGTTACATCAATACTGATCTCGCTTCCTGCGCATAAACTTGCTGAGGAAGCTGATATTGAAACTGCTAATTCAGAAGTTTGAGTAGGTACGGAGCCAAACACCATCGTTCTGTGCATAAACCTTCCGTTAACGAATAAACGACCGTTTAAATCCCAATTTACACCATATGGCTCACGCATTGATTGAGCTGTAACACCGCCATTGAAAGCCGTATTTACAGTAAAACTAGGTTGACCAAGCACCACATCAGCATTAACCCCATTTGAAACTGGAATCGTATTCCAAATCATTACGCGATTGTTGCCAAATTCACTGACTGCTAACTTACCATCTGGAGAAGCAGAAACACCTATTGGGGCACTCATTCCATTTTGTGTTACAGCTGATGCACCTAAACCAAAACCAGTTTGACCAATTACAACATTCGCAGAAGCATTATTTGTTGTTGGAATTGAATTAAAAACTAATACGCGGTTATTAGCCTCATCTGCAATCAACAACTTTCCGCTAGGAGAAATAGATAGTCCCCAAGGATTATTTAATTGGTTAGCTGCATTTCCAAAAACATTTGTTGTAAAGGTTGATTGTCCAATTACAACATCAGCTGAAGCACCATTGGTTGTTGGAACAGTATTAAATACCAATATTCGATGGTTGTATCTATCAGCAATTAATAATCGGCCATCCGGTGCAATTGCAAGTTCTTGAGGAAAATCTAATTTATTTGCCGCAATGCCATTTGTGTTAGTTGTAAAAGTTGTTTGCCCAATCACAACGTCAGCATTTTGACCATTAGTAGTTGGTATCGTATTCCAAATTAATACCCTATTGTTTGACGCATCACTAGCGATTAACTTTTTACCGTCTGGAGTGAATATTACACCGTTTATGTTACTAAATAAACTTTGAGTGCACCCGGTTGTTGTTGTTGTAAAATCTGGTTTACCTAATACAATATTTGCAGAGGCACCATTAACACTTGGCAACGAATTATAAAGTAAGATCCTACCCATTTGAGAACCAACTGCAAATTGTCCTTTACTACTTAAATCCGAACAACTTGAAGTTTTTCCTGTAAACTCATCAGTTGATGAATTAGTTGTTGTAAAATTTGGCTGACCAATTACCAAACTGGCTGCCTGAAAATTAGAATAAGTTTGTTGAGCATTCACATTAAGAAGACCCAAAAAAGCAAGTGACATGTAAATTTTTTTCATGATGGTTAGTTTTATGCAACAAAGGTATTTGCGCTTTTGTCTAACATTATGACATCCATCATGAAACAAAATGATATTAATTATAAATCTAATTGAGGTCGTACTGTAAATTCACCAGCCACGAAAAAAGGCAATTCGTATCTGAATTGCCTTAAACTAAATCAAATGATCTAACTATTACACAGCCACATTGTATTCTCTCAATGTATCATTTAAACTTGTTTTCAGATCCGTGCTTTCTTTTCGCTTACCAATGATCAACGCGCACGGCACTTGAAATTCTCCTGCAGGAAACTTCTTGGTATACGAACCAGGTATCACCACACTTCTTTCAGGCACATAACCCTTCGTTTCAATTGGTTTCTCTCCGGTTACATCAATGATCTTGGTAGACATGGTTAACACCACATTAGCCCCTAGAACCGCTTGTTTACCCACCCTCACTCCTTCTACCACAATACAACGGCTGCCTACAAAGCAATCATCTTCAATTATCACCGGTGCAGCCTGAACAGGCTCTAACACGCCGCCAATACCAACACCACCACTTAAATGCACATTTTTACCAATTTGCGCACAACTTCCAACCGTAGCCCAAGTATCTACCATGGTTCCACCATCTACATAGGCACCAATATTTACATAACTCGGCATCATAATAACACCAGGAGCCAAAAAAGCGCCATAGCGTGCCACTGCATTTGGTACCACACGAACACCTAAACCTGCGTAATTTTGCTTTAATGCCATTTTATCGTGGTATTCAAACGGACCAACCTCAATGGTGTTCATTTTACGGATTGGAAAATACAGGATCACCGCCTTTTTTACCCACTCGTTCACTTGCCAATTGCCATCTGCCAAAGGCTGCGCTACTCTCAATTCTCCTTTATCCAATTGTTCTATAACAGTTTCAATGGCCATGATAGTGGCCTTTTCTTTCAGTAATTCGCGGTTATTCCAAGCCGATTCTATAATTTGTTGCATATTTTTTTATGATTTCGTCTTGCAAGTTACCAAAAATTAGTATATTTGCATTCCAAAATTTAATAACGGTTCCGTAGCTCAATTGGATAGAGCATCGCACTACGGATGCGAAGGTTTGGGGTTCGACTCCCTACGGTACCACATCTCCCCTCTTGATTATGATCAGGAGGGGTTTTTTGTTTTAATTCGGTTGGTTTTTAAGACCTAATATATTTACTAAAGGTCTGACAAAAGGTTTTGGGTTCGAATTCTGGACCACCCAGTACAATTAATATTTCTACTGTTAGAGCAAAACTAGAAAACCAATGCCCCAGCTCATCATTTTAATTCCGTGATTTGAATTACACCTGGGCCAAGATCACAATATAATTTTTCCCATATGCTTTTGCACATTTAGGACAATATGGATAAAAAAAGTAGAATTTCTTCAACTCCTTCCCCATTAATTTTACATAGCCATTCATTTGATCAACAAATTGGCCCATGTTGTTAAATGAACCTTCAAACACCTTAGATAAAAAAGTACCCGAAAGCCTTAACATTTGTGCATGAGGTATCTCTTTATCAATAGCTATTAGCACGTCTGATCCCCACGCCGATTTTTCATCAGAAAGAACCATTTGCGGTTTGGCTTTAACACCGGCTGCTTCAATTACAGCCATACTCCTTTCCATCACTTTACTAAAATTAAGCGGGATATGAAATATACTCGTAACATGATCCTTATAAAATAGTTTATCAGTAAAAGTGATCTCTTTTTCCTGCCATTCTTCTGTTTTTAAACGTGGACAACAGCCTGTTTCAAATGTGTTTGAATTTTCCATATTCGTAGTTTATTCTCAAAACTAATACGAATCAGGGAAAGGAAACATGATAAATGTTATGCTTTTTCTGATAAAAGATCAATTTTTTATTGGCGGCTCTCCAGCAGATCTAAATACAGATCCTCTACCTTTTTGCGTGCCCAAGGAGTTTTACGCAAAAAAGTTAAACTTGATTTTATGCTCGGGTCCTTTTTAAAACAATTGATGTTTACATGATGCGCCAAGCCTTCCCAACGGTATACGGCTAAAAGCTCTTGCAATATCATTTGTAGATTTTTACCGTGAAGGGGGTTATTGGGTTGAGTAGACATGGTGACTTATATCTGCAAATTTAAGAAATGTAATCAAACACCACCTACCTCTGTAAAAACAAAAAGACCCCTCATTTGGAGGGGTCTTTTTTGATAACTATTGAAACTGATTACTCTTTGATCAATTTAAATGATTGCAGATCATTACCGATCTTGATCTTCACAAAATAAATACCATTTGCTTTCTCTTGAATATCTAATTGATGCTTACCAGCTTCAAATGTGCCACTTAATACTTGTTGTCCAATTGAATTCACAACAACGTATTCTGCACTCGTAGATATTTCAATTGAGAACATACCTGTTGTAGGGTTAGGATAAACATTTGTGAATAAGCCATTATTGCCATTCTCCGCTACGCCTGTACAAGGAGATACTGTTTGGTTCACTGTGAACGAATTCACACAACCATTCGCATCTGTACCTGTAACAATATAGATAGTTGACGTGCTTGGTGAAACAATTACAGAGTTAGCTGTAGTAGATGTATTCCAAGTGTATGTATTTGCACCGCTTGCTGTTAATGTAGCAGTAGTTCCTACGCACATGATACTAGCAGAAGTTACCGCTGTTACCGTTGGTAATGCATTTGTATTAACTGTGTATGAAGCACTATTTAAGCAACCTGCAGCATTTTCACCGGTAACCGAATAGGTTGTAGTGGTTGTTGGTGTAACAGTGATGGATGCATTATTTGATGATGTACTCCATGTGTATGTATTTGCACCACTCGCAGTTAAATTAATTGGTTGGCCTGCACAAACCGCTGTAGCAGAACCTACCACATTTACTACCGGCAATGTATTTGTAACCACAGAAATAGTTGTGTTTGCTACGCAACCATTCACATCAGTACCAGTAACTGTATAATTGGTAGTAACAGTTGGAGTAACAGGAATAACTGAATTGGTAGGACCACTGCTCCATGTATATGTATCAACACCGGATGCTGTTAACGTTGCCGTTTGTCCGATACATATTGCAGAACTTGTAGAAACCGCTGTTACAGTTGGATTTGAATTGATCACATTTATAGAAGCAGTTGAAGTACCGCAAGATGATGTACCAGTCACCGTATAAACAGTAGAAGCAGTTTGTGTAACTGAAATACTGTATGTAGAAGCATTTGTACTCCAGCTATATGAAGAAGCACCTGTAGCAGTTAAGGTAATAGTACCATTATTACAAACAACCGCATTAGTCGGACTGATAACAGTAGTTGGCGAACCAATTGTTACTGTTGCCTCGTTTGATACGGCTGTAAGAGATGCATTTGCACAAGTAGATTGTAACACCATAAAGTAGGTACCATTTGGCAACACCGAGTAATACGTTAAGTTAGTCCCTGTTGGTGCTGCTATGTTGGTATAAGGACCGCCTGGTACATTTGAAACTTGCCAGTTGTATGAAGTTCCTAAACCGGTGCTCATTGTTGATGAGTTTAAAATTACCGTGTTGGTAGTACAGAAACTTAATAAAGCATTTGGTGTAATTGTTCCACCAGAAGCAGCTGTACATGTAGCAACTGAAGTAAATTCGTCTGCACCAATATCCGGACCAGATGTGTTTCTTGCTTGATTATCAAAGTCTGTTGTAATAGTAGCTAAATTCAAACCACTGTTATTTAATGCTGCATTGATCATGTTTGTATTATCTAAATGCAGATCAGTGTTAGAAATAAAGGTTGGCTGGAAATTGATCGAATTCAGATCCTGAGTACTAGCTGTTTGAAACGCAGTAAGATTATTTACCGGCGCGCCAAAGAAACCTAAAGTTGGAACATTTCCTGTACCGCCCACATAATAATTATTGTAGTTTGCATTTGCTATGTTAGATGCACTTGTAGTTGCATAATATGCATAATTGATATCGGTAGTAGAGGTAGTATTATTAAATGTATTTGAGAAAATATTATTTCTTACATTGTTATTTACACCTGTGGTACTGCGGAAAAAGGCTGCAGAACCCGTTGCCCCTATTAATCCGGCATAAGTACTTGCCATATTAACCGTATTAAAATCAAAGTTAACACCTCCAGATGTACCATAAATTGAAATACCTATTGCCCACCAATCAGTGGCAACATCAGAATAAGACTTGATATCTGATACCATGTTATTGTGAACACTAATATTACTTAACGAATAATTTGTTACAATAGTGATACCATGTGCACCATATCCACCTGTGTTGTTATTGGCAATATTAGATAGATAATTTGAAGAGATAGAACCTGTATTTACACCTGTACCAACAATAATACCACCAAACGAGTTAACACCTCCGTTGGTAGAAGTTGAATTCATATTTGTTAAGGTGTTTTGTGATATAGAGAAACCTGTGATACCTGCATTGATGTTCATACCAAATGAATTTCCGGTAGCACTAATGTTTTGAATTAGATTTGATGTAACTGATAAATTCAACGCATTAACTATGGCAACGCCTGTTCCTGCTAAATTATTTGGACCCGCAGTAACCGGACCGAAGGTATTAGATGTAACACTCCAATTATCCATACCTCCTGCTGAAACAGATGTAGATCCCAATGCTAAAATAGCATTAAACATTTTTAGAATGGTATTACCTTGTATAGTAATGTTATCATTATCAGCTCCACCAGTAGCAGTTGGACCAGCTCCATCTATACCTACGATAAAACCATTAGATGAATTGGTATTACTACCAACAGCCGTCATGTTTTTAAATGCAAGATTATTACAACCAGCACCAGAAGATGCAAGCCAGAAATTAGCATGACCAACTGCCGTGGTGTTAGAGTTGATTACATCTAATGAACTTAAATTTGTATTCAATCCATTCATTTCAATATGTCTTGCATTTAAAAATTTAAATATAGATGTTAAGGTTGTAGACACAGGTGTAATAACTACGCTGTTTCCTTGAGCAGGAATGATCAATAAAGAATTGGTTGCACTAGCGTTTTGATTATTCAAGATAACGATAGGGAACGTTTCATTTGCTGAATACAACAAATCGGTTAAGCTAAAAGTAACCGGACCAGCCAAACAAGATGTGTTATATGCGATAATAGCATCTGTTAAAGTGGTATATGTTTGAGCCGCACCTACATTGTATGTGCCAGATAACGCTGCTACAGAATAAGTATAAGGTGTTGTTGGAGGTGTTGTAACGTTATTTACATCTGTTGCAACCAAGCCTAATGCCGGACTAGATCCAATATTTGGAACTGCAACAGCATCTTGTGCAATTATGAAATAAGAAACCTGATCCAATAAATTTAAACCTCCCATAGTTGCAGCACTAATTGTAAAGTTCCATACACCATTAGTAGCGGAGCCAGAGGCTAAAACACCAGCAGTTGAAAAATAGGCATTCGCATTCTTTTTAAAGTAAACACGTGGCATTAGCGGGCCAGTAATAGGCACTCCAGTTGCATCTGTGATAGTTGCAGTTAAAGTTCTGTCACCTGTTGAACAAGTTCCTCCTAAAGCAGTGTGTGAAATAACAGCTGGCATGATATCTAAAATAACGCCGTCAAATTCGTCAGCTCCAATATCCGGTGCTATACCACCGCCATTCACTGAAGGAATTGGACCTGGTCTAACTTGACCATCGATATCATTGGTAATACCTGCAATTGCTGTACCACCCGACTCCATTAAGTTAGGGGTTAAACCCATGTTTAAATGAAGATCGTTTGCAATATTTACAAAGGTTAATGCTGCACCAGTATAACTTAATGCGTCACAAGAAGTAGCAGCCTGCCAAGATGGTAAGGTTTGAATTAAACCATTCCACCAACCGATATTAGCCGAACCAGTATTATAAACATTGTTATTAGAAGCACCTGCGGCCCAGTTCACAGAACTACCAGCATTGTTAAAATTATTACCAATTGCTAAGTGATTACCTGTTCCACCGGTTCGTGTATTTGAAATTAAATTGTTTTTAATATCAACAACTTGAGTTCTAAGTGTCGCAGAGAAATCACCACGATGAATACCGAAAGTAGATAAAACACCGCCACTTGCTGCTCCAGATATTGCAATTGTATTATAATAAATACGATCAATTGGATCAGGAGTTGAACCATGATTTGCCAAAATACCAACAAATGCATTAGTGCCGGTCGAACCATTACCAAGTGAAATAAAATTATTATAAACTGTAATGTCTGTAGTACCTGAGCGAATGATAATACCTGCAGCTACTGCCGGTGATGCGATGGTACTGCTTAAACCATTGTTTGTGATGTTGTATATTGAGTTGTTAAAGATACGACTACTTGTAGCGTTTGCAGCACATATACCTGCAGCATAACTTGCCGTTAAAGCATTCCCTGCACAAGAGATGTTTGTGATGGTATTGCTTGCGATAACATTATTATTACCAACACCCGGAATAATTCCAGCTGCTGCCGACTGTCCACTTGTTAAGGTAGTTAATCCTGAATTTGTGGTTAAGTCTGTAATTATGTTAGATGTTATAGAGTATGTGCTAAGATTTCCAGTAGCTGCGGCGGTCCATATACCACGAACATAAGCACCTGTGCTAGTACTAAAAGAACAAAAATTTCTGATGAGATTGCCAGAAACTATTATTGTTCCGGCAGAAGTCGATGGCATATAAATTCCTGAAACAGGAGAGGTTCCCGTTGTGAACGCCGCTGTACCACCTCTCATGTTATTAGCAGTGGCATTCCCAATAGTATTGTTGGTTATTGTTAGTTTTGAAGAAACACCAGAAATCATGATCCCTGCAATGCCACCACCAACAGCCGCTGTGTTGCCCGTAGAAGAGAAACCACCTAACTCATTATTTTGAATAGTAATTGTTCCGGTTGATGAAGAGTTGATACCAACGATCATACCTCCGCTTGTTGTAGGGAAAGCATTAATGATATTAGCGCCTGTAGTTGCACCAATAATATTACCATTAATGGTTCCAACATTCACATTACCACCAAGTATGTTGATACCGCATAAGATACCAGCACCAGTTGCAGCACCACTTGAAGTACTTAACGTGATAGCAGAAACTGTATTTCCTTGAACAGAACTAGCTGTTAAAGTTCCTACAGTTAGATCAATACCAATAAAGCGCGATGCTGTCGCTCCACCCATTACATAGGTTCCTGTGGAAGCAGCACTCGAATAACCAATGATATTGTTATTAACTGTGTGTCCGTTACCGGAAGCCACACTGATACCTCGGTGTGTTTGCGGACTTGTGTATATTTTTGTAGTAGTTTGGTAAATTTTATTACCTGTAATTGTCCAAGCATTATTATTATTAAGAACATTAATACCAGAAGTAGCTAATGTGCCATTAAAGAAATTAAATATGTTATTATTCACAATTGAGTTATTTGCGTTCTCAAAACCCAACGTACCAATTGAAAAAATTCCATTTACCGGAGAACCAGCAGTTGATTCTGCGATCTCACACAATGAAATGGTGTTGTTACTATTAGCTGCAGTTACACCTGTAGAAAACACAACTGTTCCCAAAGCGCCTAGAGTAGAAGCTCCAGAGAAACGGCAATTTGTAAGTGTATTCACAGTTGCATCATTAATAAAACGAATGGTTGAAGTAGAAACGTTACCCGTGTTTGTATTATCAAACGTTAAGTAATTACCACTCGCGTTGATACCATTAAATGTCACATTGTCTGCACCATTTAAATCAACCAACGGACCAGCAATATTGCCAGATACGGTAAAGTTGCCACTGCTCGGGGTTACTGATACACTGTTCCAAGCACCTGCATTTAGTATAGCCGATGCTGTTTCTGTTGTATTTGCGAGGATGGCAACAGAAATATTGGCTGCTGTTTGAGCACCCGAGTTAATTGCTGTAAATGCCGAATTTAGATCGGGATAAGTTCCATTACCCACAAGCGCACCGCTAACGGTAACGTTTTGAGCTTGGTTGGAAAGTGACAATACACTTAGAAACAGAACTAAGGCTGCTTTTAATGTACTCTTTAAAAAACTTGTTTTTCTCTTCATGGTTAATTAATTGTTAGTTTAGGGACACTAAAATTAGAGTATCTAAATGCTAGAATTTTTAAAAAACTACTATATTATAGTAATCCTAAATCGCCTCGTCTTTTAAAAGAAATAACATTTTGAATTCATCAATTTGTATTTCAATAGATTATAGCGATAAAGTGATTCCTAACAGCAAAAATCAACTACAATCTTTAAGGATTAGCCGGGCTTTAAATCATTTTAGATGTGTGAATACTTTTCGACAGCTTTTCAACATTTGGCAATAATGTATTTATTTCAGAACCGAAATTGGAATATTCTCAAAATTAGCCGCGCTTTCCTTGTCTAATAAAAAATCCTTTAAACTAAATACAAGTGCCTTACAGGATGAATACAATTCTCTGTTAACATTCAGTAGCGTTGATATATCTACTTCATTCATATTGTTCTTAATACCTTGCTGATAGATATTGCTAATGCGATGATCGTACTCCTTATGTGTATTCTCCATGATCTTTACCAGGTCGCCAAATAAAACTTGCTTGTTCTCTTGTTTGAATAGATCCAGTAACCGATCATAAAAATCATTTAAATGTGCTTGAAACAATTTATACTGATTGTACTTTTCATTCTCTGCCGTACTTCTTAATTCCATCCGGTCTTCATATACATCCTTAAACCCTTTAGCCGAATACATGGCGTTTCTGATGGATGACATGATCTGGTCAAGCCTCACCTGGTCAACATGATCTAAATTTTCATCGCTCAATTTAAAATAATAGGCTATGATCTCTCCCTCTGCCTTTTTTACATCCATATATCTTTCTGAATACGATGAAAACTGTTCGTTCTTTTTATTGATCGCATCAGTTAACTCATTCTTATCTATTTGTGTTCGCTCCAGATGAAAGGCCTCCATATTTAAGTGCAAGATCCTGAAAATAAAGATCTCTGCCTCTTTCTCAATAATATCAATACCTACACCGGATGCGAGGGGATTGGTTTTTTTGATGTAAAAGGTAGCAAATGAATCTTCATCCTTAAAACGCGCCTCCAATAGTTCACAAAACCAATTCATAAACGGATATATTAAAACAATACCCATTAAATTAATACTGGCCTGAAATAACACTAATGCGGTATACGGATTTGATAATGTAAAAACGGTTTCAATGAATAAGATCAACTGATCAATAAACACAAATGCCAAACAACTGATCAGCAGATTAAACAAAAAATTACCCAAGGCCAATCGTTTTTTTTCGGCTGCGCCATTTAATGCTCCCAAAATTATTTTCATAGAAGCGCCCAATTCTGAACCAATAACCATTGCTGCTGCTATTTCAAAAGGAAATGCTCCTGCATGCAAAGCACTGAGCAAAATTACCATGGTAGCCGAACTCGATTGGATAATGGTAGTGATCAAAAAACCAAAAAATACAAATGTTATTTTAGGATAATGGATATATGGCGCAAAATCAAATTGATGAAAGATACTCTCAAACGATACCTTCATTAAATTTAACCCTAAGAACATGAGTCCAAAACCAACGAAACACTTTGCCGTATTCTGCCACTTTTTTGCTCCGCCTGCAATTAAGAATACAAGCACTCCAATGGCAATAAATGGCAATGCAATAAGGTCGATGTTAAATTTAAACCCAAGATAGGCGACTAAAAAATTATCCAAGGTAGTTCCCAAATTAGAACCGATGGCAACGCTAAATGCGTTTCTGAAACTGATAACCCCGGCTCCAACAAAAGCTAATACCATTAATATCACTAACGAACTACTTTGTAAAACAGCCGTTACAATTGTTCCGCTTAAAATAGCTTTGAATTTATTCTCTGTATGTTTTCGTAAAAATAATTTAAACGATCTTCCGGCTAGGTATTTGATGGCCTCCTCTAGTTGGAACATGCCATACAAGAACACGCCTAAACCTCCTAATAATTGCCAAATTGATGTGAACGACATAAGACCTTGTTTTGTACTTTAAAAATAAATACAACATGCAATGTATGAATATTTTTATCTTAAACAAGTGATGAAAATCAGTTACTTAATTCACCTATCCACTGTTAATATCCAATTAATGCTTGGTATATTTTACTGGCAAATTTTACTTTTTATGTGTAACTTGCACTCATCTAAAAAACACAACACAATGAGTACCATACAAGTTAGATTTGTTGACAAAGATAAAGACAAAGCTATGTTTTTTTCGACCCTGCGTAAGCGCGTTGATTCTTATTTTAAAGACAATAACCTGTCAAAACACTACAACACATCCATGGTTATAAAAACCATTATTTTATTGTGTGGTTATATTTTACCTTTTATAGCATTATTGATTTTCACCCCCTCTTTTGGCATAAGCATGTTGTTATGGGCTATTATGGGCTTTAGCTTCGCCGGCATTGGCATGTCTATTATGCACGATGCTAACCATGGTGCCTATTCATCAAGTCATAAAGCAAATTACTGGTTAGGCCATACCTTAAATTTAGCAGGTGGTGCCGTATTTAATTGGAAGATGCAACACAACCTACTCCACCACACGTATACGAACGTGATCAATTTAGATGATGACATCGCTGATAAATTGGTTTTACGCTTTTCGCCACATACTAAGGTTAAATGGTATCACAAATTACAGTTTTTATATGCCTTTTTATTTTATGGTATCTTAACCCTTTACTGGGTGCTGTTAAAAGACATTGTTCAGTTTTTTAAATATACCAAAGAAGGGGTAAACAAAAACACGCCTCAGCAAAACCGTTCTGTATTTACTCGAATTATTTTAAGTAAGATCATTTACTTTGCCGTGATCATTGGCTTACCTATTTTTATTTTTCATATTCCTACATCTTACGTTATAGCCGGCTTTTTATTAATGCATTTTATTGCCGGGCAAGTGCTCACTATTATTTTTCAATTAGCGCATACTGTAGAAGGAACCTCTCACCCATTACCGGATGATACCGGAAATATTGAGAACAACTGGGCCGTTCACCAAATGAATACCACAGTTAATTTTTCTAGACATAACAAGATCATCTCATGGTATGTTGGTGGACTAAATTTTCAAGTTGAACATCATTTATTTCCCACCATTTGCCATGTGCACTACCCCGAAGTTGCTAAGATTGTAAAGGCTACTGCAGAAGAATACGGTGTGCCTTATTTAGAGAATACATCATTTTGGGATGCTCTTGCCTCTCATATTCGCACCTTAAAACGTTTTGGAACATTACCAAACATCAACGAAGCTTTAGCCGGATAAAATAGGCCAAAAAAACGTCGACGATTTTGTTTCTTACATCCCACTCCTAAATCGGTTTGGTATTATTTTTAGTGCTTGAATTAAAAAAATGATACATTTGGATAAATTCCACACGATGAAAAAAAGCTTGATTTTATCCCTTTTTATTAGCCTTCTGGCGCTAAACAGTTTTTCACAAAACAAAAACGCTAACGGTAAATCTAAAAGTACTTCATCAAAGTCTTCGGGATCTGGTGCCGGTAGCTTTCAAAAAGGACAAGTTGATTTTAATATTGGTGTTGGCTTTTTTAATAACAATATATACTACCGCAATGGATACTACCGCTCTGCTCGCCCATTAAGCCTTTCATTAGATTATGCTATCACCAAAAATGTAAGTATTGGTGGGTATTTTGCCTATTCCAGATCTATTTACAAATACGATGGCAAATGGAACAACGGCAATGGTTTTTATGATTATACCGATACTTACACTTGGACCTATTACATTGCAGGCTTAAGGGCCGCATACCATTTGGCCGAATACATTAAAGTTGATAATTTAGATATTTATGGCGGTGTAATGGTGGGTAATAATTTTGCGAAATACCGTTACAGCACTAACGACCCTTATAAATCACGCACTGTGGTATATAATGAAAGTTATGGTGGATTGGTATGGGGATTATATGCAGGGGGACGTTATATGTTTACCGATAACATTGGTATGTTTGGTGAATTTGGATATGGACTTTCATACGGTACTATAGGCCTTAATATTAAACTTTAAAACAAAAAAATACATGAAAAAATTATTACTAATGGCATCCATTGCAGGCACCATGCTGGCAAATGCTCAAACGGGTAAAGACCCTTATGTGTTATACAACATTAAGGGCGAAAAAGCCAACTACGAGCAATTATTAGCTGAAGCAAAAAAAGCCGACATTGTTTTGTTTGGTGAATTACACGACAACCCTATTAGCCACTGGTTGCAAAAGGAACTAACAGCCGACCTTTACAAAGAGAAAAAAGAGAAACTAGTATTAGGTGCCGAGATGTTTGAAGCAGATGACCAAATTGCCATTACCGAATATTTAAACGGAAAGATCAGTGAAAAAACGTTTAAAGACGAAGTAAAATTATGGACCAATTTTGCAACCGATTACAAGCCTTTGTTAGACTTTGCTAAGACCAATAAATTAAACTTTGTGGCAGCTAACGTACCACGCCGTTATGCAAACATGGTATACAACAGAGGTATTGCTGCTTTAGACAGTATTGATAACGATGCTAAAAAATGGATAGCACCATTACCAATGAAATACGATGGTACATTAAAATGCTATAAAGATATTTTGGAGAGCGCAGGCGGACACGGTGGTGATAATTTACCAAAATCGCAAGCTATTAAAGATGCAACCATGGCACACTTTATTTTAAAGAACTGGAGTAAGGGACAAACGTTTATTCACTACAATGGTGCATACCATAGCAACTACCACCAATCAATTGAATGGTATTTAAAACAAGCGAATCCAAACTTAAAAGTAATGGTGATCTCTTCTACCGAACAAAAAGATACCGGTAAACTTGAGGCAGAAGCTGTTGGTGCAGGTGACTTTATTATTTGTACACCAAGTAATTTAACTAAGACGTATAAATAAACATTTTGGGTTTTTAAGCCACGAATAAGACGAATTTCTCAAATAGAAAGTATAAAAAAGGCTACTTAAATAAGTAGCCTTTTTTATTAGAAAAAAAATTAATTTAGTTTTGATCAATTCGTGCAATTCGTGGGTTGTTTTATTTCCTTACTCTATCCCGAAAAACGAAAGAATATTCCCTAATTCGGTATCATTACTAAACGATAAGGTAATTTTACCTTTGCCATTTGTACCACGCTTAAAATCGTAACTCTTATTAAAAATGGCATCTAACTTTTTGGTGATGGCCTTATCCTCAATGGTTAAAGGTTTTTCAACACGGGTTACTTTTGGTGTGAGTTTTAATTTCTCCCCACGGGCTAAGTCTTCGATCTGACGAACAGAAAGATCTTGCTCTAATGCTAAGGCAAAAATAGCTAACTGGCGGTCTTCGTTATCAATATTGATCAATGCCTTTGCATGGCCCATGGTGATCTCACGATCGCGTAATGCTTTTTGAATAGCTGCCGGTAATTTTAATAAACGCAAAAAATTGGTTACCGTACTGCGCTGCTTACCTACCTTTTCGCTTAATTGTTCTTGCGTTAAATTACACTCGTCAATTAAACGTTTGTAAGATAAAGACACTTCTATTGGGTCCAGATCTTCGCGCTGAATATTCTCAACCAAAGCCATTTCCAACATTGCTTGGTCATCAGCCACACGAATGTATGCCGGAACCTCTTTTAAACCTGCCATTTGCGAAGCACGAAAACGACGTTCGCCCGAAATAAGCTGGTATTTATCATAACCCAGTTTACGAACCGTTATGGGTTGAATAATGCCATGCTGCTTAATGCTGTCTGATAATTCCTGCAAAGCATTCTCTTCAAAATTACTGCGTGGTTGAAACGGATTGGTTTCAATATCCGCTATTTTAATTAACGATACGGTATTTACTATCGGCGCACCATCGCCAACGTGTCTGGTTGTAATATCTGTTTTTGCATTCTCTAATAATGCACTTAATCCTCTTCCTAATGCCGGTTTTTTGCTCATCTTTTTACAGTTATAAAGTTTGAAAATTATAAAGCTTCGAAAGTTCAACCGTCATAAAATATTTTACAACTTTCATAACCTTCTAAACTTTTTCAACTTTCTAAACTACTTAAATATCCTCGCTCAATTCTTCTTCTTCGCTTACGCTAATAGTGCGATTCTTATCGGTTATCTTGGTCATGCCATTGCGTTGTAATATCTCGCGCGCTAAATTTAAATAGCTATTGGCGCCTTTACCTGCCACATCGTGCATAATAATGGTTTTGCCAAAACTTGGTGCCTCTGCTAACTTGGTGTTACGATGGATCAACGAATCAAATACCATATCCTGGAAATGCGTTTTCACTTCTTCCACCACTTGGTTCGCTAAACGTAAACGCCCGTCGTACATGGTTAACAAAACACCTTCAATATCTAAATTGGTGTTTAAATGTGTTTGAACAATTTTAATGGTTTGCAATAACTTACCCATTCCTTCTAAAGCAAAGTACTCGCATTGAACCGGAATAATAACACTATCAGCAGCACACAAAGAATTGATTACAGTTAAACCTAAGGATGGACAGCAATCTAAAATAATAAAATCGTACTTATCTTTTATTTTATCCAATGCCTTCTTCATCATGAATTCGCGGTTGGTTAAATTCACCAACTCCAACTCTACTCCAACCAGATCAGCATTTGTAGGTAATAAGAACAAATTAGGCGTATCTGTTTTTAAGATCACATCTTTTGGATGAATGCTATCAATAATGCACTCATACAAGCCCGCCTTTACGTTAGAAGGATCGATGCCAACACCCGATGTGGCATTGGATTGCGGATCTGCATCCACTAATAAAGTTTTATATTCCAATACCGCTAAACTTGCGGCTAAATTAATTGCCGATGTGGTTTTTCCTACACCACCTTTTTGATTTGCTATCGCTATTATTTTTCCCATCTTATATCTCGTTTCAAAAATTACTATTTCACTATTTGCTCTCCAATGGCCATTAGCGTTAGCTTTTTACCTGCCATTTCAAATTTATTCTTTGCTTCCGATTTGTCGATCACAATGTATCCAAAGGTATCATAATGCATTCCTATGATATCGTTACACTTGATAAAATCGCAAGCAATAATCGCGTTATCCACACCCATGGTAAAATTGTCTCCAATGGGTAAAAATGCAAAATCTATTTTACGGTAATCGCCAATGAGTTTCATGTCATAAGTTAACGCCGTATCACCTGCATAATAAAAACTGCCTTCGGTGCTCTCTACTACAAAGCCCATTGGGTTTCCGCCGTAAGTGCCATCCGGCATGCTGCTACTATGTTGTGCCGCAACACATTTTACATTTCCAAAATCCAACTTCACTTTGCCGCCGGTATTCATGGGATGAATGTTCTCTACCCCTTGTTTACCCAGCCACACATTTACTTCCCAATTGCAAATAATTTTAGCACCCGTTTTCTTGGCTAAAAATACCGCATCTGCAATATGATCCTCGTGGCCATGACTGATCAAAATATAATCAGCCTCCACTTTATTTATATCAATGCCCTTTGCTAATTCGTTTGGAGTAATAAACGGATCGAAGACCAATTTTTTACCATTCACTTCAACACAATAACACGAGTGCCCGTAGTACGTAATGTTCATAAAAATGCAACAAAATATGAATTTGCTTGTTTGTAAAGTTAATGTAATATGGCAATCTTCATAGATTGAGTTTTTAACAAGAATGCCGATTTAATGTAAAACGTGTTGATAAATTTTATGGAAAAAATTGTTGTTTTTAGCTGCACAAACCGCCATGATAGCTATACAAAGAAGGTAAGTTCGATATATGCCCACATTTTAAAAAACAATGCTATTGAGTATGAAACATTTAGCTTTGAAGATCTGCCAAAAGACCTGATGTTTGCCGAAACGTTTGGAAAGAGAAGCACTGATTTTGAAGCATTGATCGAAAAATATATCCGCTCAAATTACCGTTTTTTATTCATTGTTCCAGAGTATAATGGCAGTTTCCCTGGTGTTTTAAAGGTATTTTTGGATAGCGTTCACCCGCGTGAATGGGCAGATAAGAAGGCTTGCCTTGTTGGAGTTAGCAGCGGTAGAGCTGGTAATTTGAGGGGAATGGAGCACTTAACCGGTATTTTAAATTACTTGAAAATGAACGTATACCACAATAAAATCCCTATTTCACTGATTGACAAGATACTGAACGAGAATTCCCAATTTATGCATGCCGATCAGCAACTCATATGCCAGAAGCAAATTGAGGGTTTTCTGAAATTTTGATCAAAAAAAAAGAGGCTTAAAAGCCTCTTTTTAAATTTTATCTCTCATTAATTTCCTTCGTAAAAACGGTTGTATTCGCGAATAGAGTTAGAAACCGCATCCGGCTTAAAGGTAAACTTATCTAGGTCGTTCCAGATCATTGGCTGATCTTTCATGTAGATCTTTAATTCTTTTTTGTAGAATTTCTCGTTCAACTTCTTTAACTCTCTGAGGTCCTTGTTCTCTTCATCCGCTTTAGAATCCTGAATATAATATTCTGCTTTAATGGTAGGCACGCCTGCAACAACTTCAGGGTATTTGTATTCTAGCAAGTTTAAACGACCTTTAGCTAAATAACGTAAATACACCTCATTGTTGGCATCGTATGAATTCAATACAAAGTGCTTGTCTCCAAAACCATAAGCTTTGGCCTTTTTGGTAGTAATTACGGTCATTTTAGGACTTCTGGCATCTTTAAAATTAATGGTTTTGTAAAAATCGCCTTCGTTCTCTAAATTGGTTTGGATCTCTCCTTTAACCGTATCGCCTTTAGCTGTTACGTAATAACCAGGTGTTAATTCAGGAGCCATACTTGGGCCTTTTCCTTTTTTAGCAGGTTGTGCTATACATACTGCCGAAGTAGAGATCAAAATAAATGCGAGTAGGTTTTTCATGTTCGTTTGTTTTTAATTTAAATTTAATTTAAGCAGCTGATCAAGTGGTTTTAACGGCCTGATGCGCCACAAATTCAATCAAAAAATTTATGTAAATATATCTTTTTCCCTTCTATTAAACAATAATTATGCCACAAAAACACCTGTATTTTGTGATTTTTTTAGAGAAAATGACATTCCTATTTCTCTAACGACATTCTGCCTTGTCGCCAATAATCCACTGCCGAATACCAGGGTTCTTTATACAAGTGCGAGCGTTGCAATATGTAATCGTTGTTTGAAAAAGGATTCTCGGTTTGTTTAAAAACAAATCGCAGAGAGTTCACGTCTATTTCCTGACCATATACCCAAACTTCCTCACTTTTACTCTTGTATGTATTCACCGGCTCACCAAAAATAATGAATATCATTCCCCTATCGGTCTTCCAGCCTTGCGTATAACTGGTATAGCGTTTATTTGCTTCTTTTACGCGATTGTAATATTTACGCAACAATTCTTTTGCACGCTCATTGCTTCCGGCGATAGATAACCAAAAATTATCAATGCACGTTTTTTGATCATTAGAATATTTACACGATTGAAACTCTTCCTTACTCATGATATACCGAGTACAGTTGATCATTTCATCTATATTATTTACACCAGGATATGATTTTTCATAAGTAAAAACAGATAGACCATCATTGTTTTGCAGATCGGAACGAATGTGATAAAACCCTGACTTAGGCATGGATATCATGGCTTTATCATCCAGTGTTAAACTAAATACACTATCGGGTTTATACTTTAACTCATCAGGTTTTTGGTTGGAAAAAGGAGGCAATGCAATCCCAAAATCTTTAAAGTAACAATCTACTTCCACTGTTTTACCTTTGTTTTGATCAGACACCAAACGCACATCCTCATTGGCATAAAACGTATTCTTAAAAGCTAAGCCATCTTTTAAATACAGTAAATAATTTTGTTCAACCAGTTTATTGCGTTTTACAATAGAGATGGGCTTCACATGCTTTAAGTTCTTATTCTTATCAATGATCCAAAAATCCAAATAAGCAAAAGGTGTTTCTTTTAACTTCAATCCAAATGAACCCTCTATTGTTTTACTTTCTCCGCTTTCGGGGAATTTTTTAGATACGTACTGCGAAATACTGTCTATAATGGTTCTGCTATTAATATCGGGTATAAGCTTGCACGCAATGTAAACATCTGCATAAAAAGTTTGGCTACTATCCATGCGTTTGAACATTAAATTATCAGTACTGATCTTGTAATAAATGCGTGTTAAACTATCATTCACGTGGTATGCAAACACATCTATCTCAACTAATGAGTTTTCGCCTGCAAAGGCTGCGTTTGCTGCCGGTTTTGAATTGTAGGCATCGATGGATCGACAGGAAACTGACAAAACACTGATAGTAACAGCGATGACACCAGCTATTCTTATTAAAATCCCTGCCTTCATTCAGAGTAAAAATACAATTAATTAATTTAATATAGTAGCGTTTGTTCTGAAAGATAAGCTCAAAAGTTGAAGTAAATTTCCATTGCAAATCTTTCTAAAGCATGTTCAAGATCATTTATTATTGCAAATTAAATAACTACCTTTAAACTTCAAACTGAAACGTTAAAAACAAAAACATGCAATTCAGATCTAATATTTGGCGAATCATTGGAGTGCTGGCAATATTGCTCCTTTCTGTCTTGTTTTTTAAGATCGTTATATACGTCATTATTTCGTCTATTTTATTTTTGATCGGCTCACCCATTACTCAACGAATTGAAAAGATAAAGATCGGGAAATGGTATATTCCGGATGCCATTGCATCATTGGTTACCCTCGCCTTATTAGCTGCTGTGGTATTGTTTTTGTTCATGATGATCTTTCCGCCATTGATAAAACAAGTAGATCTGTTATCTGATTTGAATTTTTACGATGTGCTTCATAATATTCTGATCCAATTCCCTGCTGTTAATGAACTCATTAAAAGTATAGGGAATGAGAACGACATCAAAATGGCTCTCTCATCACAGATCAATACCTTCTTGAATTTTTCAAATTTTAGTCTGGTATTAAATAATTTTTTTAGTTATGCCGGTACTATTTTGGGCGGCACCTTGTGTGTGATGTTCATCACTTTCTTTTTGTTAAAAGACGAAGCCACACTTAAAAACAGCATCATGGCCATTACACCAACTAAAAGTGAAACGGCGGTACATGAGATCTTACGGACCTCAAAAAAAATGTTGAGTAAATATTTCTCTGCTTTGTTTTTAGACATGCTTATTGTGGGCACAGTTGCAGGCACTTCTCTTTCATTATTGGGAATAGACAACGCGCTCATCATAGGATTTACTGCAGGTTTATTGAATGTGGTGCCTTATATTGGGTCCGTAATTACCATGTTAGTGGCAGTTTTCTTAGGTGTTAGCGGTTGTATTGCGCACAACGAATATGAGTTGATAGGCACGGTGATCACCAAGATCTTTTTTACACTTTTAAGTATTAATTTAATTGATGGATTTATTGTACAACCCTTTATCTTTTCAAGTTCAGTAAAAGCGCATCCATTAGAAATATTTATAGTTACCTTGATGGGTGCTGTTATTGGAGGCATTACAGGGATGATAGTAGCACTGCCCGCTTATACCATATTGCGCATCATTGCCAAACAATTTCTTTCTCAATTTAAACTATTTAAACAATTAACGAATAAACTATCCGACTAATGGAAAAGGTATTTAAATTTTTATCGGCTCTCAAAAAGAACAATAACCGCGAATGGTTTGAAGAACACAAAGACCAATACCTACAATCAAAAGCAGAGTTCGAAGAACTAGTTGAAAAACTGATAGCCGGAATAGCCAAATTTGATAAAGAAATAGGTTTAAACACAAAAGCAAAAGACTGTGTTTTTCGCATCTATAAAGATGTGCGTTTTAGTAAAGATAAAACTCCCTACAAAACCAATATGGGTGCCAGTATAAACCCTGGTGGAAAAAAATCGCCCATACCCGGATACTATTTTCAGATCGAACCCGGCAACTGTTTTATTGCAGGAGGAGTTTATGGTCCGCAACCCGAGCATTTAAATGCCATACGTCAGGAAATAGATTACAATGGAGATGCCTTACTAAAGATCATGAAAAGCAAGTCGTTTGCTAGTTATTACAGTGGTCTCGACGATATTGATACCCTGAAAACTGTGCCTAAAGGCTACGAAAAAGACAATAAATACATTGATTTGCTGAAACACCGCCATTTTATTGTAAGTTTTGAAATGAAAGACAAAGACCTGCTGAATCCCAAAAACATTAGCGCTATTATTGATGCCTGCAAAGCCATGCATCCCTTTTTGGTGTATTTAAGGAATGCCATTGCCAAATAAAAATAAATTAAAAAAATAGAGGCTGATATTAAAAAAATTACTAATTTTGAGCCTCCAAAATGGTAGATGTAGCTCAGTTGGTTAGAGCATCGGTTTGTGGTACCGAGGGTCGTGGGTTCGAATCCCATCATTTACCCCAAACAAAACTAAAACCTTGCCTTCAGGCAAGGTTTTTTCATTTAAGACCAAGTGTTGAAAGTTTTTCACTTTCATAAACGAGGGCTTAAATGAAAAAATCCCCCAACATTTTCTGTTGGGGGATTTTAGTTTTGTTTGCTCAGCAATTCCCTCAAGGGATCAGCGCAGCTAATCCACATTCATAAACGAAGACTTAAAAACAAATCGAAGGTTGAAAAAACAAAAAGCCGATGTTTTTTAAACAATAAATTTATCTACATTTAGTTATCCAATATTAAGGAATGCTACGCAAGATCATACAGAGTTTTATCACAAAAGGCAGCGTAGCCGTTGTGAATTTTCTGATACTCATTGTAACCTCCAAATACCTTGGTATATCAACCCGTGGGGAGATCAGTTTGATCATATTGAACCTGGCCATCATACAAATGATCAACGAAGTGTATACTGGTTACAGTTTGGTTCACTTCATTTCAAAATTCAATATCAATAAGATCTATGCCAATGGATTTATCTTCACCATTGCTGCAACCAGTATTACCAATTTAACTTTGTATCTCTTCAATAAACAACCTGAGGGATACGGCATGTTGCTGTTCGTATTATCACTCATCATTATTTTAAACACCTTTAACTGTGTACTTATTTTAGCCAAAGAATATTACAAGATCTACAACTTCTTAAGTATATTTCAGCCAATAGTGCTGCTTGCAGGTATTTTTACCTATACTTTCTTTTTTCATATTTACACTTTAGATGCTTTTATATGGCCACTGATCATTTCGTTTAGCCTATCATTCATCATCTCTACCTATTTTGTGTTTGCTTACACACTCAAAAACAATGCCAACGAGTTGTTTGAATTAAAACCCATTTTGATGAATGGTCTTTATTGCCAGTTAGCCGTATTGATGTATATATTAAGTGGGAGATTAAGTTACTACCTACTAGAAACCAAACCAGATGTGGGTCTCTACTCTACTGCTTCTTCGCTAATTGAATCAGTGTTGATCATTACAAACTCCATTACCCCCATTCTCTTGTCACGTATTGCTATTTCAGGTAAAAACAATTCAAGTATTCGCTTTACATTGATCTTTGCTAAACTGTGTTTTTTGTTTAGTATAGCGGCTATCTTTATTCTCTACCTGATCCCCAATAGCGTGTTCACGTATCTGTTAGGCGCATCATTTCAAACTAGTAAAGAATTAATGTTGCAGTTGTCTCCCGGCATCGTCTTCCTGAGTTTCTCGGGCATCATCAGTCATTATTTCTCAGGCATTGGTAATTTAAAAATGGTGAGCTTTTACAACTTCTTCGGCTTTTTAACCACCTTGATATTAGCTCCTTGGTTAATAAAAGAAATGGGTATTCAAGGCGCCGTTATCACTACTAACCTAGCGTACTTCATTACCTTTTTGGTTTCTACCATTGCCTTTCTTAAAACAAGTGATCTTAAAATAAAAGATCTGTATACCGTAAAAGAAGATTATTCGGAATTGAAACGAATTGTATCAGGTCATTAATTTTATCGTGTAACTGATGATCATCACCGTTACCGAAACAATAAAAGCATACATTACGTAATAGGCGCCCGAACGCGACTTGAAAATCAATTGCCAGATCAACAGACCAATTGTAGCCATGTAAGGCAATAGAGCCGGAAATAATTTGACAGACTCACCAAACTCCCCCTTTAATAAAGCAATGAATGCCCGTTGTATTCCACAACCCGGGCATTCAATTTGAAGATATTTTACAAACACACATGGAGCCATATGTGCCTCAAGCCATTCTACCATTATTTAAAACTCCATGGAGCCATAGAGATAGCTGCACCTAAAATAGCGAAGTAAATGATGTAAATGATCAATACCAATGAGCTTAAGCTAAGACCAATAATAGCACAAACTCTACCTGCCTTTAGGTTATTAAAAGAAGCCAGATTGTAATCAGATGGATTTGCATTATACAATGCTAGGTCTTTTTTAGCTAACACTAAAGCAATGATACCGCAAATGATACCAATTAGACCAGCACAAAAGCATCCCGGAAAAATTGAACAAATCCCTAAAACCAACACTGCAACAGCATTTGGGAGGTTCTTTTGAGGAACAAAATTGTTGCCTTGATTTGTATTGAAATTGTTTGGAGTTTGAGGGTTGTTGATGTTTTCCATATTATGTTTTTTAATTCAAGACCTAAAATAGAGTTTTTTTTAATTATGCCAATTATAAATAATTAACAATTTTTTGTTTCTAACAATTTTTAGAAAAAAACGAACCTTTTAGAATTTGTCGCGTACAAGAATATAGAAAAACCCCACATCACTTAAAACCCTTACCTATCAAGTAACAGGGAGGGCTGGTAAAAAAAAGTCCAAAATTGCTTCAAAATTTAATAACTAAACAATTAACAAAAAAACAAAATGAAATCACAATCCATTCAAATCATTCCATTAGAGAATCTAATAAGAAAAACACTAACCTGCTTAAAACCTATTTCTTATGAAAACAAAAATTTACCTATCAGCCTTTTTGGCAATTATCATTCAGGGAATGGTACAAAGCCAAACACCCGCCAACCAGCCTTTGGAATACACACCTGAGTATTGGGCCGGCTATGCGACTAAACTAAACCTGAATCCTGCTGAAAAAGCGGAGTTTCTTCAGGCAAAACAAAATGCAACAATTAAAAAGAACCCACAATTCGTTAATTCGCCCTACAATTCTAAGAACCCTAACTCCAACCAAAATCAGGTACAAGCGGCTGGATGCAACAATATCGATTTCGAAACCGGTAATACGCAGGGCTGGGCACTCACTTCAGGATTTCACCCGATCTTTAACCCAAGCGGATGCTGCCCAACAATGGGTGGCCAACAAGCCATTGTTGGTGCTAATACCGGCCTTGATCCCTTTGGCGGATTTCCGGTTACTGCGCCAGGTGGCAATTTCTCCATGCGTTTAGGCAATAGCGCCACAGGTGGTGAAGCAGATCGGATCGAACAAACATTTTTTGTGACCGCTGCCAACGCTAATTTCACCTACAAGTATGCGGTTGTTTTTGAAGACCCTGGGCATACCGCAGCTCAACAACCTGCTTTTGTGGTTGAAATGTTTGATACTACCAATACCGCTATCCCTTGTACTTACTATAATGTATCAGCAGGGCAAAACATCCCCGGTTTCTTAAGCGCTGCAAATGGAGTGGTTTACAAACCATGGACAAGTGTTGTGGTTGACCTAACCAGTTATATTGGTCAAAATGTAACCATTCGTTTTTCTACCTACGACTGTGCTTTAGGCGGACACTTTGGTTACGCTTATATTGATGGAAACTGTGCAGCCTTTCAAACAACAGTTGCCGACACCATTTGTGTAGGACAAAGCAAAACCTTATGTGCACCTCCGGGATTTGGTTCTTACTATTGGGTTGGTGGAAATATCACCGGACAAACCGCTTCTTGTGTAACCGTTAATACACCGGGCAACTACTCTGTTCAAACTACAATGGTAACAAATTGCCAAGGCCCCACTTTCTCTTACCCATTGTTTAATCACCCTACTCCTAACGCAAATTTCAACATTGGTAACAGTAATAATTCTTGTAATTTGGCGGTCACTTTTCATAACACCTCCAGCATGTCATCCGGAACACTTACATCTTACCAATGGAATTTCGGAGACAATACCACATCAACTTTACACAGTCCAACTCACACCTACAGCGCACAAGGCACGTATACCGTTACGCTTATTGTTGGTTCATCTAAAGGTTGTTATGATACAACAAGTCTTGTGATCAACATTAATCCGCCGCCTTTTGTTTCATTTAACAACAACTCCATTTGTCAAAACGCGGCAGTAACCTTTAGCGATAATAGCAGTGTTACACCCGGCAATATTGTGCAATGGAACTGGAATCTGGGGAACGGAAATTTTTCAACTTTACAAAACCCAAGCAGCACTTATACAAATAGCGGTGTACATGTTATATCTTTAACTGTAACCAGTAATCAAGGTTGCATTGGCACAGGCTCTCAAACAGTATTTGTGAATCCAGTACCAAACATCAATTTTAACTCAACCGGTGTTTGTTTAGGGTCTGCCACTAACTTCCAAAACCTTTGTAGCATCAGTAGCGGCAGCATTTCTAATTACATCTGGAACTTCAATAATTTTAATACCAGTACACTTCAAAACCCAAGTTATATGTTCCCTAATTATGGCACCTATAATGTCATGCTCTCCGCAATTAGTAATTTTAATTGCATGGCATCAGCAACAAAAACAGTAATAGTGCATGCTAATCCTATAGTAAACTTTAGCGCACCGAGTGCTTGCGCAAACAATATGGTTTCAATAAATAACGCTTGCAGTGTACCAAACGGGTTTATTAGCAGCTATAACTGGAGTTTTAGCAGCAACATCAGTTCAACACTTACTAACCCTGGTTACATTTACACAAGTCCGGGTACTTATACAGTTGGGGTAACTATTACCTCTAATTACAACTGTAGTTCAACGGGGTCAAATACCTTTACTATATATGCTATACCGCAAGTTAATTTTACAGCTAACAATGCCTGTTTAAATCAAACCACTCAATTCAATAACACCACTATTGTGAGTAACGGTTACATTGTAAAATGGCTTTGGGATTTTGAAAATGACGGTATCTGGAATGATACATCGTCTGTAAACCCTAACTACGTATATCCAATTCAAGGAAATTACAATGTCCGCTTGGTTGCCCTTTCAAACCACAATTGCCCGGGACAAATTGTAAAACCAGTTGTTGTGTATCCTAATCCTAAGGCAAACTTTAAAGCCAAATCTGTTTGCACTGGTGATAGAACGGAATTTGTAAACTTATCGCATTCACCTAACAGCTCCATTACTTCGTACCAATGGCAATACTATGGTGATGGTTTTGTGTCAAACATCTATGCTAATGCCGCTCATAATTACACGTATTCTGGTATTTATTTAGTGAAACTCGAAGTGCAAAATGAGTTTGGATGTACCAACGTCATGTCGAAACCTGTATACGTGAATCCTAAACCGGTTGCTATGTTTGATGTAAATAAATTCAAAGGTTGCGAATCGCTTTGTGTAACATTCACCAATCAATCCAGCATCAGTTCGGGTAAAATTGTAACTAATCAATGGCAATTTGGTGATGGCAGTTTACCAAGCTACGAAATGGATCCTAAACATTGCTACGATAACGGCAAATACAATGTGACCTTAAAACTGGTTAGTGATAGCGGTTGTATGAGCACCTATGTGAACTACTCTATGATAGAGGTGTACCCTCAACCGATCGCATCCTTTGTTACCGAGCCAAAAGAATTAGATGAACTTGAGCCTTTACTAACTGTTACCAGCGATGCCGTAGGTGCAACACAAACAACCTACTATATCAATGATGGCTACACCACCATGAAAGAAAATTTTAGCCATACATTCACCAACCTGGATAAACAAAAACCGATCATCTTTCAGGTGGTATCAAATAAATATGGCTGTGCAGATACAACTTCACGCATCATCAACTTAAAACAGTCCTACGCAATCTACATCCCAAATACCTTTACACCAAATTACGATGGATTAAACGATGGGTTCAAAGCTTCGGGTTACAACATCATCAAATTTAACTTGCAGATATTTGACAGATGGGGTAAAAAGATATTTGAAACCAACGACATGAACATATCTTGGGATGGCCATACCAAAGACAGCGATGAACCCATTAAAGACGATGTGTATGTTTGGAAAGCAAACGTAACAGACATTAACAACAAGGCCCATGACCTGGTTGGACATGTTACACTTTTAAAATAAAGTATCTATGTTTTTTAGCAGGAACGGTGATCAGAAGCCCCTAACATTCATTTAGGGGCTTTTATTTAACATTTCTGCCATTCAAAAACCACATACCTGCCTTTTACTACCACTTACAAATATTCTTATAAAATCTTGTTTCTCTACCGTAAATTTGTTTCAAGCAAAATCATGCGTATGAAAAAACTAATACTATTTGTTACTGCTTTTTGCCTGAGCTCAGGAAATTTACTCAAAGCCCAATGGGCAACACCATCTAATACTGCGGTTGCCAATTTAGCTTCAATGGATGTTTATGGTGCAATTCCGGTGAACGACTGTGGTTGGGGCGGCGGCTTTAATATGTTAAGTACACCGTTTAACATTGGACATATTAATTACAATTTACCAATTCAAGCACGAGTAGGCGGTGAATTTTACATAGCCATGCTTAACCATAAACGACTAGGCTCTGTGCCTTTAGCAGATCCACAAAACGGGAATGCCAAAGTGAATCTTTCCGATAATATATTTGGATTGAACGCCATGGCCCGTTTTTCACTACCCTACTCCAGCAAGATCACACCATATTTGGATGTGTTTGGCGGATTGAGGGGTTTTTCAGCAAACATGAATATTACTCCTGAAGTTCATGTGGCAGGTCAGGAAGAAACAACTTCTAAAAACCTTTCCTCAACCTTTCAATTAAATTATGGCGCCACATTTGGTGTGCTAGTATCAATTAATGATTGGGTAAAATTCAATGCCGGAATGATGTATACCTATTCGGAAAAGACAGCTGAAATGGTTAACATTAAAAAAACTTATGTAGAAGGTGGCAATGTTATTGGCGAAAAAATGTTTACCCGCCATGGTGTTTTTGTAGCAAAAGTTGGCCTTACTTTTTTAATAGATTGGGATGAATGTAGCAGCTCTAGCTCCAGATCAAGTTCTTGTAACACTTTCGGATCAGGCATTAGCAGCGGCGGTGGAAGAAGCAACAGTGTTAATTTCAACTTTAAACCCACTAAATAAAATTCACAAAAAAGCCCCTTACTTATTGTAAGGGGCTTTTTTTATGCTTCTGCTTTTGGCGTTAATGCCTCTCGCAATTTTGCTAATTCATTTGTTACCATTTTTCGTTTGGCGTTGATCTCTTCCAGTTTTTGTTTCTCAAAATTGATCTTATCCATCACGTCTTTTAACATTGGGTTATCGCTTTTAGCGTGTTTAAAGAACCCTAAATTGTTTTCATAAGTACGGATGGTATTATTGATCTCATCCATTTGCTTCTTTAAAAAATCTGCTTCTTTGCTTAACAGATCCTTCGGGCTCTCTGAAGACATAAAGCGATCTACCTTAGATTGATACTGAATACTGGCCTTTTCAGCCTTACTAATATTTAATTGATTATAGAGTTCGTCGATCTTGTTATAGAAGGCATCGTTCAAGCGTTTCTTTTCTTTCATTGGCACCATGCCATTTGCATTCCAGCTTGCTGTAAACTCTTTTAATGCAGTACGATTCGCATTCAGATCTTCGGTTAATTGAAACCCATTTAGTTTTGCCAACAACTCTTCCTTCACCACTAAATTTCCTTCTAACGAAGCATCTACATTTTCGTAATGTGCCTTTTTAGCATCAAAAAAAGCATTGCACGCCTTTCTGAATCGGGCAAACAATTTAGGCTCTTCTTTATCACCATTTGACGGATGTTTCTTCCACTCGTCCTGCAATTTGATCAACAAAGGTGTGGTTTTTTGCCAGTCTGTGCTATCTTTTAAGGCCTCTGCCTTTTGAATGATGTTTAATTTGATCTTACGGTTATCTGCAAATTTTTCGTGTAAAGTATTAAAGAATTCCTTCTTCGCATCAAAAAACCCATCACACAAGGTTCTGAATTCGGCCCAGATCTTTTCATTATCTTTTTCTGTGGTTCTGCCAACAGACTTCCATTCATTTTGTATCTGAATGATCTCGTCGGTTTTCGCATTCCAGGCAGATGCACTTTTCAAGTCGGTTTGACCAGCTATCACTCTTAACTTCTCGATCAACTCTTGTTTTGACTTGAGGTTGTTCTCTTTCTTCTCCTCTAATCCTTTATAATAGGTTTTGATCTTACCATAGGTGTCATCCAAAGCAGCTCTGTATGCAGCTTTTAACTCATCCCATTTTTCATTTGGTACCGGACCAACTTCTTCCCATTCATTTCTAAATGCTTTGATCGAATGCTCGGCTTCTTTAATATTTTCGGTATTTTGTAAGCCCTTTATTTTCTCAATGATCCCTAATTTGAGTTCAAAATTACGTTTCAGGTCGTGCTCCTGAAGATCGCGATAGATCTTTAAATTGTAATAAAACTCTTCAACTGCTTTGCTATAATCGCTTTGAATATCTTTGTATTTGTGCGGAGAAACAGCTCCAGTGGTCTTCCACTCGGTTTGTAATTCCTGCAATTTTTTTACAGCCGCGCCAACATTATCACTTAACTGACTCAAGTCTTTTATTTTGGAGATGATCTCGGCTCTGATCTGGAGGTTCTTATCCTGATCTTTTGCCAATTTATCTTCACTCTCTTTCTTCAATTTCTTGAATTTTTCGAGCAAGGCCTCAAATTTAATATCATCCGGCGTCTTAGGGTATTCAAATTCTTTGATCTTGCCACCTTCGTCAACAAACTGTTGTTTGGCCTTCTCAAACTCAATGCTCCAAGCTTTTTGATACTCTTTTTGTAAATGACGCACCTCAAGAGCAACTTCACCTGCTTCTTTTGTAAGCAGTTCTTCTAATTTTGAAATCAATTCTGTTTTCATGTCTGTAAAAAATAATTCGCTCCTGTTTTGGAACGAATTTTTGCAAACCAAATTTATTCATTTTTTTGATTGTTTCAAAATACCAAGTCACTTTAATTTCATGACTAAACTCAGTTAGAAACATAAAAAAAGGGCTTTTAAATTTCTTTAAAAACCCTTTTGAAGACATTAACCAAATTACTTCATGTATTTTTGTTTTGCATCCGAATAGGTTGGAAAATTATGGTGATGCCAATTCATGATCACCGTTGCATCCTTCACCAACATCAAGCCAGGATTGCTTCTGATCATGGTTTTCAGAACCGTTGCATCCACCGTTACAAAATCATACAACGCATTATGCTTGTGTTTATAATCATCTATTTCTTTAGGTCCTGATGCTGTTAACGCAATGAATTGGATCTTTTCTTGAGAAGCCAATTTATAGAAATCATTCATCTTAGCATGCAATGTTTCATCGTCTTCTGCCTTAGCCAGATCATAAACAATTAACCAATAACTGTAATTTTTATTTGATAAGATCGAATCTGTGACATTATTCCCATTAAGATCGGAGATATTGAAATCAGTTATCTTTGGCGCATTGATCGCATCTTGTATCAAAACCGTCATGGTTGAATCGTGTTTCCAAGTAAGTGTATCTTGCCAAGGATAATTTTTCATATCGAATTCCTTCAGATCACCTGTTTTTAAGTTTTTGTACAAGAACCTGGTTTCGTATACAGCGGCCTCATAATTTGCCGGTAACTCCATGCTCTTCTTGATATTCTTACCGATCGCATAAGGTCTGAAATCAAACACCGGTAAATTGCGATAGGTATAAATTGGGAACCAAACCGAAAGCACAATACCCAATGTGGCAAAGGTAGACATCATCATAGGCGAACCCGATAACTCATTTATATTCTCTTTACCGGCAAACAACAAGGTGATCAATATCATTAACGCCACGTCTTTCCAAAAACTCTCCCAAGGCTTCAATGGTAAGAAATCGCCAAAGCAACCACAATGTGTAACCTTATTGTAACAAGCTGAGTAAAATGTGAGGAAGGTGAAAAATGCGATCTGTGCGAATAACAACCAAAGTGTAAGGTTGCGTTTGTAACCGATCAGTAAAAATATACCTAAAATAATTTCACTGGCAGTAATAATGATCGCAAAGGGTAAGCTAATATGCGCAAACCATTCAAACATCCCCAAACCCGTATCTGCTTTAAATACCTCAAAATATTCTTCCAATTTATAGGAAAAACCTAATGTATCATTGGCTTTAATAAATCCAGAGAAGATGAATAGACCACCAACCAAAAAGCGCGAAATATGAGTTAACCAAACTAAATTACCAATAAATGGCGCTGCATTGATCAATATCAACTGAATGCCTAGTAAAACAAGCATGGTGGTTTTACTAAAACAAGGTGGACAAATAAAATACAACAACGCCGCCAAGCCAATGCTCCAAATGGCGCGAAACAATTTTGATTCAAAAAATTTCTTCATATTCTCTTTGGGTTAAAAACGATCAATAAGCCTTAAAGTTAAGATACCTAAGTTATCTCGGAAATTAATTAGTTTTTTTTAACGAACAACCGTTTTTTAATAACAGTAAGCGTTTGACTGATGTAATTGGCAATGCCGCAGCCAGCGTTTGTTTGTTGAAATACAATTTGTTCAGAAAAATTGAGTTATTTATTCACCTATCAAAAAGTGCTTTTCATAAATATCCTTATATTAGCACAGCTAAATGAGTCAGAGCCTAATCATCATCCCTACATACAATGAGATCGAGAACATTGAGAAAATGATCCGTAAGGTGTTTTCTTTGCAAGAGCCCTTTCATTTGCTGATAGTTGATGATGGTTCACCTGATGGCACAGCCAATAAGGTGAAAGAACTTCAGAAAGAGTATTCGGATAAATTATTCATTGAAGAACGTAAAGGCAAACTTGGCCTAGGAACCGCTTATATTCACGGTTTTAAGTGGGCACTCAATCGTTCGTACGAATTCATCTTTGAAATGGATTGCGATTTTAGTCACAACCCTGACGACCTGATACGCTTGCTCACGGCATGCCGAAATGGCGCCGATGTGGCAGTTGGCTCACGTTACGTAAAAGGCGGAAATGTGAGTAACTGGGATATGAAACGAATTCTGTTATCATACTTTGCTTCACTGTATGTGCGAATGATCCTTTGGTTCAATATAAAAGATACTACAGCCGGCTTTAAATGTTACAAACGCAAAGTTCTTGAAACAATCAATTTAGATGGTATCAAATTTATGGGCTATGCCTTTCAGATCGAAATGAAATACTCAGCCTATCGCAAAGGCTTTAAGATCGTTGAAGTGCCTATCACCTTTGTGGATCGGGTTTTAGGAACCAGCAAAATGAGTTCAAAGATCTTTAAAGAAGCGTTTCTTGGTGTGATCCAAATGCGTTTTAAAAAATTCTGATCCTTTATTTGATCAAACTTCCATTTGCCCTTAACAATTCTGTTTCTGATCGCTTGGTTTCGTATAACGAATTGATGTAACGTACCTGCGCCTCCTCCAAAGTTTTCTGTGTTTCCTTGGTCTCCAATAAATTCGCCTTTCCTATTTTATATCGCTCCAACGAGATAGAAACTAATTCTTCTGCACTTTTTAAGTTATCCGACTCCAATTTCTGGATCTGCTTATTCACTAAATAGTTCTTGTAATTAATGTAAGCCAATGCATCTATTTGCTGGATACTGGCATCATTCAGGTATTTGGTGTTCAATAAATTCAATTGCCTTTCCTTCACCAAACTTTTATTTTTACTGCCATTAAATATGAGCCACGACGCATTTAAACCTGCATTGAAACCTAATTGGCGATTGAGTAACACAAACCCTGCCTGACTTTGGTTTCGAACAAAATTATAAGCGCCATTCAATTGCACCTGCGGTAAAAACAAGGATCGTGCTTCCTTTATCGTTTGCTCGGTGATCAAGGTGTTTTGTTGTGCGATCAAAATAGATGAATTGTTCTTTTGAGTGCTTTTCTTTAATTCTTCCATGCTTGGCTCATAAGCCACCTCGATCTTATCTGTTACATTAAACTCAGTTTCAACAGGCCTTACCAGCCATGTGTTCAAATTGATCTTGGCCGAATTTAATTGTTGTTCTAATTTCAATAATTCGCTTTTGGCTTTGTTCTCATCGGTTTGTGTCAGCAACAGATCCACTTTCGAATCAGAACCAATATCTAATTTTACTTTCGCTAATTTTTTTCGCTCTTCGTAGATCGATAGATTTTGTTTAGTAGCCCCTATCAGTTTTTCAATGCGCACAATATCATAATAGGCTAATATCACATTATACACGGTGTTTTCCATGTCTTGCTTCAATTGCAATTCATTCAATTTCTCATTTTGATACAAGCGTTTTTTAATGGCGAACATTTTCATGCCATCAAATACCATCCATGATAAATTTACCGATGCACCCGTATTGGTGTTTTGCGCACCTTTACGGTCTTGCGTAGTTCCATTCCCAAATTCCTGATACGAATTCACATTCCCTAAATTCACATTGCCGTTCAAGCTCACTTGTGGCGTTAATCCTGCATTACCGGGGTTGTTTTGCGCCTTTGCGATCTCCACGTCATTCTTCCCCATCAACACGGCATAGTTCTTTTCCAATGCCAATTTAATAGCGTCATTCACCGTCAATATATCTTGTGCCGATAAAATTGAAACCTGTAGTATCAATACGATAAAACTAATCTGCTTTCTCAACATTTTTTTTATCTTTTACTAAGTATGAATAAATAGATGGAATAACGTACAGCGTTAAGATCATGGATAAAAGTAAGCCTCCAATAATTACAATACCCATACCCATGCGGCTTTTAGAACCTGCACCTAAAGCCATAGCAATAGGTAAAGCGCCCAATATGGTAGCTAAGCTGGTCATTAAAATAGGACGTAAACGTGATGATGATGCCTCAATGAGTGCTTCCTTAACCGACATTCCTTTTTCTCTTAACTGATTGGTAAATTCAATGATCAAGATCCCATTCTTGGTTACTAAACCAATGAGCATGATCATACCAATTTGACTAAAGATATTTATAGTTTGATTAAAATACCATAGCGAGAATATAGCGCCGGCTAATGCTGTAGGAACAGTAAGCATAATTATGAAAGGTTCTACAAAACTTTCGAACTGCGCAGCAAGTAATAAATAGATCAATACTAATGCGAGTATAAACGCAAATAAAATATTAGACGAACTTTCAGAGAAGTCGCGCGAGGCGCCAGTTAACGACGTGGTAAAACTATCGTCCAACACTTTTTTTGCAATTCGGTTCATCTCCTTGATTCCATCTCCAATGGTTTTACCATTCGCTAATCCGGCCGATACAGTTGCCGACTGGTAACGGTTGTAGTGGTATAATTGTGGCGGACTGCTGCGCTCAACCGTGCTGGTAATATTATCCAGCTGTATCATTTCTCCTTTATTGTTACGCACATATAATGCACTTAGATCCAATGGATCGTCACGATTCTCACGGCTCACTTGACCAATGATCTGATATTGTTTATCACTCTTTAAAAAATAACCAAATCGTTGTCCGCTTAAAGCCAATTGCAGAGTTTGGGCCACATCGGCAATAGACACGCCCAATGTTTTTGCTTTCTCACGATTGATCTCTACAATAACCTCGGGTTTATTAAATTTTAAATTGGCGTCGTTGCCTTGAAAAACCGGACTCTTTCCTACTTCTTCTAAAAACTTAGGTAAGGCACTTTGTAGCTTGGCAAAATCATTTGCTTGCAACACAAACTGCACCGGTAATCCTCCTCTTGGTCCACCACCAGATGAGATGGTTTGCTCTTGGATCACAAAGAATTTACCTTCAGGGAACTGATTCAAATTTTTATTGATGAAGTTGGCAATATCTTGTTGCGAGCGTTTACGATCTTGTGATTCGCTTAATGCCAAACGAACAAAACCTGTATTCATAGCACCCGAACCGGCAAAGCCTGGTGCTGTAACAGTTAAACACACACGTTTTTCGGAAACAGAATCGTCTACAAATTTCGCAAAGCGATCCATCACCGCATCTGTAGCTTCATACGATGAACCCTCAGGTCCTGTATAAGTTAAACGCAACCAATTACGGTCCTCGAGCGGAGATAATTCGGATTGCAATTGTTTACCAAAATAAAAAATACCGGCAGTTGAAACAGCAATGATGATAAAAGCCCACCAACGCTTCGTTAAAAAATCAGTGATAGAGTTTTTGAACCATTGATCCATATTTTGAAAGAATGGTTCTGTCATTAAGTAGAACTTGCTTTTTTTGTTTGGATCTTTTCTAACCAACTTAGCATTTAACATAGGTGTTAATGTTAGCGATACAAAGGCCGAGATTAGCACGGCACCGGCAATCACCACACCAAATTCCCTAAATAATCTTCCTACAAAGCCCTCTAAAAATATTACCGGCATAAACACGGCAGCCAATGTTAAAGATGTAGATATAACGGCAAAGTAGATCTCGCGTGTTCCTAAAATAGCGGCTTCCGAAGGTTTCATGCCACGTTCGATCTTTTTGAAGATATTCTCTGTTACAACAATACCATCATCTACCACTAAACCGGTTGCCAATACAATAGCCAAAAGAGTTAACACGTTTATGGAATAATCCATCAGATACATGATAAAGAAGGCACCGATCAATGAAACCGGGATATCGATCAGCGGACGAATCGCTACGAGCCAATCTCGAAAGAACAAGAAGATGATCAAGATCACCAAAACAATAGCGATCAATAATGTTTCTTGTACTTCTAAAATAGATTTTTTAATGAACTTGGTATTATCTAATGCAATGTTCACTTTGTAATCTTTTGGCAATTCGCGTTTCAATTGCTCATAGCGCTTATAAAACTGGTCGGATATATCTACATAGTTAGCACCCGGCTGTGGGATCAATCCCAAGCCGATCATTGGAACCCCGGTTTGTTTTAAAATGGTCTCTTCGTTCTCTGCACCTAATTCAACCAAGGCAACATCTTTTAAACGCACCACATCCTGCGCGTTTTGTTTCACCACCATGTTCTCAAATTCAGGGACAGTAGATAATCTGCCGCTGGTTTTAATGGTAAGTTCTGTTTTATCACCGGCTATCTTTCCGGATGGTAATTCTACATTCTCTTTATCCAAAGCCTGCTTTACATCCAGAACGGTTAAACCAAAGGACGCCAATTTTTTAGGTTCTATGCGTATACGCATAGCAAAACGTTTCTGGCCCCATATCTGAACATTACTTACGCCCGGAATAGTTTGCAAGTTTTGTGCGATCACATTTTCCGCATAATCACTTACTTCTAAATGCGAACGAGTGTCGCTTTCAATGGTCATAGAAAGGATCGCATCCGAGTTTGCGTCAGACTTAGTAACTACTGGTGGACCATCAATATCCTGCGGTAATTGCCTTACAGCCTGTGATACTTTATCACGCACATCATTGGCTGCTGCTTCTAAATTTGAACTTAAATTAAATTCTACCGTAATGATACTCGACCCTTGATTAGATGAAGAAAAGATCGTTCGAATTCCCTCAATACCATTAATTACTTTTTCAAGTGGCTCGGTTATTTGCGACTGTATCACTTCGGCGTTGGCTCCGGTATAATTGGTGCGCACGGTAATCACGGGCGGATCAATTGACGGGAATTCACGAACACCTAAGAACTTGTAACCAATTGCTCCAAACAACACAATAATGATGGAGAACACGGTTGACAGCACCGGCCGCTTAACACTTATTTCTGCTAAGTCCATCTTACTTGTTTGCTTTTAATAAAATTAATTTTGTTCCCGGTTTGGCTGCCAATAAGCCAGTAGTTAAAACAGTATCGCCTTCTGCAAGACCTTCCAATATTTGTATTTTATCCTCTGTACGAATTCCGGTGATCACTTTGCGTTCTTCTGCTAATCCATTTTTACATACAATCACTTTTTGTCCTTTTAAAACCGGTATAATACCTTGTGTTGGCACCATCAAAGTTTGTTCAATGTTATTCAATTCCACAAAAACTTTCACAAAACTGCCTGGGTAAAGTGTTTCATTGCCCTTGTAAATGGCTCTGCTTCGAACGGTTTTAGTCATGTCATCTACTTTTGGTTCAATAGCGTATATTGTAGCTTCGAGAGCCTTGTTTGATGTTTTTTGATCGTTCTCAAACTTCACCACCATGTTATTTTTGATAATTGAACTGTAACGCTCAGGGACTGAAAACTCAACATAAACAGGCTTTAGTTGCACAAGTGATGCAATGGTTGTGCCAGTAGTAATAAAAGCTCCTTCGCTCACATTCTTTAAACCAATGATACCATCAAATGGCGCTACAATAGTAGTTTTAGCTAATTGTGCTTGTAATAGTGCCTGATCGGCCTTTAATGAATTTACTTCGTTTGTTTGAATGTCAAATTCTTCCTGACTTACACCATTCACCATAAGCAATTTACTGAGGCGTGCGGTCTTCTCTTCTGCTAACTTTAACTGCACCTTGTTCTTCATCAGTTGTGCTTGAATGTCGGCATCATTTATTTTCACCAGCACCATACCTTTGTTCACATGCTCGCCCTCTTTAAAGTAAATAGCGGTAAGCTTGCCAGATACTTCCGGCTTCAACTCAATTTCGTTGAGTGCGCCAATTTTCCCTGAGCTATATACCTTGTTCTTAAAATCAAAGGGCTTTACCACAAAATAATTTGCCGTTACAGGCATATTAGGCTTACCCTTTTGTGCTGCCTTATCTTCTTTCTTTGCAAAGAAAATAAACTTTGATGCGATCAAGGCAGCAAAGATCATGATCACCCATATCCAACCCGGAATCTTTTTCATATCTTTTTTGTTTTTTTAGTGCTTTTGTAATTAAAGAACAGATCTTTATTTGAAGGCATCTCCTTCAGGTTTTCTGTTATGCGATCCAATACGCGTTTAAAAACCACTTCATCTTGTTTTACAACATGTTCAAAGGCCTTTTGTTCGATCACCTGAACAGCTTTCTGTATCTCTTTAGTTTGTTTTTCACCCTTTTTCGAAAGCACAATAAAATGCTCACGTCTGTCTTTTGGGTTTGTTTTACGTTGAATGTAATCCGCTTTTGTGAGGTAATCTAACACCTTAACCATGGCTGCTTTATCAATTTTAAGACTATCGCAAACCACTTGCTGGCAGCAGTTCTTGTTATGAAACAGGAACAATAACACGGCAAAATAACGATCGATCTCCAGCTTATCCAGACTTTTGGTTAAGATCCCGTAATACAACTTTGATACGATCAATGTTTGTGTGCCGGTTGGTATATCTAATTTTACTTCCATTTAAATAGTAGTATTTAAAAATAGTTTGCAAATATAACTAATTAAGAAGCAGTTGGTATCTAAATATTTTTAATACAGAACAAATAAGTGTTAATTTAAATAGGTTTTACTACTTTTGTGGCCATATGAAATTGCAATATTTACTTCTTTTAATCAGCATTCTTTCTTTTGACACAACTACCGCCCAAGAGAAACATTTGAAAAACCTTCAAAAGTTAACCTATGGCGGCGATAATGCCGAAGCCTACTTTTCACCGAATGGCAAATTCGCGAGTTTTCAAAGCAATAATAAAAAATGGGGGCTTCAATGCGACCAGATCTTTAATCTTGATATCACCAAAGCAGCGCAAGACTCTACATATAAACCGAATTTGATCAGTACCGGAAAAGGACGCACCACTTGCAGTTACTTTATGCCAAACGGAAAAGATATCTTGTATGCATCTACGCATTTAAAAAACGATTCTTGCCCTCCAGCTCCGGTTGAGATCGGCAAATACCTTTGGGCTGTATACGCTGAGTTTGATATTTTTATTGCAGCACCAAACGGTACCATTAAAAAACAATTAACCAACACCAAAGGGTATGATGCGGAAGCTACTGTGTCTCCTAAGGGTGATAAGATCGTTTTCACAAGTGATAGAAGTGGTGATCTGGAGTTATGGACAATGGATATTAACGGGAAGAATCAAAAACAGATAACGAATCAATTGGGTTACGATGGCGGCGCTTTCTTTTCGGCTGATGGAAAAAAATTGGTGTTCCGCGCCTCTCGTCCGAATTCAGAAGAAGAGGTCAAAGAATATAAATATTACTTAGACAAACATTTAGTTGCTCCAACCAATATGGAAATATACACCTGCAACGTGGATGGCAGCGACCTAAAGCAAGTTACCAATTTAGGTAAAGCAAACTGGGCGCCGTATTTTACGCCAAAAGGCGATAAGATCATCTTCTCTTCTAATCATCATAGTAAGCGCGGATATGATTTTCAATTATTTACAGTGAATTTGGATGGCACGGGCTTGGAACAGATCACTAACGAAAGCATGTTCAATGCTTTTCCAATGTTTTCGCCAGATGGAAAAAAACTGATCTTCTCTTCTAACCGAAAAAATCACGGCACAAGAGATACGAATTTGTTTATTGCGGATTGGGTTGATTGAGGATCTTCTGGATCAGATCCATGCGGTAACGAACTTCGATATTAAATTCATTCGCCGTTAATTGTCCGCTGAAAAGATTGTATAAGTAGTTTGATTTTGCCAGCAGTTTTTTCATTTCATCATCCGGCATAAAACCACTAAACGATCGTTCATAAAGCAAGTCGGCAAGTATCTTTATCTGCTCCGGCTTTAAATGCTTGCTCACCGCGATAATGTTCTCAAAACTGCGTTGATCCTTTTCAATAAGCTCGTTTATTTCGAACGAGGTAAAATTTTTAACTGCTGCTTCTATCTCTTTCTCAAACTTTTCCCAATCAGCTTTCTTTTTAAAGCCAAGAATTACCGCCATCACTTTACCGAATTCTTCAAATTGGCGCAGTAAATAATCTTTTCTAATCATGTTGCAGTTTTTGAAACAAGATTAATGTTTGTGGAATAAGCAGATCGACTTCGTTATTATTGATCACATGATCTGCGAGTTTAAGCTTCTCATCTTCGCTCATTTGACTCTTGATCTTGTTCATCACTTCCTTCTCGGTTAAGCCATCACGGTCCATTACACGTTTTATACGTAACTCCAGGGGTGATGTGACCAAAATGATCTTGTTGAGTTCTTTATACAAACCGGTTTCAAATAACAATGCACTTTCTTTAATGATCAAATCGTTTGGGTATTGCGCTGCAAACTTTTTAAACTCCATTAAAACAGCCGGATGAATGATCGCATTTAGTTTTTTTAGTAGATCTGTATCAGAAAAGATCTTTTGAGAGATGTGTTTTTTATTTAACGTGTGGTCGTTCAAATAGCAGTCTGATCCTAATAAAGCTTTCACTTGTTGTTTGATCTCCGGATGGAAATACAGTTCTTTGGCACTATCATCGCTATTGAAAAGTTTGGCACCATAAAGCTCAAATAGCTTTGCTACCATTGTTTTTCCTGTTCCTATTCCTCCGGTTAATCCTACGATCATTGCTTTTTGATCATTAAAAATTCAACCTCATTGGGCTCGTAGCTCAACACATGCACATCTTTCGGCACAATGATCAGTTTTACGGGCACCTTATTTGATCGTTTTTGATGAATGTCTACAACAGCCTTAAAGCCTGCTGTATCTATGTTTTGAAAATTATTTAACGCAGTGGTCAATTTCAATTTAACCTTTGAAGGAAAGAGTGCGTACTTAAAATTTGTTTCGGCATTCGACACGGATATATTTAACGTGATCTCTTTCTCTACCAATTTATCTACCGTTATTTTAAGGTCAACATTGACTTTGCTTAATACAATGTTATTGTTGGAATTCAGCAAATTTACCTTTTCGCTGATCGAACTCTTTAGCTGATTAAAATAAACAGGTGCCGAATAGACCGTATCGATCATCTTCAGGTCGTTCTCCTCACCATTTACCATCACGGTATAAGGCTCAACAACAATACTTGATCCGGTAAACCCTTGGGCATAATTAACTGAAAGCTGTAATTTTACAGGCACTTCTTTTTGCGTTCCTGCCTTTGTAATAAAGGCAATCGTATCAGGGTAAACAGTTTTAACTTCCGTTTTAAACTTAAACCCCTGTTGAATTTGTTTACCTGCTGATGATAAATAGAACCGATTCTTGTTCAGATCGCTCTTAATATCGTTGAAATCAAGGATGGTGAGTGCAAAAGGTTTGTTTAAGCTGATCAGTAATAATTTTAAACCGCTTGCTTTAACTGTAACCTTTAAACTTTTTGGCACCTCGTTGGCCATTAATTTGTTGTGAGGGTAATTAATGAATTCAATGGGAATATCAAATTGCTCTGAATAAACGGTATTTAAAGAATGTAGCAACCACAAAGCAGATGCGATGATCAAGCAAATAAAAAAAGCCGAAAGTTTATTCGGCTTTTTAATCTTTATTTCCTTGAGTTGGTTCACCCTTATGAATTTTGATTTAATGTTCCAGAAGCATCCATTGAAACAGCATTTTTAGAGATTCTCATTTTTGTACCGTCTTCAACTTCCATAATAATAGATCCGTCTTCTCTCACTTCATTGATCTTTCCGTAGATACCACCAATGGTTAGGATTTTATCGCCCTTTTTCAATGCCTCAATGTACTTCTTTTGATCTTTTGCTTTCTTCATTTGAGGTCTGATCATGAAAAAATAAAATACGACTACGATGGCAATTAAAGGTAAAAATTGCATAAGTGGGTTTTGTCCAGGTTGTGGTGCGCCCATTAAGATAACTAATTGTGACATGTTTATTTATTTGTTTTTAATTTAAAGTTTAAAATCCAGGTTCCTTTACGCTCTCTGCTACAATTACATCTGCTTTTATGCGTATAATGCGTGTAGATGGCTCGCAATTGGTAACAATGGTTATTGTTTTTTCTTGTATGCCTTTTTTTCCTTCACTCGAAAAAACCACATTCATTTTTCCTTCGCCATTGGTTAATATGGGTTCCTTTGGCCACTTAGGCACGGTGCAACCACAACTTCCACTGGCACCCGATATGATTAGGTTGCTATTACCAATATTTTTGAATTTAAAATCGTGGCTCACCACTTCTCCTTGGGTGATCTTTCCAAAATCAAACACTTCTTCCTCAAATTTTATCTCAGGTAAACTACTATTGGTTTTCCCATTAGCGGATGCTGTATTTGACACCGAAGATGCGTCTATTCCATTGTTCTCTTCGTTATTACACGAAAACAAGGCTAGACTCAATAAAAAAATAGAATAAATTCTGAAATTCATAACAGGTACAAAGATACGATTAAGTCGCAATTAAATTAGAATTTAGATCTGATCCGACGTACTTTTCGTCTGCTCTTTCCAAAAAACGAGTTATGCTTAGAGCGGTAAAAACTACTCTTACCTCTGATCACACGGCTGTAACTAATGTTCATGTATACGATCGCATCTTTATTCGTTGGATCGCCACGCTTCATTCCCCAAGTATGAGATAAATACCCTCCCGGACTTTCGGCCTTCATTTCAGGGGATAATTCGGTTGTTCTTAACGTTAAACCTTGAGTATAAGCATCTGTTGGAGGGGTATCCGGATAATCTCCACTGATATCATCTAAATAATCAGTAAAGGTTTTCATGTAATTGAATTCAAATCCCCAACGGTTACGCTTGTTAAATGTAAAATAACAACCAATACCAACAGGCAAACCAAGTACAACTTTCTTATACTCTGTTCCTTCAACAAAATACTCTCTCATTTTAACCCACTCACCTTGGTATTTCGACTTAGGATTGGTATAAAAACCACCTACTCCACCAAACACATAAGCTCTGAAGCTGTTCTTATAACGGTAAGTGTTGCCTAGATCCGGATCGGTATAAAAAAAGAATTGAGCTGTTGTGCTTAAAGCAAAAATATCATTCTTGAAGTTAAAGTTTCGGTATCTTCTTCCAGGATTGGTAGATAATTTATCATCTCCCTCAACGCGCAAATAATCAAAAGCAATTTTTAAAGAAATGTTTTGCTTCCATTTGTAGCGGGCAAAAAGACCAGTGTTCCAGCGGGTTTTAGATAGTTTCATGTCTGACACGAAATCACGACGCGATTTTTCCTTCCCTCCAATATCACCCAAATAATTGGTAGCCCCTATCGACCCGCCATAATCCCAAAGCCATTGAGCCTTGAAACCTGACGTGAAACAAATAAAAAGTGATAGGTATATTAATTTCTTCATAATCGTATTAAAATACAAACTCAAATATAAATAAAATTTGCCAAAACCCGCCATTTTTTGATATTTTTAAGCGAAATTTGTTAAAATTATTAAGTCACTCAATTGCATGAAAACTCCGATAACCGACTTGTTTAAAATCAAATACCCGATCATACAAGCCGGAATGATCTGGTGCAGTGGCTGGGAACTTGCCAGCGCAGTAAGTAACGCCGGCGGATTAGGTTTATTAGGCTCCGGATCCATGTATCCGGATGTACTGAGAGATCAGATCCGCAAATGTAAAGCTGCCACCGATAAGCCTTTTGGTGTAAATGTACCGCTTTTATACCCTAATATCGAAGAACATATAAAGATCATTATTGAGGAAGGTGTTAAGATAGTTTTTACCAGCGCGGGAAACCCAAAAACATGGACCAATCACCTTAAACAACACGGAATTACCGTAGTTCACGTGGTGAGTGCTGTTAAATTTGCACTAAAGTGCGAAGAAGCAGGCGTTGATGCCATTGTGGCTGAAGGTTTTGAAGCAGGTGGACATAACGGAAGAGAAGAAACTACCACAATTGTGCTGATACCTCAAGTTCGTGAATCGGTTAAAATTCCATTGATAGCGGCGGGTGGCATTGGCTTAGGAAGCCAAATGGCTGCTGCTTTTGCTTTAGGTGCTGATGCTGTTCAGGTAGGAAGCCGTTTTGTGGCAACACCCGAAAGCAGTGCACACCAAAACTTTAAAACCGCAGTAATAAACACTAAAGAAGGTGATACACAATTAACCCTTAAACAGTTAACGCCCGTTCGTTTGATAAAGAACAAGTTTTTTAACGAAGTGGATAGTGCCGAAAAACGTGGTGCATCAAAAGAAGAGATCGGTGAAATACTTGGCAGAGCTCGCGCAAAAAAGGGTATGTTTGAGGGTGATCTGGAGGAAGGTGAATTGGAGATCGGACAAATAAGCGCTTCTATCAGAGAAATTAAACCGGCCGCTGAAATTGTTGAAGAATTGATGAAAGATTGCATAACAACAATTGAACGTTTAAAAAAATTATAAAATACTACATGATAAAATTTGACAGGTTTACTTTAGCAAACGGACTAAAAGTTATTGTTCACAAAGATGAAAGTACGCCAATGGCTTGCGTAAATATCTTGTACGATGTGGGCGCACGCGATGAAGATGAAAGCAAAACTGGCTTTGCTCATTTGTTTGAGCATTTAATGTTTGGTGGTAGCATCAACATTCCTAATTACGATGAGCCTCTTCAGTTAGTTGGAGGTGAAAACAATGCCTTTACTACAAACGATATTACCAATTACTACTGTACCGTGCCGGTTGAAAATATTGAGACCGCTTTTTGGTTAGAAAGTGATCGCATGTTAAGTTTAGCGTTTACCGATAAGAGTCTGGAAGTACAACGAAATGTGGTGATCGAAGAATTTAAACAACGTTACCTCAATCAACCATATGGCGATGTTTGGTTGTTACTTCGTCCGCTTGCCTACAAGAAACACCCTTACAAATGGGCCACCATTGGTAAAGAGATCAGTCATATTGAAGATGCGGTAATGGACGATGTAAAAGGCTTCTTTAAAAAACATTACAACCCTACAAATGCCATTATGGTAGTGGCGGGTAATGTTGAGTTAGATCTGGTAAAACAATTATCCGAAAAATGGTTCGCCCCAATTCCTGCAGTTACTAAAGTACCACGTAACTTACCGGTTGAACCATATCAAAACGAATTCAGAGAATTAACTGTACAACGCGATGTACCTGCCAATGCGATCTATATCACGTATCACATGTGCAGTCGTTTAGATAAAGATTATTATGCGACAGATGTATTATCCGATATTCTTTCACGTGGAAATTCATCACGCTTGTACATTGAATTAGTAAAGAACAAGCAATTATTTAGTGATCTAAGCTCATACGTGAGTGGCGATTTTGATGCCGGTTTATTTGTGATCTCCGGTAAATTAAATGATGGTGTTGATGTAAAAGCAGCCGAGAAAGCGATAGAAATTGAATTGGAAAAATTAAAAAGCACGCTCGTTTCTGAAGATGAATTACAAAAATGTAAGAACAAAGTTGAATCGAGTATTACATTCAGCGAAACAGATGTACTTACAAAAGCTACCAACCTAGCAATCTCTGAATTGCTAGGCGATGCCAGCGAGATCAATAATGAGATAGATAAATATAACTTGGTTACGCGCGAACAACTAAAAACGCTTGCCAATACCTTATTTGATAAAAAGAACTGCTCTACCCTATATTATTTAAAAAAATAAAAATGGTATTCAACGACATCAATCTGCCTTATTTGAATTTAAGTTTTGCTCAAAAATTAGAGCATGAACGAAACATTTTCAAACAATTTCAAAACAACGATCATCGTGCATACATTGCTGCACGCGTGAAAGAGTTAAGTAAATCAAATAACGACGGCACATTAGACACCATCATTGAATACCTTAATCAATACAAACCAAATATTGCTGTTTTTGCAGGAAGCTTTAATCCTTTTCATAAAGGGCATTATAATGTATTGATCAAAGCCGAGAAAATATTTGACAAAGTGATCATAGCCTTTGGCGAAAACCCGGCTAAGGATGAACGCAAATGGCCAATCCCGCAAAAAATTCAAAACCGACAAATGGCGCACTACAATGGCTTACTCACTGATTTTGTTGATTCGCTTGGTTATGAAGTTACGGTTATCAGAGGCTTACGTAACTCCACCGATTTTCAGTACGAACAAAATCAATACCGCTATATACAAGAATTAAAACCGGATATTAAGATCATCAATATATTTTGTGATAAAGAATTTGAACACATCAGCTCATCAGGTATACGCACACTCGAAAAATTCAATAAGCATCAAAATTATTTGTTAGACTGATCGAATGTTAAAGTCCACTTTTTTAAATAACAAATTCAACATTCTATTTTTTATTGTTGCATTCATTTCATTTGTTATTGTGGTGTTGCGTGCCAAACTCACACCCTTTACACACGATGAAACAGCAACGTTTTATTTTATGGTACAAAACGGCCATTATATGCCGTTTTATGCGCATTTAGACACCAACAACCACATTTTGAACAGCATGCTCACTCATGTGTGCTATACTCTGGGAGGTTCATCCAAGTTTGTATTGCGCATACCTAACCTGATCTTTTTTATTTTCCTCATCATTGGTGTTTTTAAACTGAGTAAACATTTAAAGAACGACTTTGCCAAGATCGTTCTGCTTCTCGGATTTCTGATCTCCTATAATTGGCTCACATTTTTTTCGGTGAGCAGAGGTTACGGTATTTCCTTTGCCTCTATCATCATGGCCTTTGCCTATTTAATGGATTATTTTAAAACCAACCAACTCAAGTATTTTATTTACCTCTGTTTTTGGATGCAGCTGGCCATGGCAGCCAGTCTCATCTTAATGCCGGTGTTTTGCCTCATGCTGGGCTTGATCATTCTGCACCAAGTGATCCATTCTAAATTCCTCAACATTGCTAATATTTTAAATTTACTTGTGAATGCCGCCCTTATTTTTTATTGGGTTAAATTCTCATCGCACTTAAAAGAACTGAACGGACTCACGCATGGCGCAGGTGACAGTTATTGGCAAATAACTTGGGTAACTTTGATATACATTGTTACCGGCAGCTACTCGCAAATACTCCAAGGCATTTTGGTGGGTGCTACTGTTTTGTTATTGATCACCGGCATTTACGTGTTCCTAAAATCAAGGCCAAACCTTAAAGACATGATCAAAGACGGCTATCTGTTTTTCATGTTGTTGTTTATGGGCGAAGTTGTGGCTATGTATCTGATGAAAAAGATCATGCAAGTGAATTACCCAGAAGACCGAACGGCCTTTTTCTTTTACATCACTTTGGTTTTATACACCGTGTTTTTAATTGACAAATTAAATGCAAACTGGATAAATTATTTTTCCATGGCTTTGTCGGCCGCTTTTATGGTACACTTTGCTCTTAAACTTAATTTCAGAAAGCATGAACTCTATATTTACGACACCTTTCCTCCCCGCTTTTACGAGAAACTACTGGAAGAACAAAAACAAAGCAAATTACCTATTACCATTGGCGGACACCGTTGCCGCGAATTTATATACGGCTTTATGAATTACCGGAGCGATGGCGCCTTAAATGCCATGTACGCGCCTGAATTATTGCAAATGAATTGCGACTACTTAGTTGCCAAAGCCGGCGAAAAGCCCTTTTACAATTGGCTGTATGATGAAATAGACAGCGAGCCCGATTGGAGCTTCCGTTTATTGAAACGCAAATACCCTATCGAAAACAAATTAGAGATGGAGTTAAAAGATAAACACATTGAAGGCAACAACGAGTTTTATGAATTTGTAAACGATACTAATAACTTGTTATTCCCCAACAAAAACCCTATCCGCGTTGATTTTAGCTTTAAAGTGAATAAAGTGCCTGTACCTTTTGAAGGCTGGCTGGTTGTGCAAATTGATAGCATGAATGGCAACAAGTTTTGCTTTAGCCGCTCGAGCTTAAACTGGATCAAACTCAATTACAATAACGATAAAGAATACACCTACTCCGTTATGACACCAAGTTTACCAAGCCGTTACAAGTGTTTCAAAGCTTTTTTTTGGAACATTAAAAGTGAACCAATAGATCTTACCTTTACTTCAATTAAGTTTTACCAATTATACGGTAAAGGAATTAATTATTACGCACCTATTTATTATTGATATATGTTAGACAGAGCAACAGCACCGGCATTTCACGCCATTGAAGAGATCCACATACCACACGCTAAAAGCGATACGCTTTCGAATGGTATTAAGGTTTACCACGTAAACTCCGGTTCGCAAGAGTTAGTGAAGATCGAATTTATATTTAAAGCCGGTATGTATTACCAGCCGCAGGTTTTAGTGGCCTCGAGTACAAACAACTTAATTGAGACCGGCTCAAGCAAATACACCGCCGATCAGATCTCGGAAAAGATAGATTACTACGGTGGGTTTTTAGAATTAGAGACCGGACAAGATTTTGCCAGCATAACCTTGTACACGCTAAACAAATACGTAAACGAAACCATTGGCATTGTTGAGGATATATTAAAAACACCCACATTCCCAAAAGATGAGTTTGATATTTATATTAATAATAAAAAACAAAAGCATTTGGTGAACTCGCAAAAGGTGAGTGTATTGGTTCGCCGCCGCTTTAACGAATTGTTATTTGGCGAAAAACATCCCTATGGTATTGATGTGAAGGATGAGGATTTTGAGAAAGTGAACCTGAACGTGATCCATGAGTTTTTTAATACACATTACAATGCGGCTAATTGCAGCATATTTGTTTCGGGAAAGATACCGGGCAACCTAATGGGTACTTTAGACAAATTGTTTGGTACAGAAAAATGGGGTAAAACACAAACGCTTATTTCCGATCCTACTTACAAGCTAGAAACTACTTCACAACAAAAGCATTTGGTATCAAAAGATGATGCCATACAGTCTGCTATACGAGTGGGCCGTGTGATGTTCAATAAAAAGCACGAAGATTATTTTCACTTCCAGGTATTAAACACCATATTAGGCGGTTATTTTGGTTCGCGTTTAATGGCAAATATTCGTGAAGATAAAGGCTACACCTACGGCATTGGCTCAGGTTTGGCATCTTTAGTAAATGGTGGACATTTTTACATTAGTACCGAAGTGGGTGCTGATGTTACACAAAAAGCCTTGAACGAAATTTACTACGAATTAAAAGTATTGCGCGAAGAACTGGTTGATGAAGAAGAATTGGTAACAGTAAAAAATTATATCCTTGGTCAGTTTTTACGCAGTGTTGACGGACCTTTTGCCCTTGCCGATAAATACAAAGGTATTTGGATGTACGGTTTAGATTATTCTTACTACGATAATTACTTCCATGCAGTCAACAACGTTACAGCAAATCAATTACGCGACATTGCCAACAAATACCTTCAGGAAAAAGATCTGATTGAGTGTGTGGCTGGGAAGAAGTAAAAAAACAATTTAAACTACAAAACATGAGCGAAGTCCTTACATACTTTTTAGATGAACAAACAGTGATCAAGGATGTTGATTTCCCGGATACAGGCATTGATAACGTATTTATGCTTAAGCCTGAGGATTGGACCGTATTGCTGAGCAAATGGGATAATTACTCAAACGACTGGAAAAGTGCCATGGCTTATTTTGCAGGATTTGTTTTTTTAGAAGATAGCGCCGAATTACTGTATAAAGCCTTAAGTGAAAAAGATGAGAAGATAAAACTGCAAGCACTTTTCTCCATTCACGAAAGTATAATGGCCGAACTAGATCATCAGCAAAACAAAGCACCAAACAAGCCTGCCAAAACAGGTTATAAATTTTCAAAGGAAAACAAAGAGCTCGTATTGAACGAAATTGAGAGTCACGTGAACGATTTTGAGTTTTACCCGGAGCTGGAAGAATTGCAGGATTATATGAAAGCAGTAAAGGTTTAACCTTATTCGTGTCACGCCTGAAGAGATAGCATTTATGATCAAAATTTTGTATATTTAGTATACAAAACCATCTGACGTGAAAATCAACCAAAAAATAATTGCACTTGTTTTTACATATGCTATATTGACTTCATGTACAAACGAAGCTATTGTTTCAGAAAAAAACAAAGAGTGCTCGTTTGAATTAAAAGGCAGTCAATACGACACTTGCAATAAGATCATGTATGGTCTACGCCAAGGCAAATGGTATATTTACGACACCTTAAAAAGCGGTCTTGTTAACCGTCAAAAGATCATTGATACTTTGTATTTTAGAAATGATACGATCGTTTCTAATTAATATGTAAAGGCTAATTCTCGGCGATCGATACAAATTTCACGGTGTCTTCTGCGGTTAAAAATCCCTCAGCTTTCCACAACATTTCTTATATTTACACTGTGTCAGATAAAACTCTCAAAATATTCATTATTGGTCCTGCTTACCCCTTGCGCGGTGGGCCGGCGCAATTCAATGAAAATTTATGTGAAGAATTAAATGCGGCTAGGCACGATGCACAGATCATTTCGTATTCACTCCAATACCCTAACTTTTTATTTCCAGGATCATCGCAGTTTGAACAAAGCGGCACAGCTCCAAAAGGTTTAAAGATCCACACACTCATTAATTCGGTGAATCCATTCAATTGGATAAAAGTGGCGCGCTTCATTAAAAAAGAGAAACCCGATTTTATTTTATTCCGTTACTGGCTACCATTTTTTGGTCCGGCTTTAGGGACCATTGGCCGCTTAGTAAAAAAACACACCAAAGTACTAGCCTTAACCGATAATATCATCCCGCACGAAAAACGCGTTGGCGATGGTCCGTTTACTAAATACTTTGTTAACTCTTGCCACGGTTTTATAGCCATGAGTAAAGCGGTATTGAACGATATCAGTAAATTTTCGGCAACCGATAAAAAAGCTTACTCCCCTCACCCCATGTATGCCACCTATGGCGAGAATGTGAGTATGAGCGAAGCGCGAAAAAAATTAGGTTTGAATGAAAACGACAAGATCGTTTTGTTCTTTGGATTGATCAGACATTACAAAGGTTTAGATATTTTATTAGAAGCATTTGATAACGAACAGATCAAAAAACACAACATCAAACTTTTAGTGGCCGGTGAGTTTTATGAAGATAAACAACCGTATTTGGATCTGATAGCCAAACACAATTTAAAGGATCAAGTGATACTGCATGATTCATTTATAGCAAACGATATGGTGCGCTATTATTTTTGTGCATCCAACATTGTGGCGCAAACATATCGCAATGCCACCAATAGCGGCGTAACCATGGTAGGCTATTATTACAACAAACCCATGTTGGTTACAAATGTAGGCGGCTTAGCCGAAATTGTACCGCATGATAAATGTGGATATACCGTTTCTCTAGACAGATCCGAGATCTCCAGTGCTATTCTCAACTTTTTTGAAAAAAACAGGGAAAGCGAAATGGTGGAACACGTAAAAAACGAGAAAACAAAATACGAATGGAGTACATTTATCAACACCCTGTTAGAATTGTATAACAGGTGTTCATAATTTGTTTGTCATAGCTCCTTTCCCCCAATACCCTATTTTTAAGCCATTTACACCGCATTACTTCACGAATGGTTAATTACTCCTGTTTTTGTTGATAACGCAAGTTTAATAAGCGCTTCAGCCTTAGTATTTTTATAAGGTTGTGAGTTTTTGGCATCAGTTGTGCCTTGCTCCCTCCATTAAACTAAAATCTATTACTGAATGGCTCTACAAGTCAATGTAAACGATATTTTATCACAGCTATACCAAAACAGGACCGTAGTTGAATTTTTATTTGCTAACCGCGAAAACATTACGGTTAACGAGTTGTTGGCGCGTGGCGATATTTCTGCTGAACAGTTTCAGAAACTAAAATCACTCGACCTGGTTTATGAATACGAGAACATCGTAAGCTTAAATGATGCGGTGGTGGCCATGTTTGAAGACTTTATGGAAATTGGTGAAGTAACGCCAGGATTCATTAACGACTACATCAACGAATTAACTCGCCACATTCGCTTTTACCAAGAAGCACGTGAGGTACGTTTTTTACGAAGCATCAAAAAATACCTGAAACGCATCAATGCGACGCTTACCCGCGAGATCATTAAGCTTCAGAAGAATGTGGATGACACCTACAAGAACGAAAGTAACTACCGCATTAAATTACAAAAACTGGAAGATTACCGCGAAAAGCGTGATACCATTATTGATTTTATTAAAAAGACCAGTGATGTTGTTGAAGAGACACGCTCTTTATTTGCGTTAACAAACGACTCGGAATTATATGGTATTGTGCAATCGTTGAAAGTGAGCTTAATTGAGAACTTAGACTTTTTGATCGAGATCCAAACAGACATTACCGATTTCATCAACAAGATCCAGTTCCAGTTAGATGTTTACAAGAAAGCGCAGCGCCTGAAAGAGATCAAGGATCATGGTGCGCTTTACTTTAAAACCAATTTCAAGGAGATCACATCACACATCAATACCCTGAAACACAACGGGCATAAGAGTCCGAAAACAAAGATATCGATCGACTTTTTATTTACCGACGATGGACATGTGTTGTGTAAACGGATCGCTGAAAAGTATAAACTTACCCGCTTAATGGTGCGTGGCCTTGCCGATAAAATGGCGGGGAACTTTAAAGACAAAGGTTTTGAGCAACAGATAAAAATGGATACCGAGAAATTGGTAGAACGTTTCTTAGCACAAAACAAAAACAATTTATTTGAATATCTGATGGACTATAAATTTCCGAAAGCTATTGGTACCGTGACATTTGAGGATAGATTATCCTTATTTGTGGAAATAGCCATGGAATACCAAAACTCCTTAGATTTTAAATACCGTTTACAATATTTTGATTACGAAGACAATGAGAAAAAGAAAAAACGTTTAGGTTACACATTGATCTTACCAATTAAAGAAAAAGAGAAAACAAAGAAAGTTAAACAAGCGAGTTAGCAAACAGTCATCAGAGACTAGTCGCCAGAACCCAGTACTGATAGACTAGCCACTAACGACTTGCAACTAACAACTAAAAAACAAAAACATGTTAGCAGAAGATTTTAACCTACCGAAACAAACACACGAGATATTCTCAGTAATGGCGCGTGGTAATTTTATTTCGAGTAATGGCAGTAAAGACGGAATGAATCGTTTGTACGATATCATTAACAACCCTGATAATTTTGACCGTTTACAGGCGTTCTTTAATGTGATCCGTTATAACATTGAGCGTGGAAATAATTTCTTTTACTTCTCAAAATTAAGCGAGCCAAACAGTGAGTTGGAGAAAAAACTGGAACGTTTTGAACGTTACATCGACATCATTGATCTGTTAGCCAGTATGGACAATAAGATCACGATTGGTAGCCGTTTCAGACCAGGTGAGATTGCAGAGGAGTGTAATGCCAATGTGCGTTTGAAACAAAAATTACAAAAGATCCCTTTGTACCGTTCGGAGACCTTACACAATAAAGTAAGAGAGATCTGCGACCTGATGAGCAGAGATTCGTTCTTAGAATTAGAAGACGAAAAAACAGAATCATACAAAGTATTGGATTCGTACAACTACCTGTTAGACGTGATCAATTCGATCGCTATTTACGAAGACAGCGGCGCTAGTTCGGATGATGCGCAGGGATTGGTATATAATTAAAATTAAAAAAAGAGTGGACGTCAAACTGTTCGCTGCGGCGAAGGACTTGAAGTGAGATGATTAACAAGAATAAAAAACAGAATTTAAGAATAAGAGAAGAGAATGGAAAATTGCAGAATATTAAATAGAATTGTAGAGATCAATATTTCAAACGTAAAGTATGCAGATATTGAATTGAGCGGAAACACGTGCTTTGTGGGTACCAACAACTTTGGTAAAACCTCTTTACAACGTGCGATCTTGTTTTTCTACAGTGCAAACAGTCGCGGTTTAGGTATTTCAGCATCGCAAAAGCCCTTTGAGGAGCACTATTTCAGATATGAGAACTCATATTTGATCTATGAGATCGCCACCGAAGACAAACCATTCTTTGTGATCGTTTACCGTCACAACAAATTGGTATTCCGTTTTGTAGACGCAGCCTATAACCCTGATTTCTTCTTTAATACTAACGATGAAGCGATGAAGATCAAAGAAGTGATCTCAAACTTTGAAAAGCGTGGCATTTACATCTCGAACCAAATTGACACCTTTGAGCGTTACAGAAATATTATTTACGGAACCGAAACAGATAAGCAATTATCAAAGTTTCACTTACTAAAGGGTAACGAAAAATATCAGAACATTCCGAAGTCGATCACCAACGTGTTCTTATCATCAAAAAGCAGTATCGATTCGCGTTTTATCAAAGATTTCATCGCTAACTCCTTAACTACAGAAAGCAGCAGCATTAAGCTGGAGCAAGTGGAACGTCAGTTACGCCAGTTCAACGAAAAATATTCGGATATTGAAACGTATTTAAAGAAAGAATCGCAACAACTGATCGAGTTCATTGACAAAAAATACGACCAGGTACACATGCTAAAAGGCGCTCAAATGGAGATGGCCGATAAGTTGGGTAGCAGCTTGCGCTTTGCTGAATCACAAAACGAAGCGATACGTGAAGCATCAAAAAAGAAAGAAGAAGAGCTGGAAACCTTAACTGCTCAGCACGAGGAAGCAAAGGATGTGATTGAGAACAAGCAAAATGATATTCGTGAAGAGATCGGCTACTACGACAGAACCATTCGTGAAGCCAATAAAAAATTAAAAGAATACAAAGAAAAGAACATTGAAGAAGCTGTAGAAAAAAACGCAGAACGCGAAAAACTACAGGTTGAATTAAATATTGCACGCCGCGAGTACGAAAGTTTAACATCAAATGTAGCGAGTATTGAATTGAAATACTCATCGCTCATTGAACAATTGCGTAACGACAAAAGTGCGTATGTAAATAAGATCAACAGCAAAACCAGCGAGATCTTTAACCACTACAACGAATTACAATTATTACAAAAGAACGAATACAATAAGCGTGAGGCTGAATTAAAGGAAAAACGTGATGAGGCCCTGAACGAAGCAAATGCAGAAGTTACCACTAAGCAAATTGAATTCAATGAATTAAAAAGTGAGGAAAAAGTAATTCGCAACACCCGTTTTTACGAGCAAGAGATCAAAAACTTAGAGAATGAATTAGCTGAACTTCGCGCAGTAAGCTACAAGAACAAGAGTGAGAGAGCCATTAAACAAAACATGGTGTCTACCTTACAGCGTGAGTGGGAAGCATTGGAATTAAAGTTAAAGTCTTCGTTAAGCAATCGCGTTAACCAAACCAATAACGAGATCATCAAAATTAAAACCGAGATCAAGGAAATTGAAGATAAATTGAACATTCAGCATGATGCCTTTTATGGCTTCTTGGAAAAGAATGTAAAAGATTGGCACAATACGGTTGGTAAGGTTGTAAACGAGAAATTGCTATTTAGAACTGATATTACTCCTGAAATGAAGGAACAAACGGCTAATACCTTATATGGCATTAGTTTGAACCTGGAGCCGGTTGAAGTGGTATCAAAATCAATTGAAGAATATCAATTTGAAAAGAACGAACGCTTAGCGCAGATCCGCGATCTGGAAGAAGCTTTAAATCAATTTCAAACAGCAAACAACGAAGAAAAAATGTTAGCTGCCGATAAATTTGGTAAGCAATTAGGTGAGTTAAAAGAAGATGTGAAGGTACTCACCTACTCTTTAGAATTAGCAGATAAACGTGAGAAGAAATTAGCAGATGAGTTTGAAGACTGGAAGACCCGCGCAGGTAAAGAGGTGGAAGAATCGTTAACCGGTAATCGTCAGCGTTTAAACATCATTGAAGAAGAGTTAAGCATTTTAAACAAAAAGAAAAATGTATTGCTCAACGAATTCAATATACAGTTCGATAAATTAAAAGCCTACAACGAAGAACGTTTATCTGACTTGAAGAATCGCCAGGAAACGGAGATCAGCGAATTGGAAGTTGAAAAGAAAAATCAGGTTAAAGAATTTGAGAACAAAGAAGACGAATTAGCAAAAGAGAAAGACAGTAACTTTAAAAGCAAAGGTGTTGACGCCAAACAATTAAAAAGTGTGGAATCACGCATGAAGGAGTTAACAGAGGCTTTAAAGGAAATTGAGCAATATGCGCAGATCATCAGCGATTATTTAAAAGATAAACGCGAAATCTTTGACAAAATGCCTGATATGATCCAAAAGAAAGAAGACTTCGTTAAATCGAATAACGATCTTGGATTGCAACTGGAAGAGTTAACACGCAAATTCAACATCAAGCGCATGGAGTTGAACAAACAAAAACGTGCATTTGATGAGGAGTTGATCGACTTTAACAACGGTATTAATTTTTACAGCAATAACTTCCGTGAAACCCCAGTGTATACAAAGTACTCGGATATTATTGAGCGTGCCGAACCAAAACGCACGAACTATAACATCATGGATCTGTGTACACAATTATTAAAGAACGATTCGCACTTTAATGAGGAATACGGCGCGTTTCAACGTTATGTAAATGAGTTTGCCGGTAAGTTCAGAATTGACAATCACTTTAACTTCATTATCCGTAATGATGCCTCACAAGGTGAATACGAGCGCTTTGCGCAAAACCTACGCTCATTCATTAACGAGAACAAGATCGAATTATCGATCGCAGAAACAGCTACACAAATTGGTTTAGTGACTGATAGTATTGCCACCAAAGTAAAGGAGCTAAGCGGACAAAAAGATAAGATCCAACACATCATTTCATTGATCGCTGAAGACTTTAAGAAAGCGGAGTTTGAAGAAAGCAAGTTGATCGAGTTCATCAAGATCCGTTTAGAAGAATCGGATAACAAAGTATACAAACTCTTAAAACGTATTCAGGAATTCCGTGAAGAGAACGGTTTGGTTTACAACGAAGGTTTATTTAATACCGACTTTGCAACAGGCCAGAAACGTGAGATCAGCGGCCGTGCGGTGAAATTACTCGAGCAATTACGTAACGCCATTAAAGAGCAAGAGCAAGAAGAAATTCGCTTACAAGACCTGTTTGAATTGAAGTTCAATATTAAAGAAGGTATGAACGAAACCGGCTGGACTCACAAGATCGATAGTATCGGAAGTACCGGAACAGACATCTTGGTAAAAGCCATCATCTACATTACCTTGTTACACGTATTCATTAAAGAATCTTCGCACAGAAGCAGTAAAGACTTTAAAGTACACTGTATCATCGACGAGGTAGGTCAGATCTCGGCTCACTACTTACGCGAATTATTGCGTTTTGCAAAGAACAGAAACATTATGATGATCAACGGTTTGCCAAACAAATCAGGCTTAGAGAGTCATTACAAATACACTTACCAATTCCGACGCGAAGAGAACAACGTACGTATCTTCCCAAGTATTGTAACGGAAGTAGAAGCTTAATCTATTTCACTTAACAAATTAAACACCTCGGAATTACGCCAGGGTGTTTTTGTTTTAACACGGGGATAAAAAGCGGCGAAGATAAAAACCACGGAGACACGGAGGCGCGGAGAAAAAATTAAGTGCAAAGAAAAAAACCACGAAGGCACGAAAGCTATAAGTTTATAACCACGGAGACACAGAGGCGCGGAGATAAAAGCACATCTATATACAAAAAGATAAACCACAAATCCCGATAGCTATCGGGAACAAAGGCACGAAAGAAATTCTAAACACAAAGCCAAAAACCACGAAGGCACAGAGACATGGAGAAAAAGTGAATAAAAAAAGCCCCATCAGAAATGATGGGGCTTTCAAATAGCTAATGATCTAATTAGATCATTTCTACACTTCGTTTAATGAAGTTGGTTAGGCCTTCGCCTTTTAATAAGCCCTGAGACAATAATGCTAGGTCTGTTGCCTGTTTAGCCAGGTTCTTTTGCTTCTCTTCATTTGACTCATTCAGTATCTTTGAGATCAATGGATGATTGGAGTTTACCACCAAATTATACATATCCGGCATATTACCATAAAAGCCCATTGCACCGCCACCACCGAGTTGGTTCATATCCTTCATACGACGCATGAATTCAGGGCGTGTAATGATCATTGGCGCATCCTTTTCACTTAAGTTCTCAAATATCACACTGAACTGTTCTTTGGTAACTGTACCTTCAATGATCGGTTGTACTTTTTTGATCTCGTCTTCTGTTAATTTACTAACGGTATTCTCTTCTTTATTGATCAGTTTATCAATGGTATCAGCATCCACGCGCACAAACGACACATCTTTCAATTTACTTTCCAAATGATTGATGTAATGCGGATCCAACATGGTTTCCATGATCAACACTTCGTATCCTCTACTTCTGGCTGCATCAATGTATGCATGCTGTTCTTGCACATTGGTAGCATATAGGAAAATGATCTTTTTATCTTTATCCGTTTGAGTTGGCTTTACCAACGCTTCAAACTCTTCAAAGGTGTGATACTTATTTTCAGTTGTTTTTAAAAGCGCAAACTTCGCTGCTTTCTCGTAGAATTTCTCATCGCTGATCATTCCGTACTGAACAAATATTTTAATATCGTCCCATTTCTTCTCAAAATCTTCACGCTCCTTTTTAAACAGATCCTCGAGCTTATCAGCTACTTTCTTGGTAATGTGACTAGATATCTTCTTTACGTTGCCATCTGCTTGTAAATAGCTTCTAGATACGTTTAAAGGGATATCCGGACTGTCTATCACCCCGCGCAATAAGGTCAAGAAATCAGGAACAATGTTCTCTACATTATCGGTAACATAAACCTGGTTTGAGTATAATTGAATGCGATCCTTTGGCATCTCTAACTTATTACTCAATTTAGGGAAGTATAGGATACCGGTTAAGTTAAACGGATAATCTACATTTAAATGAATGTGAAACAACGGCTCTTCGAATTGCATTGGATACAACTCGTGATAGAAGGTCTTGTAATCTTCATCCTTCAAATCCACCGGTTTCTTTGTCCAAGCCGGGTTTGGATTATTAATGATATTGTCTACTTCAACTTCCGTTTTCTTATCTTCACCTTTATCATCCTTCTCGCCACTGCTCACCCACTCTTTTTTTGTACCAAATTTTATTTCAACCGGTAAAAACTTACAGTATTTCTTCAGCAAGCCTTCAATTTTCGAATCTTCTAAATACTCCTCACAATCATCGGCAATGTGCAGTACAATGTTTGTTCCACGGGTGGTGCGGTTGCTGATCTCCTCGATGGTGTAATCCGGACTTCCGTCACATTCCCATCTCACAGCTTTTGATCCTTCTTTATAAGATAAAGAAAATATCTCCACTTTTTTTGCCACCATAAAGGCGCTGTAAAAACCTAAGCCAAAATGACCTATCACTACATTTTTGTCAACTTTATCCTTGTATTTATTTACAAATTCTTCGGCACCGCTAAATGCAATTTGAGTAATATATTTCTCAATTTCATCTTTGGTCATACCAATACCTTTGTCTTTTATGGTAATGGTTTTCGACGCCTTATCCACTACAACTTCTATCTTGGTATCGCCCAGTTCAACCTTTGCCTCGCCCATGTTAGCCAAGGCTTTAAGCTTTTGTGTAGCGTCGGTAGCATTACTTACTAATTCTCTTAAAAAGATCTCATTATCGCTGTATAAGAACTTTTTGATGATCGGAAAGATGTTCTCTGTTTGTACATTAATTTTACCTGTGCTCATAGTGTTTTTTTTTATTCGGAAATTAAACTGAAAAAATTATGCCAAACATTTTAAAATGACAAATTGTCAAATATTAAAACAGAAAAATGAAAGGCTTGAATACTAGAATTTGCTTCGTAAACGGGCTTTTTTACGTTTCTGTTTTTTAAGTGTGTAACCAGCAGTTACCTGAAACGAAAAATAAGTATCCTTTTGAATGTCTCCTCTTTGAGCAGGTGTGCCGTCTGCTGCAGGTGATGAGAAGCCGTAGATCTCACCCTTATTCGGGTCAGACATTTTAACCGATACTGGTCCGTAAGCCGCTCCAAGCGCAGCTCTATCGTAATAAACCGTACTCACATCATCAATATAATCGGTAAATGTTTTTCTCCAACAGAAATCGATACCTAAGCTCCATTTACGATCCCAGGTAACTTTGTAATAAATACCAAACGGAATGTTTATAGCGTAATTACTGTATTGTTTTGGACCTCCTGGTAAGCCTTGTCCTTCGGTATGCAGTGGCCTAAGCGCTACATATTGGTTGTTAGACATTTTACCTTTTGGATTGTAATAAAACCCGCCTAAGCCGGTATATGCAAACACATTCCAATTACGTTTATGCACTCTGCTAGATAATGTTTTCTTGATCGAATAGCGGTTTCCTGAACGGGCACTAGAATATCCAAATTCAACGCGGGCAGAGACTTCAAATACGTTTGTTTTGAAGTTTAAATTTCGATTATTTCTAAATTTCTCTTGTGTTTCGGCATCATCCCCACGTAAGATCAAATAATTGAAGGTACCGGTTACATTGAACCACTTTTCAACACGGTAACGAAAACCTGCTCCAAAAGCGGTTCGAGTTTGGCCATAATCTAGGTCAATTGGACTAAAATCCGTACCAGTGCGATCTTTCCCGCCTAAATCGCCTAAAAAATGCGACGAACCCATAGAAACAAACACCTCTTTACGGGTTTTTTTCCAATCTCCAGCCCTTGAAAAGCCTTGTGAATAGGCGTTTTTAACACTTAGTAGGATAATAATATATAGAAAAAGTTTCCTCATAATTTTCTGATAAACAGAAAAGTCTCGTAAAAATAGTAAAAAAAAGGCTTTACTCCCTAATTTAAAGGGCAAAATAATACAATTTGACTGTTAATATAATCAGTTAATTAACAATGGATTGAAATTGATCAGGTAAACCTTATCGGTTGCTCTGGTGAGGGCGGTATATAACCAACGGATAAAGTTATGATCCAGCATCTCGTCGGTCACATATCCGTGATCAATAAAAACGCACGGCCACTGACCACCTTGAGCTTTGTGGCAAGTAATAGAATAAGCAAATTTTACCTGGAGTGCGTTAAAATGATGACTCTTTTTTAAGTACGCCATTTTACCCCAACGGTCCGGTATTTCCTCACAATCGAGCATCACCTCCTGAAATAACTGATTTTGTTGCTCTTTAGACAAAGCGGTTGAATCGGTGTATAAACTATCAGTTATTATTTTTACGCTAAATTCATCCAGGTTTTCGTAATCGCAGAGTTTAATGTTACAATCGGTAAAATTAAATCCATATAATTTCTCACGGCGGGTAATGCGCGTAATTTCAGCCATATCCCCATTCGCAATAAAACCTGCTTCGGGCTTATCTTCTTTTAACCAAAAATAATTATTCTTAACGATCATTAATTTATCGCCACTGCACAGATCATCTTCAAACAAATAAATTCGGTTACGCACATTTTGGTTAAATAGGTTTGCACGTTTATTACTGCGTGTTACAATGATCACATTCTCTTGGCCATAATTGCTGTAAGCGCTATTCAAAGCGTCTTCCAGTTCTTCGCCATTGATATTGATCACATCATTTGTTACCTCCAGTTTTGGCAATATAAATTCAGGTGAGATCAACGATTCACGTAATTTGGTTGCATTAAATAAAATGCCGCTTTCCGATCGTTGCCTTGCTACTTCGGTTAATTCGTAAGACGAGATATTCAGGTGGTAATTTTGTTTGAGGTATTTCTCATCCAGCGCGGGGCTCTCGTTGCTGCCAACTGGCGGTAATTGAGCCGTATCACCAACAAATATCAGTTTACAATTATCGCCACTAAAAACATACTCAAATAAACTTTCTAATAAATTATTTTGGTAAAGCGATGTATCTGACTCTACATTGATCATGGAAGCTTCATCCACAATAAAAAGCGAGTTCTTGTGCAAATTCTCACCTAAGGAGAACATCATGGTGCCATCGCCAGACAGATCTTTTTTAAATATTTTTTTATGAATAGTACTCACCGGTTTTTGAGATGAGTGCGACAGAACCTTTGCCGCACGTCCGGTTGGAGCCAATAATACACTTTTGATCTTAATGAACTTGAGTGCTTTGGTAATGGCCGATATTAAATTTGTTTTACCGGTACCCGCATAGCCTTTCAAAACAAAAATCTCATGATCGTTCGGACTCCAGATAAAATCCGTGAGCTGATCGATCACTTCTTGTTGCTGTGTATTGGGAGTAAAGGGCAAAGCCTTTTTTACTTCGGTAATAAAACTTGTTTTATGAGGATTGGAAGGCACGGTTACAAAGTAATTCAATAATTAAATGCGATGGAAGTAAAAGGATAAAAAGTAATGCACTAAAACGAGCTGAGCAACGCTAGGTGAAAAAACCACATAAAACGTTTTAATTCGCTTTTTAGCGTCGCGAAAACGCAAAACTGCACAAATGGCTATAAATGAAAAAAGTCGCCCTAAAGCGACTTTTTCTTGACTATTGTAAAGATTATTCTTCTGTTGCAGCAGCTGTATCAGTTCCTTCAGCTTTTGAAGTACCTTTTTTAGCGCGGCTACGACGAGTAGTTTTAGCTTTTTTGTCAGCACCAGCAGTTTTACCGTTAGTGTAGATCTCGTTGAAATCAACTAATTCGATCATGGCCATTTCAGCAGCATCACCAGCACGGTTACCAGTTTTGATGATACGTGTGTATCCACCTTTTCTGTCACCAACTTTTGCAGCGATATCTTTGAATAAGATCCCGATAGAATCTTTGTTTTGCAAATAAGCAAATACAGTTCTTCTGTTATGTTGTGTATCTGTTTTACCTTTTGTAATTAACGGCTCAACATATAAACGCAATGCTTTAGCTTTAGCTAAAGTTGTGAAAATACGCTTATGCTCAATTAAAGAGATGGCCATATTCATCATCAACGCTTGTCTGTGAGCTGTTTTACGACCTAAGTTATTTATTTTGTCTCCGTGTCTCATTGTATTTAAGATTTGTGATTTAAGATATGAGATTTACTGAACTAATTCTGAAATCCTACTTCTTAATTCTAAAATTTATTAATCTTTATCTAATTTATATTTCACAACATTCATTCCGAACTGTAAACCTTTAGTTTGCACTAGGTCTTCTAATTCAGTTAACGATTTCTTACCGAAATTACGGAACTTCAATAGATCGTTCTTATTGAAAGATACTAATTCACCTAATGTTTCAACATCAGCCGCTTTTAAGCAATTTAATGCACGAACTGAAAGATCCATATCAACTAACTTAGTTTTCAATAACTGACGCATGTGTAGGCTTGTTTCATCAAATTCCTCTTCGTTACGTTTTTCTTCTGTGTCAAGAGTGATCTTTTCGTCAGAGAACAACATAAAGTGGAAAATAAGGATCTTAGCAGCTTCTTTTAAAGCTTCTTTCGGGTGAATTGAACCATCCGTAACGATATCTAAAATTAAACGTTCAAAGTCGGTCTTTTGCTCAACACGGTAGTTTTCGATCGTGTATTTTACATTCTTAATTGGAGTGTAAATTGAATCGATGAAAATGGTACCAGCTGTTGCGTTATTTGTTTTGTTTTCTTCTGCAGGAACGTAACCACGGCCTCTTTCGATGGTGATCTCCATTTTTAAACGTACAGAAGGATCGCAATTGAAAATAACTAGATCTGGATTCAAGATCTGGAAGCCATTTACATATTTACCGATATCACCAGCAGTGAATTTATCAGCACCAGCAAAGTGTACAACCACTTTTTCGATATCGTGATTGTCGATTTGTTTCTTAAAACGAACTTGTTTTAAGTTTAATATGATCTCAGTAACGTCTTCAACAACGCCTTTAACAGTTGAAAATTCATGATCAACACCTTCTAATTTAATGCTGGTTACAGCAAAACCTTCCAATGATGACAACAAAATACGGCGCAAAGAATTTCCTATTGTAATACCAAAACCTGGCTCAAGTGGTCTAAACTCAAATTGTCCTTCGGTTTCGGTTGAATTTATCATAATAACCTTGTCAGGTTTCACGAAATTTAAAATAGCCATATATTAATTTATTATGTTTTTAAATTTAATTATTATTTCGAGTACAATTCGACGATCAGTTGTTCCTTGATGTTCTCAGGGATCTGTGATCTTTCAGGACGATTCATAAACTTACCGCTCATGGTATTCTTGTCGAAATCCAACCAAGGGTATTTGTTAACTGAACCAGCAACTGAATTAACGATTGCTTCTAATGACTGTGATTTTTCGCGAACCGAAATAACATCACCTGGTTTTAATGTATAAGACGCGATGTTAACCATTCCGCCATTTACATTGATATGTGAGTGAGAAACCAATTGACGCGCAGCACGACGGCTAGGAGCAATTCCTAAACGGTAAACTACGTTATCTAAACGGCTTTCAATTAATTGTAATAAAACTTCACCGGTAATTCCAGAAGAACGTGCTGCCTTATCGAAAGTACGAGCAAATTGCTTCTCTAGGATACCATAAGTGTACTTTGCTTTTTGCTTTTCCATTAACTGGATAGCATATTCGCTTTGTTTAGCACGCTTTTTAGTGTTACCATGTTGCCCCGGAGGGTAATTCTTTTTTTCTAACGCTTTGTCAGGACCGAAAATTGGTTCCTTGAACTTACGAGCGATCTTTGATTTTGGACCAGTATACCTTGCCATTTTAAATAATTTATGTTCTTGTTTTTGTTATTATTTAAGTTCGAGACTTTAGCCTCAAACTCCAAACCCTGTGACCTAACAGGGCTGGCTTATTGTTTGTTAATATTATACGCGACGACGTTTTGGAGGACGACAGCCATTGTGTGGCATTGGAGTGATATCCACAATCTCAGAAACTTCAATTCCTGATGCTGCAATACTTCTGATAGCACTTTCTCTACCAGCTCCCGGACCTTTTACATACACCTTTACTTTACGTAAACCAGCTTCAAAAGCTACTTTACCACAGTCAGATGCTGCCATTTGTGCAGCATATGGTGTGTTCTTTTTAGAACCACGGAAACCCATTTTACCAGCACTGCTCCATGAAATAACCTGACCCGCAGTGTTAGTTAATGAAATAATGATATTATTGAATGTTGCACTGATGTGAGCTTCTCCACTCGCCTCAACTTTAACTACTCTCTTCTTTGCACTTGCCTTAGCAGCAGTTGCAGATGCTTGTTGTTTTGCCATTTTATTAATTCCTTAATTAATTTTATTTAGTAGCCATTTTCTTGTTAGCAATTGTCTTACGACGTCCTTTACGAGTACGTGCGTTTGTTTTAGTACGTTGTCCACGAACCGGTAAACCGTTTCTGTGACGGATACCACGGAAACTGTTGATGTCAACCAAACGTTTGATGTTTAATTGCACTTCAGAACGCAATGCACCTTCAACTTTGAAACCATTATTGATGATATTTCTGATCGCATTTTGCTCATCATCGGTCCACTCAGATACTTTCTTATCATGAGAAACACCAATTTCATTCAATAATTTCGCCGCTCTACTTGGGCCTATTCCGAAGATGTAAGTTAAACCAATTACTCCTCTTTTGTTTTTAGGTAGATCTATACCAGCTATACGTGCCATTTTCTATATTTAATTTTTTATATACTAATTGAAAAATCTTACCCTTGTCTTTGTTTGAACTTAGGATTTTTCTTGTTGATGATGTACAACTTTCCTTTGCGACGAACTATTTTGCAGTCTACGCTTCTTTTTTTGATGGATGCTCTAACTTTCATTGCTTCTTGTTTAAAAATTCTTATTTATATCTAAATGTTATTCTTCCTTTTGTTAAGTCATATGGACTCATTTCCATTTTCACTTTATCTCCTGGTAAGATCTTGATGTAGTGCATCCTCATTTTACCCGAAATATGTGCAGTAACAATATGTCCATTCTCTAATTCTGCTCTGAACATAGCATTACTTAATGCTTCAATAATAGTTCCGTCAATCTCAATGTTCTCTTGCTTCGCCATTCTATAATTATCCTTGTTGAACCATCATAGCGTTAGCACCACGACCCTTAATCCTACCCGACTTCATTAATCCATCATAATGACGGTTCAATAAATACGTTTCTATTTGTTGTAATGTATCTAATACCACACCTACTAAGATCAATAAGGATGTTCCTCCGTAGAAATCGGCAAAAGCACTGTTTACACCTAATTTTTGAGCAAATGCCGGCATAATAGCCACACCTGCTAAGAATAAAGATCCAGGTAAAGTGATACGGTTCATTACCGCGTCAATAAACTCTGCTGTTTTATTTCCTGGTTTCACACCCGGAATAAAGCCACCATTACGCTTCATGTCATCCGCTAAATTCTTTGGATTAACCATGATAGCAGTGTAGAAATAAGTAAATAGAATGATCAATACAGCAAAGATGAAATTGTACCAGAAACCATAACGCTCTTGGAAAATTCCGCTTGAACCACTAGAGAAACCAGCAATTGCAGCAGGAATGAACATGATCGCCTGAGCGAAGATGATAGGCATAACACCTGCAGCATTCACTTTTAAAGGGATGTACTGACGAACTCCGCCGTATTGCTTGTTACCAACGATCTTTTTCGCAAATTGTACCGGTATTCGGCGCGTACCCTGCACGAGCAAGATACAACCTACGATCACCATTAACAATAACACGATCTCGATCAAGAAGATGATCAAACCACCGTTACCGGATGTTCTTGATTTTACTTCAGATAAGAAAGCAAAAGGTAAACGAGAGATGATACCGATCATAATGATCAACGAAATACCGTTACCTAAACCTTTATCAGTGATACGCTCACCTAACCACATTACAAACATGGTACCAGTTACTAAGATCACGATGGTTTGGATCCACCAGAAAGTAGAAACATCTGTAAAGGCGTTTGGTGCAGTTGATTTGATAGAAGCGATATAACCTGGAGCTTGAACAGCAGTAACACCAATGGTTAACAAACGTGTGAACTGATTGATCTTTTTACGACCACTTTCACCATCACGTTGTAATTTTTGGAAATACGGTACAGCCATACCCAATAATTGAATGATGATAGATGCAGTGATATATGGCATGATACCCAAACCGAATACAGATGCGCGTAAGAACGCTCCACCTGCAAACATATTGATCAATCCTACCAAACCACCAGACTCACCAGCTCTGCTTCTGGCATCATCAAGGGCATTAATATCAATACCTGGAAGTACAACGTATGAACCCAGACGGTAAACCAAAACCAACGCAAGCGTTGTTAAGATCCGCTGTCTTAATTCTTCAATTGCCCAAATATTGCGTAAAGTATCTAAAAAACGCTTCATATATTATTTTGTCTGAGTTGCTACTCCTCCTTTGTCTTCGATAGCTTTCTTAGCAGTCTCAGTAAAGGCATGTACTTTAATATCTACTTTTGATTTTAACTCGCCATTTCCTAAGATCTTGATCAGATCATTTTTGCTTGCTAAACCATTTTTAATTAAAACTTCCGGTGTGATCTCAGTGATCTTTGTTTTTTCAACTAATTGTTGAATAACAGCCAAATTGATACCACGGTATTCTACTCTATTGATGTTTTTGAAACCAAATTTAGGAACGCGACGTTGTAAAGGCATTTGACCACCTTCGAAACCACGCTTGCTTGAATAACCTGAACGTGACTTGGCACCTTTATGACCACGAGTAGCAGTTCCACCACCACCAGAACCTTGTCCACGACCACGACGAAAGTTATTTTTTACCGAACCTCTTGAAGGCTTTAATGTACTTAATTTCATCTTTTATAAATTAAATATTTTCTACTTTTAATAAATGTTTTACTTTAGCGATCATACCGTCGATGCAAGGATTTGTGTCCTTCTCTAATGAATGATTTGTTCTTTTGAACCCTAATGCAACTAAAGTTGCTTTTTGAGCCGGACTTCTCTTAGAAATACCTTTTACCAATGTTATCTTTACTTTAGACATGATTTCTTACAATTAACCGTTAAACACTTTATCTAAACTAATACCACGTTGTTGAGCTACTGCTAATGAATCACGCATTTTAGTTAATGCATCAAACGTTGCTTTTACCACGTTGTGAGGGTTACTAGAACCTTTTGATTTAGCTAACACGTCAGTAATACCAACGCTCTCTAACACTGCACGCATCGCACCACCGGCAATTACACCAGTACCATGAGAAGCAGGCTTAAGCATTACGCGAGCACCACCAAACTTACCTTCTTGCATGTGAGGTACAGTACCATTCAATACTGAAACTTTTACAAGACTCTTTTTAGCGTCTTCGATACCTTTAGTGATCGCATCTGTTACTTCATTTGCTTTACCTAAACCATGACCGATAACACCTTTTTCGTTACCAACTACTACGATGGCAGCGAAGCTAAAGTGACGACCACCTTTAGTAACCTTAGTTACACGGTTAATTGACACTAACTTATCTTTTAATTCAATGTCGCTCGATTTAACGCGCTTTACAATTTCTTTTGACATTTTATTTCTTTTTTTCTAATTAGAATTTTAAACCATTTTCGCGAGCACCTTCAGCTAACGCTTTGATACGACCGTGATACAAGAAACCATTTCTATCAAAAACGATCTCGTTGATTCCAGCAGCTACAGCTCTTTCAGCTATTAACTTACCTACCAATTTCGCTTTTTCGGTCTTCGTTCCTTTAGTAGTTTTTAAACTCTTATCGGTTGTACCAGCAGACAATACAGTTTTACCTTCTTTGTCTGAAATTATTTGTGCATAGATCTCAGAATTGCTTTTGAAAACTGATAGTCTATGTTGTTTTTCTGTTGACTTAAGAGCTTTGCGAATTCTTAATTTCAAACGCGCTCTTTTTTCTTCTTTGCTTAGTGCCATCTTTGATATATCTTTTTAAAGATGATTAATAAATTTCTTTAATTATTTTTTAGAAGCAGATTTACCAGCTTTTCTACGTAATACCTCACCGGTAAACTTAATACCTTTACCTTTGTATGGCTCAGGCTTACGTAAGCTACGAATTTTTGCTGCAACTAATCCGATCAATTGTTTATCAGAACTCTCAAGGATAACCTTAGGGTTTTGACCTTTCTCAGAAGTTGTGGTTACTTTAATTTCAACCGGAAGATCGAAAGTAATGTTGTGTGAATAACCTAAAGACAATTCTAATAATTGACCTTTGTTAGACGCACGGTAACCTACACCTACTAATTCTTGTTCTGTTTTATAACCTTCACTTACACCTTTAACCATGTTAGCGATCAAAGCACGGTATAAACCATGTAATGCTTTGTGACGTTTTTGTTCAGTTGGACGGGTAACATTGATAATGCTGTCATTCAGTTCAACAGAAATATCTGTATCAACTTTTTGAGCTAACGTACCTTTTGGACCTTTAACTGTTACTAAACCTTTTTCTATCTTAACTTCAACACCTTTTGGAACTGAAATTGGGGATTTTCCTATACGTGACATATTGCTTTCCTCCTCTTAATTATGAAATATAACATAAAATCTCACCACCTACTTTTAATTTCTTGGCTTCCTTATCGGTCATTACACCTCTAGAAGTAGAAATAATAGCGATTCCTAAGCCGTTCAATACACGAGGAATTGAATCAACACCGGAATACTTTCTCAAACCAGGAGAAGATACACGATCTAACGTGCGAATAGCAGGCAATGCAGTTACCGGATGGTACTTCAACGCGATCTTAATAAGACCTTGTTTGTTTGCTGTTTCTTCGAATTTGTAATTTAAAATATAACCTTTTTCGAAAAGGATCTTGGTGATCTCTTTTTTTAGGTTAGAGGCTGGAACCTCAACTACTCTGTGATTGGACTTAATGGCGTTTCTTACGCGTGTTAAGTAGTCTGCTACTGTATCTGTCATTTTATTAAGTTTATATTTTATCCCGTAAAACGGGATAATTATATGAAACAATTATTAATTTTACTCAAAAGAGTCGGCAAAGATACTAAACTTTGCGCAACTACCAAATTTATTTTCCGCCTTTTATTAAAACTTTAGCGGATAAAGTTCTACCAGCTTGATTTGGTTAATCCCGGGATCAAACCAAAAAGCACCATTTCACGGAAAGTAACACGACTCACACCGAATGTGCGCATGTAACCACGTGGACGGCCAGTTAACTTACAACGGTTACGAACACGTACTTTGCAAGAATTACGAGGTAATTTTTGTAAAGCATCATAATCGCCGGCCTTTTTAAGTTCTTCGCGCTTTGCTGCGTATTTTTCTACTAATTTAATTCTTTTGACCTCACGGGCCTTCATTGATTCTTTTGCCATTGTCGTATCTTATTTTTTGAATGGAATACCAAATTCTGTTAATAAAGCATGAGCTTCTTTATCGGTTGGAGCAGACGTTACAAAAGTAATGTCCATACCTTGGATCTTAGTTACCTTATCGATATCGATCTCAGGGAAAATGATCTGTTCGGTGATACCTAATGTATAGTTACCGTTTCCATCAAATCCTTTGTTATTAACTCCTTTAAAGTCACGGATACGAGGTAATGATGAAGCGATCAAACGATCTAAGAATTCATACATTTTGTCGCCACGCAATGTAACACGTACACCGATAGCAACACCTTTACGTAATTTAAAGTTAGAGATATCCTTTGTTGAATAAGTTGGTACAGCTTTTTGACCGGTAATTGTGGTCATTTCTTTTACTGCCGACTCGATCATCTTCTTATCAGAAACAGCGTCGCCAATACCTTGGTTAATACAGATCTTTTGTAATTTAGGAACCTGCATTACTGTTTTATACTGGAATTGAGATTGTAAATTCTTTACAATTTCTTCACGGTATTTGTTTTTTAAACGTGGTTGAAATGTTGTTGTTGCCATTATTTAACTGCCTCTTTAGATTTTTTTGAAAAACGTTCGGTCTTTTTTGTTTTATCGTCGGTACGACGGCCTAAACGCACTGTTTTACCACCTTCTACAAACATTAAGTTTGAGATATGGATGGAGCCTTCTTTTTTTACGATACCGCCATTGGTGTTTTTTGCACTTGGTTTCTCGCTCTTGCTGATCATGTTCACACCTTCAACAATAGCTCTCATTTTCTTAGTATCGATAGAGATAATTTTACCTTCTTGGCCTCTTGATTCGCCAGAAATAACCTTAACTGTATCGCCTTTTTTTAATATTAACTTGCTCATTTTAATTTTTTTTAATTATAGTACCTCTGGTGCTAAAGAGATAATTTTCATAAATTGCTTATCACGTAATTCACGGGCAACTGGTCCGAAGATACGAGTACCTCTGATCTCATCAGTTGTGTTTAACATTACACAAGCGTTGTCATCAAAACGAATATAAGATCCATCAGCACGGCTAATTTCCTTTTTTGTTCTAACGATCACAGCTTTACTTACTGTTCCTTTTTTTACGTTACCGCTTGGTAAAGCATGTTTTACAGTTACAACTACTTTATCACCTATTGAGGCATAACGTTTTTTTGTACCACCCAACACACGTATTACCAACACTTCTTTAGCGCCGCTATTATCTGCTACTGCTAATCTTGATTCGTTTTGTATCATTTCTTAATTTATTAAGCGATAAAACTAATTATTTAACTTTTTCAACAATTGCAACCAAACGCCAGTTCTTAGTTTTACTTAATGGGCGAGTTTCTGCAATGGTTACTGTATCACCAATACTGCACTCGTTCTTCTCATCATGAGCAACGAATGTACTGGTTTTGTTTACGAATTTACCGTATTTAGGGTGCTTTACTTTACGCATCACAGCCACTACAATACTTTTATCCATTTTATTACTGGTTACTAAACCAGTCTTTTCTTTTCTTAAATTTCTTTCCATAATTGAAACAATTATTTTTTAGATGCTTTACGTTTGCTCACTTCCGTTAATAATCTAGCAATATTACGGCGATTAACGCGAATACTGGTTGGATTCTCTAAAGGAGAAACTGCATGATTAACTTTTTGTTTGATCAAAGAATCTTTTCCTTCTTTGATTTTAGAAAGAAGTTCTTGTTCAGGTAAAGCTTGTATCTCTTTGTTTTTCATTTGATTAAATATTAAATTATGCTTCTGGAGCAACGTAATCTCTACGTACAATAAATTTAGTGCAAACAGGTAATTTTTGAGCTGCTAAACGTAATGCCTCTTTTGCAACTTCAATTGACACACCTTCTGCTTCAAATAATATACGACCTGGTTTTACCGGGCACATCCAATATTCAGGAGCACCTTTACCTTTACCCATACGTACCTCAGCTGGTTTTGAAGTTACCGGACGATCTGGAAAAATACGGATCCAAACTTGTCCTTCACGCTTCATATAACGTGTGATAGCAATACGGGCAGCTTCGATCTGACGTGCGTTAACGCGACATTCTTCTAAAGCTTTGATCCCAAATGAACCGAAGGCTAATTGGTCACCGCGTTTTGCGTTGCCTTTCATCTTCATTTTCTGAGACTTCCTGAATTTCGTTCTTTTTGGTTGTAACATGATTAAATTTCTTTTACTTACTTATAAATAGATTATTTTTCTTTTCTCTCACCTCTTCTTTTTCCAGCGAACTTATTTCCACCTCTTTCTTCAGGGCCACTCGCTTTTTTGTCTTTCATTAAGCCAATGTTTGGAGATAAATCACGTTTTCCAAATACTTCCCCACGGCAGATCCAAACTTTTACGCCGATTCTTCCATAAGAGGTGTGAGCTTCTGCAACAGCGTAGTCTATATCAGCACGAATCGTATGTAACGGAGTACGACCCTCTTTATAGCCTTCTGTTCTTGCCATTTCAGCACCGCCTAAACGGCCGCTTACTTTGATCTTAATTCCTTCAGCACCTAAACGCATTGTACTAGACATTGACATTTTAGCTGCACGACGGAATGATATACGACCCTCGATCTGACGCGCGATACTGTCAGCAACAAGACGCGCATCTAACTCAGGACGTTTAATTTCAAATATATTGATCTGAATTTCTTTCTTAGTTAATTTCTTTAACTCTTCCTTCAACTTATCAACCTCTTTACCACCCTTTCCGATAATGATACCCGGACGAGCTGTATTAACAGTTACAGTAATTAACTTTAACGTTCTCTCTATCACAATTTTAGAGATGCTACCTTTTGGTAAACGTGCTTTTAAATAGCCACGGATCTTTTCGTCCTCAACTAATTTTTCAGAATAATCTTTTCCACCATACCAGTTAGAATCCCAACCTTTGATGACACCTAATCTAAAACCTATTGGATTAACTTTTTGTCCCATTTTAATTTCTTATTATTTTTTATCTAATACTAATGTAACATGATTTGAACGCTTTCTGATACGGTATCCACGACCTTGAGGTGCAGTACGTAAACGTTTTGCCATTAATGCGCTATCAACTACAACGTTTTTAACGTATAATGTATTTTCCTCTACTCTTGCATTCGATTTTGCTTCGTAATTTGCAATAGCAGATTTCAATAATTTCTCTAAACGACCTGATGCCTCGCGTGTATTGAATTTCAAAATGTTCAAAGCTTGGTATACATCTAACCCTCTAACTAAAGCAGCTACCTGATTCATTTTACGAGGTGATGTAGGACAATTATTTAATTTTGCAAAATATGTTGATTTATTTGCTTCTTTTCTTTTATCGGCGACTAACCTTTTTCTTTTACCCATGATTTCTCGACTTTAAAATTATTTTTTATTGTGACCTGCGTGACCTTTAAATACGCGAGTTGGCGCAAATTCACCTAATTTATGTCCAACCATGTTTTCAGTAACATATACCGGAATAAACTTTGCTCCGTTATGAACTGCGAATGTGTGTCCTACGAAATCTGGTGGAATAGTTGAACGACGTGCCCAAGTCTTGATTGCAGACTTCTTGCCGCTTGCATTCATTTTATCCACTTTACCAGCTAGGTTGTGGTCGATAAAAGGGCCTTTTTTTAATGATCTTGCCATGTTTTTTTGTTTTTTGTTCTGAAACCTACCCCTCCACTTCGACTTCGCTCAGTGAGAGGGGTGAGCCATTAAACGTTAATTAATTATTTCTTTCTTCTTTCAATAATGTGTTTATTCGATGGTTTTGCCTTGTAACGGGTCTTAAATCCTTTAGCAGGAATACCATTACGAGAACGTGGGTGTCCACCTGAAGCACGACCTTCACCACCACCCATAGGGTGATCAACCGGGTTCATTGCAACTGGCCTGTTACGAGGACGACGGCCTAACCAACGGCGGCGACCAGCTTTACCATGTACTTCTAAGTTATGGTCAGGGTTTGAAACCGCACCAATAGTAGCTTTACAGGTAATCAAGATCATACGAACCTCACCTGAAGGCATACGTAAAATTGCGTATTTTCCTTCACGAGCAGTTAACTGAGCGTAAGTACCTGCGCTACGTGCTAAAGAAGCACCTTGACCAGGACGTAACTCAATGTTGTGAATGATAGTTCCTAAAGGAATATCAGACAATAATAGGGTGTTTCCTAACTCCGGACCAGCGTCTTTACCAGACATGATCTTTTGATCAACTTTTAATCCGTGTGGAGCAATGATGTAACGTTTTTCACCGTCTTTGTAGAAGATCAAAGCAATACGAGCTGAACGATTTGGATCGTACTCGATTGTTTTTACTGTTCCTTCAATTCCGTCTTTATCTCTTTTGAAATCGATAACACGTAATGCTTTCTTATGACCACCGCCAATGTAACGGATCGTCATTTTACCAGTATTATTTCTACCACCAGAGTTCTTAGTTGAAATAACTAAACTCTTCTCTGGTTTATCCGTTGTGATCTCAGCAAAATCAGCAGAGATCTTGTAACGTAAACTTGGCGTTAATGGCTTATATTTTTTTAATCCCATTTTAAATTCTTTTTAAAAATTAAATACTTGCGTAAAAATCAATTGTTTCGCCATCTTTTAGAGTAACAATAGCTTTCTTAAGGCGGTTAACGCGACCAATTGCTAAACCACGAGTTGTGTTACGTGTTTTAACTTTACCTACGTATTGCTGAGTGTTTACTGTAGCAACTTTTACGCCGTACATTTTCTCAACAGCCTCTTTTATCTCTAATTTATTAGCCGTTTTATTAACTACAAACCCATAACGATTCATCTTCTCGGTTTGAGTAGTCATTTTTTCAGTGATGATAGGCTTTACTAAAATTTCCATCTTACTTATTTAATATTGTTTCGATTACTTTTACTGAACTCTCTGCTAAAATAACATTATCAGCATTTAAAATATCGTATGTATTGATATCAGAAGCGTTAACCACTTTTGATCTCTCTAAGTTACGAGATGATAAATAGATGTTTTTGCTATTTGTACCTAAAACAAAAAGCGTTTTTTTATCACTTAAGTTTAAATTCTTGATCAACTCAAGAAAGTTCTTTGTTTTTGGAGCTTCAAAATTGAAATCTTCTAAAACAGTGATCGCATTTTCTTTTGCTTTGTATGTTAAAGCTGAGATACGAGCTAAAGCCTTTACCTTTTTATTTAATTTGAATGAATAGTCGCGTGGACGTGGGCCGAATGCACGGCCACCACCAACGAATACTGGCGATTTCATAGAACCCGCACGAGCACCACCGGTACCTTTTTGACGCTTCAATTTCTTTGTGGTACGCGCAATCTCTGCACGTTCCTTAGATTTATGTGTACCCTGACGTTGGTTAGCTAAAAACTGCTTAACATCAAGATAAATACAATGATCATTTGGTTCAGCTGCGAAAATAGAATCTACTAGATCTACTTTTTTTGCTGTTTTTTTACCACTTATGTTTAATATTTCTACTTGCATGATTACTTCTCAATTAAAACGTAAGACCCTCTAGTACCCGGAATTGAACCTTTTATCAAGATCACATTTTTCTCAGGCATTACCTTCACTACTTCAAGGTTTTGAATTTTTTTACGGTTTCCACCCATTCTACCAGCCATACGCATACCCGGCATTACACGAGATGGATCAGATGATGCACCCAAAGAACCAGGAGCTCTTTCGCGATCGTGCTGACCGTGTGACTTGTTAGCGTGACCAACACCACTAAATCCGTGACGTTTTACAACACCTTGAAAACCTTTACCTTTTGATGTACCAACTACATCCACAAAATCTCCTTCAGCAAACAATTCAACTGTAATTGTATCACCTAAATTCTTTTGTTCTTCAAAATGACGGAATTCAACAACTTTACGTTTTGGGGTAGTTTTTGCTAAAGCAAAGTGACCCTTCATAGCACCCGATGTGTTTTTTTCTTTCTTCTCATCGTATGATAACTGTAAAGCAGTGTATCCATCTTTTTCATTGGTTTTTACTTGTGTAACAACACAAGGACCCGCTTCAATAACTGTGCATGGTACATATTTACCATTGGCATCGAAGAAGCTCGTCATTCCTATTTTTTTACCAATTATTCCAGACATTTCTCTTTGTTTTTATTTATTTTATTGTTTATTTATTTTTCTGTCAATCTTCCCTTCCCCTTCGGGTGTTCCTCCTCTGGAGAGAAACAGGGTAGAGCACTAAACTTTGATCTCTACTTCTACTCCGCTAGGTAGTTCTAGCTTCATCAACGCATCAACAGTTTTTGATGATGAACTGTAGATGTCAAGCAAACGCTTATAAGAACACAATTGGAACTGATCACGCGCTTTTTTGTTAACGTGTGGCGATTTCAATACTGTAAATATTTTTTTGTTTGTAGGTAATGGAATTGGACCATTTACCACCGCACCGGTAGCTTTTACAGTTTTTACGATCTTTTCTGCTGATTTATCAACTAGATTGAAGTCGTACGATTTTAGTTTTATTCTTATTCTCTGGCTCATATAAAGAACGATCTATTTATTAATTATTAAACTTTTTCTTTTGTACCTTTTGATTTTGCAATTACATCTGCTGCAATGTTTGCAGGCGCTTCGTTGTAGTGGCTAAACTCCATTGTTGAAGTAGCACGACCTGAAGTTAATGTACGTAATTGAGTTACGTAACCAAACATCTCCGATAATGGAACCTTAGCTTTGATAACTTGTGAGTTACCTTTGCTATCCATACCTTCAATTTGTCCACGACGACGATTTAAGTCACCTACTACATCACCCATGTTTTGCTCTGGTGTTAAAACCTCCACTTTCATGATCGGCTCTAATAAAACCGGCTTACATTTTGGTAACGCTTCACGGTAAGCTGTACGTGCACAGATCTCAAATGATAATGAATCCGAGTCAACCGCGTGGTATGAACCGTCTTTCAATACTACTTTTAATCCTACTAATGGGTAACCCGCTAATACACCATTTGATAATGATGAACGGAATCCTTTTTCAACCGCAGGGATAAATTCACGAGGAATGTTACCACCAGTGATCTCGTTAACGAACTGAAGATCGCCATTTTTAGCAAAATCCCAATCCGCATCCATTGGACCAACTGTAAACTTAATATCAGCAAATTTACCACGTCCACCTGATTGCTTCTTGTAAACCTCACGGTGATCAACTGAACCACTGATAGCCTCTTTGTAAGCAACCTGAGGAGAACCTTGGTTAACTTCTACTTTAAACTCACGCTTTAAACGATCTACAATGATCTCTAAGTGTAACTCACCCATTCCGGAGATAATGGTTTGACCAGAATCTTCGTCGGTTTTAACACGGAAAGTTGGATCCTCTTCAGCTAATTTATTTAAGCCCACACCTAAACGATCTAAGTCACCTTGAGTTTTTGGCTCAATAGCGATTGCGATCACCGGCTCAGGGAAATTCATTGCCTCTAATACAATTGGATGTTTTTCATCACATAAAGTATCTCCTGTACGGATATCTTTGAAACCTACTGCTGCTCCAATATCACCTGCCTCTAAAAATTCAACAGGGTTTTGTTTGTTAGCATGCATTTGGAAGATACGAGAAATACGCTCTTTGTTTCCAGAACGGGTATTTAATACATACGAACCAGCATCTAAACGACCAGAATACGCACGGAAGAAACACAAACGACCAACAAATGGATCGGTTGCAATTTTAAATGCCAATGCAGTAAACGGTTGATTCACATCCGGCTTACGAGTAACTTCTTCTCCAGTATCAGGGTTTGTACCTTTAGTCTCTGGTTTATCCATTGGACTAGGCATTAACTCCATTACTAGATCCAACATGGTTTGAACACCTTTGTTTTTGAAAGATGAACCACACACCATTGGAACAATTTTATTTGCTACGCAAGCTTTACGCAATGCGTCTAATACTTCTCTTTCAGTGATCGTTTCAGGAGCGTCGAAAAACTTCTCCATGATCTTATCATCAAATTCAGAAACAGCTTCTAACATCTTCTCTCTCCACTCTGCTACTTCATCCTTCATATCATCAGGAATTGGTACGATCTCATAGGTCATACCTTTATCAGCTTCATTCCAAACCATTCCACGGTTGTTGATCAAGTCAACCACACCTTTGAAATTATCTTCAGAACCGATAGGTAATTGCAAAGGAACTGCATTACCACCTAATATATCACGTGTTTGCTTAACTACGTTTAAGAAGTCAGCACCTTGACGATCCATTTTATTAACGAAACCTAAACGCGTTACATTGTAACCGTCAGCTAAACGCCAGTTAGTTTCTGATTGAGGCTCAACACCATCAACTGCAGAAAATAAGAACACTAATCCATCTAATACACGTAATGAACGGTTTACCTCTACTGTAAAGTCAACGTGACCCGGAGTATCGATAATGTTAATTTTGTATTGGTTATCTCTGTATTTCCAAAAACAAGTTGTAGCAGCAGAGGTAATGGTAATACCACGCTCTTGTTCTTGTGCCATCCAGTCCATTGTTGCTGCACCATCATGTACTTCACCAATCTTGTGGTTAACACCGGTATAATAAAGAATACGCTCAGTAGTTGTAGTTTTACCGGCGTCGATGTGGGCTGCAATCCCTATGTTACGTGTATATCTTAAGTCGCTCATTTTATTTATTACAAAAATTTATTAGAATCTAAAATGTGAGAATGCTTTGTTAGCTTCAGCCATTTTATGAACATCTTCTTTTTTCTTGAAAGAAGCACCTTCTTCTTTAGCAGCTGCTACGATCTCTCCGGCTAATTTCTGAGCCATTGATTTTTCGTTACGTTTACGTGCATAAAGAATTAACCACTTCATAGCCATAGAGATCTTACGATCAGGACGGATCTCTGAAGGAATTTGGAAAGTAGCTCCACCCACACGACGTGAACGAACCTCCACTTGTGGAGTTACGTTAGCCAATGCTTTTTTGAACACTTCTAAACCATCTTCGCTGGTACGTTTTGCAACTGTTTCAATTGCATCGTGAAAAATGTTCGATGCAGTATTTTTCTTACCATCGTACATTAAATTATTTAAAAAACGAGTTACCAATACATCGTTATAAATTGGATCAGGTAACAAAACACGCTTTTTCGCTTTAGCTTTTCTCATTGTATTATATACTATCTACGTTATTACTTTTTCTTTGCTGGAGCAGCAGCAGCACCTGCTTTAGGACGCTTAGCTCCGTATTTAGAACGTTGTTGTTTACGACCCTCAACACCCGCAGTATCCAAAGATCCACGAACGATGTGATAACGTACACCTGGAAGATCCTTTACACGACCACCACGTACCAAAACGATACTGTGCTCTTGCAAGTTATGACCTTCACCCGGGATATAGGCAATCACCTCTTGTTTGTTGGTTAAACGAACCTTTGCTACTTTACGCATAGCAGAGTTTGGTTTTTTAGGAGTTGTTGTGTAAACTTTAGTACACACTCCACGTCGCTGTGGACACGAGTCCAACGCAGCTGACTTGCTTTTGTTAACCGCTCTAACGCGGCCTTTTCTTACTAATTGTGATATTGTAGGCATCTTAAATCCTTTGTATTACTTGATTTTACAGCTACTCCAGTACTATTTCTGAAATAGGGACGGCAAAGATAGTAAATTAATTTCAAAAGCCAATAAATTTTATGATTATTTTTTTGATTTTCAGACTTTTTTTTTCTAAGGCTAAAAATCGGGTGAAAAAACAGGACGAATTTTCACCCAAATTGGAGTCGATTTTAACAAAAAAACGATAAATCTAAATCGATTTTATTAAAACACATGCTTTTCGGCATGATACGAAGATCGAACCAAAGGTCCGCTTTCCACAAATCTAAATCCTTTACTTAAGGCATATTCTCTATGACGTTTAAACTCATCCGGATGCACGAAACGAGCCACCGGTAAGTGTTTTGGTGTTGGCTGAAGGTATTGGCCAATAGTTAATACATCGCAATGCACAGCCGCCAGATCGTTGATCGTTTCAATGATCTCCTCCTCGGTTTCACCCAAACCTACCATAAGGCCGCATTTGGTTTTTACACCGGCCTCATGCAAACGTTTGAGCACTTCCATACTGCGATCGTATTTTGCCTGAATACGAACCTGAGCTGTTAAACGGCGAACCGTTTCAATGTTATGTGATACAATATCGGGTTTTACATCAATAATGCGCTGTAAGTTTTCCCACTTGCCCGCAAAATCGGGTATCAAACACTCAAATTTGGTTTCAGGGCTAATTTCGCGAATAGCTTTGATGGTTTCGGCCCAAATAATGCTGCCGCCATCTTTCAGATCATCTCTATCTACACTGGTAATTACACAATGCTTTACGCCCATGAGTTTAACCGACTCGGCTACACGCTTAGGCTCATCCCAATCGGCAGGTTTTGGTTTGCCGGTTGCTACCGCACAAAAACCACAACTGCGGGTGCAAATATTACCCAATATCATAAAGGTTGCAGTACCTGCGCCCCAGCATTCGCCCATGTTTGGACAATTACCGCTTTCGCAAATGGTATGCAATTTATGTTTGCTTACAATGTTTCTTACTTTTAAATATTCTTCGCCGGTAGGCAGCTTAACCCTTAACCAATCAGGCTTTTTAACCTTAACCGGAGTTGCTGCTACATTATCTTCTGCTTTGATTTCTGGGAGACTCATACACTAATACCATCTTTTTCCGAACACAAAACCAAGGTGTATGGTTACCACCAGGTTTTCGGCTGGGTTGCGCGCCATCATTGGCAAGCCAATAGGAAAATAATTTACCGTAACCCCTGTTTCAATGGCTTTTACCAAGTTGGTATAAGGGGCATACTCAAAACTTAAATTAAATTTACCGGTGAGATATGGATATACACCAAGCTCTGTAAGCCCATTTGCGAAAGGCGCGCGGCCAATTACACTATCTTGTGTGAAAGTGGCTGCATTAAATTTTTTGTACTTATCGGTAGGTGACGCATCGCGCTCAACCGTTGAATAATAATAAGGTTTTGTAATGGCAATACCAGGCCCAATGGAATATGAATAACGCACCTCTACTGCTTTGCTATCGGCCTTTTTGGCTATGGCATGCTGTCTTCCAACGGCACCACTTAACAACATCACATTATTGAGTTTGCCGTAAACATAGCGCTTGCGCTCTACTTCGGTGCCGGTTAATTTAAATTCTTTTGGGTGTTTAAGTGATGCAGCTTCAATTTCAAAAAACGATTTTGTTTTACCTGTAACATGTTTGGAGCGGCGGTAGTATGCGCCAAAGCCGCGGGTGTGCGCATATACGCTAAAGGTTTGCTCGTTGCGGTACAATACATTTAGATCGGTACCGTCGGTATTATAATCGGGTACGATCTGTGCTTGCACATCAAGGCAGGCCAATAAAACAAATATGTAGACAATACGCTTTAACACTGTAACAAAATTAAATTATTTATCATTAAAAACCTATTTTTGTACATCAACACATTTAAATTATGGCTACAAGTTTTGTTAAATATATAGGCGGTTTACGCACCGAATCGGAACATTTGGCAAGCAAACAGGTAATTATTACCGATGCCCCTACCGATAACCATGGCAAGGGCGAGGCCTTTTCGCCAACCGATTTGATGGCAACCTCTTTAGCCAATTGTATGCTCACCGTAATGGGTATTAAAGCACAGGGCGAAGGCATAACCGGTATTGACGGCACCACAGCCGAAGTAACCAAAATAATGTATGCCGAACCGCGCCGTGTGGGTGAGATACACATAAAACTGACCTTCCCGAAAAACAACTACTCCGAAAAAGAGCGTAAAATATACGAACACACGGCACACACCTGCCCTGTTGCCAAAAGCCTGCACCCCGACCTGAAACAGGTGCTGGAGTTTGTGTGGTAAGCATTTTTAAATGGCGAATTAATTCGCTATATTTAAGAACCAATAAGGGTGAGAAAAACAATCCTATAGGGTAGTTATTGGTAACAACGGCAGACAAGAGAAGATGATAACAATTACAGACAATTTTATTAAGAACGAATACTTGGAGAAGCATTTACCATATAGAATAAATTCAATGCTTGCTTATGATCTAATCATGTATCGCAAGACACTACCACACTTTGCACCAATAAAAGATAATTGTTATGGCGACTCGACTGTTGTCGAACCAATATTTGAAATATCAATAATATTTGCGAGAACACTTCTAAATTTTCTTGGCTTAACGTTCTCGAAAGACAATGGTATTATACGATTTAATTCTAAATCAGACGACTTGACCATTAAGTCGCTTTTTCCTGAAAAGGATTACTGTCCACTGGACGAAAAAATCGTGACCGACAATTACGATGCATTATGCACAATCATTAAATTAGCAAACAAGTCCGTTGCACATCTAACGTCAGGTGTAACAAAGACGAATTCAAACGACCATGATAAATTGCCTCAAGCTCGAAAAGCTGTTTATGAATTAATGATTAAATATGTTCCAGAAATGAATACTAATAATATTTGGTGGACAACTCAAAAACCTCAAGAGAAAACTGTTGATTGAAAGGACTGTTGATTGCTACTACCTAAAATGCAAACCGCTAGGCGCTATTTAGACCACATGTTAAGCATAAATAATAATTCATACGAAGACTGGCAAGACTATTTCCGAAAGACATTTAAAAAAAGTGGCCTTTACGAAAGGAAAGAAATTGACATAAAAGGTGCCTTTTGTGAAGAGGAATATATTCCAATAAATACACAAGACAAAACACGAATTAAAATCAGCTATCACAGTCCCGAAAGTTTATGTTCACTTGACATTAGAAATCCAGCGACACCAGGATATAATAAACTTATGGAGAATGAATATTTTTACAAATATGACTTTACCCCTGGTGAATCTTATGGCGAACCAGGACTTGAATTTATCCAAATTAACCTAGATGCAATTCATAATCAAATTTCGAACGGACTTTGGGGCAAAGAAATTAAATATTTTAAAAACGGTAAACACGTAAAGTCTGAAGTTTTTTTATATCCAGACCAACCAGACTTTGCTTGGAAACAATACTTTGACGGCACTTCAATTTGGACTAGGCTTTTTCGTAGAATTTTTAAAATCAAAAAGTATGACGCACTCGACAAAGAAGAAATAATTCTAAATAATATATTCGGTGGACTTAAAAACGTCACCTAACAGCACCTACTGTCCAGCAGGAAGAATCTGTCATCTTTCGGGCAATTTAAGGTGAGCTGAAGCGCTTTTTAATTTACATTTGCCCTCACTAATAAAGTTTTTTATCTCCAAACATTTATGCGTATAGACAGTTGATCTTTCGAAAGCCCGCCTACTTCTGCTCGCAAACCTTTATAGATAATGCACCATACAGACTTGACTCTTTCAAATAACTTTTGTATATTTATTGTAACATTTGTAGACAATGAAAACTCTCTTCCGAATCATATTACCAATTACAATCTTCCTTATAAGTTGTAAAAAAGACGTTGGTGCAGACTACACAAACATTATTCAAGGTCAAGTTCAATTCACTATCAATAACGGTGTAACTTTAAAACAATGCCTCGAGGCATTTAAAGGCATGGGGGTAACGGAATACGACTTAACAAATTTTTATTACTCAAAGGTCATTCCTAATGACAGTATGAAATATTACTGGAGTCTTTTAAAGGCCAGACCATATATTACAGTTTTTAATGTATTAAAAAAAACAGGTGACGAACAGACACGCTTTAATTCTCTTAAATTTAAAAATCTCAATGATGCCAACTTTCATGAATGGGACAGTATTGTTAATAAAGAGGCGCTAATTGAAATGCCTGACAACGGTGAAAGTAACCTCAGAAACGGTCTTATATACATAGCACCAGGCCAAGAAAAAATTTGGATCGAAAGATTAAAAAAGTTATCGATCATTTATAGTGCAGACTATATGCGCGTTTATAACCCTGGTTGTTAATCCCGAAAACCATCAATATAGTTAAGCGGACAGACTCATAGTTCGCGCTTAAGTTCGCGATCTTGCTGACTTACAAAGTAAAACAAATCACCTTACTTCAAAACAAACAACATTTTTCCGCTTGTGCCACAATTAATCGTGAGAAGATTGTGGTTAATTTGGTAGGTTTTGGCTTCTCTTAAAACGCTCTGAAACCTGTCTTCAAAATCCATAATTACTTCCGGTCCGTTTACTAGTGTGATCATTGAAGGCCCAAGCTTTAAATTAAAACTGTCATAGTCGCAGCCCCCACGAAAACTATTCACTATTGAACCAACATAACGATGCGAATAGGAAATATACATGCTGTCTTGCCAGGAATAATCGAGGGTATCAGGAAAAGAGATCTGGGCACCACTTGGAAAAACAAACGACAAAGCCCCGTTATTATCAAATATAGGCACATCGCAAGGTGGAGATTCAATTTCTTCTGAATTCTCTTTTTGAAATCCAACAAACTTCCACGGATCTTTCATAGTACCGTTTTTGGAAACATCAAGAATATGTGCAACAGAACATGTGGGATGAGGAGGCTGATTCGGAATACCAACATCTTTTTTACAGCTCAAAAAACTGCAAACTAAAATTGAGATGATAATACTCCTAAACATTTGAATTATAAAGATAAGAAAAAAACACCTAACAATAATTTCAGACTCTTCCCGTTCTAATAAAAACAGACCACCTGAAAAATATTATCCTATTAAATATTTTCTTCTTCTTTGTAAGTTCATACTCTGGTCAAGATTCATCAGGTAAAATTTTAGCACATAAGAATCAATTTTTCGTCCATTATTACCCTTCTGCCCTTTTTGTCGGTGACATTTCATTGGGCTTTGAACACCTTTACAAAAAAAGATTCAGTCAAGAACTTTCGTTGAATATAAAAACATTTCAAACTAACCTTTACTATTTCGATAAAGGTTATCGAATGGACTATCTCATTAAGTATGCCTTATTCAATGGTAAAAGATTTCGATTTTCAACAAACATATCCTTTGAGTACAAAGACGTTTATTTTAAAAATAAAGTCATTAATTATTATTATTCCTCCTTTATGAAAACACCCGATGAACCCGATGAACTATATCAAACTTTATTGGAAGACAGAAGACACCTTGAATATGGCTTAGGCATTGGCATTAGCTTAAATTATAAGATCTATAAAAAGCTTTTCATTGGAAGTGATATCGTTTTCAATTTTGTTAAATATAGGGTGACCTATGATTACAAGGAAATTATTTATCGAGATATTTATAATTCCCCTATATACAACACTCAAGTGCCGTCGACCTTTACTAAAGAAAACTCCAGACCTCACCTTTCTCCTATATTAAGATTAAAACTTAGTTATTTAATTGGAAAAGTTTGACAATTTAAAATAAGAAACTGGATATTCACACACATTTAGAAAAAAGCAAGTGAACTCGGTTATTCCGGAATGAATTGCCGACCAAGCTGCTTTGTGAACTTAAGGCACTTCAAAACGCAAAACAACTTTCATTTGCCCTCACTCATAAAGTTTTGTATCTTCAAGCAAACATTTGTGCGTTCAGATTGGTGATGTTTCAAAAGCCCACCAGCATATGTTCACCAAAGGTTAGTTACAACCCTTATACAACACACAAAACAATGAACAACAATGAACCTATCATTTAGAATACGCAAAAACCCTGATTTTGTTTTTGGCTATTTAACTGATATGAAAAAATTTGTTTCTGCGCATCCGGTTATATCTCAAATTGACCATACTGGAAATGACGGTTATTTAGTTCACGAGACCTTAAAATTTGGCTTTATACCGTTTTCGTTTACTTATCCCGTGATCATTGAAAAAAACACCTTAGATAAAACAGTTACTATTCGAGCAACTGTATTTAAATTAACTAAAATTGAGATGAAATTCGTTCTAAAAGCAGATAAAGATGATACACTAATTAATGAAGAAATTATTTTTAACTCACCTTTGCCAATTAAATTTATTATGGAAGGTATTTTTAAAAAACAGCATACGCAACTCTTTAAAAACATTGAAATGAAATGAAACCAATCTCAAAATTAATGGGAACGAAAACAGCATATGAGGACAATATAGTTGTGCTTACCTTGTTTTTGCGTGTTAACTCCCAAATGCATAAATGGCCAGAAAAAACATTACAAAGCCACACAACAATAATTCACAAAACAATTTAAACAAAACATGGCATCCGGTATTTTTGTAATTTTAGACGATATAGCAGCTTTGATGGATGACGTGGCTGTTACCGCCAAGCTTGCTACAAAAAAAACAGCCGCCATACTTGGCGATGACTTGGCAGTGAATGCCGAAAAGTCGACCGGCTTCTTATCTTCCCGAGAATTACCAGTTCTGTGGGCCATTACCAAAGGCTCCTTCATTAATAAATTAATTATTGTTCCGGTAGCCTTATTGCTAAACATATTTTTACCGGCTGCTATCACCATCATACTGATACTGGGTGGTTTTTACCTGGCCTACGAAGGCATAGAAAAAATAGTGGACTATTTCTTCCACAAAAAACAAAGCGCTCACGAAGCCGCCAGTAAAATAATTCAAGAAGATGTTGTGCTGGAAAAAGCAAAAATAAAATCGGCCATTGCCACCGATTTTATCCTTTCTATTGAAATTGTGATCATTGCCTTAAGTACTGTTTTAGACGAAAGTTTAGCCATACAGATATTAACCCTCTCTGTTGTATCGATATTAGCTACAATTGGTGTTTATGGCATTGTAGCGCTTATTGTTCGTATGGATGACGTGGGCTATCATTTGATCAACAGATCGGGTGAAAAAGGCTTTTTAAATGCGCTGGGGGTAATATTGGTTCGCTCATTACCCATTGTGATCAAACTATTTGCCATTGCCGGCACCATAGCTTTAATACTGGTGTCGGGTGGCATATTTTCACATAACATTGCCTACCTGCACCATTTTTTGCCTGAATGGCCAGAGATGGCAAAAGAGTTTACGCTTGGGGTAATTGGCGGATTAGTGGTGATCGTTTTAATTTCAGGGGGTAAAAAAATTATTTCGTTGTTTAAGAAATAAACAGGCATTACTTTTATTGAAGTAAGTATAGCTTATTGTGATTTGTCATCATTCTTTAATTTATGTAACTTCGTGAAGGCTTCTGTATGAGCATCAATACCACCATATTTGATCAATTCCCTATTCTAAAAACAGAAAGGTTAACATTAAGAGATATTAGAGTTTCTGATGCCCAAAACATATTTGCCATGCGATCAAGCGGAAGAGTGAATCAGTTTATTGCCAGGCAAAACATGAATAACCTGGATGATTCGGTAAAACTTATAGAAAGAACCAGACTGGCTTATGAAAACAAACAAGCCATTGGCTGGGCCGGAATATTAAGAGATAGTAATGAGATCATTGGAACATGTGGTTATAATCAAATTGATATTCCTAACAGCAGAGCTGAAATAGGTGGAGAACTTTCGGTAGATTATTGGGGGAAAAATGTTGCAATTGAAGCTGTAATAGCCATCATTAAATTTGGACTCGGAACCATGAAACTGCATACAATTGAAGCAAAAGTTTCACCTGAAAATCGAGGAGCCATTTTTCTTTTAGAAAAGATAGGATTTAAAAAAGAGGCGCATTATATTGATCGTATTTTCTTCAACAACACCTATTCAGACATGGCAGTATACACATTGACTGAAGGTAACGAAAATTACACCTTTTAAGTAAAATGAATAAAAGTAAGTGAATACTGTTCTTTATCTACAAATACGCTATAACGATCCTCAACTGCCGTTTACTGCTCCCTATACTATCCTGCTGCAATAAAGCTAGATTTAGCTTGATATTGAACGCGTGATCACCACACAATAAAAATTTGTAAAGAAAATTTCGTATATTTACTTAATTACCTCCCTGCAAACATCGCCTGCCTATAAAGTGCGCCAAGGTTTTTACGGAACACCCCCGAGTTCATTACTCAAACAACCGAACATAAACACTCAAAAAAAATTCATGCAAAAAAACGAAAACACCCCAAAGATCCTTAAAAACAAATACATACCCACCGCCGAATTTTATAGCCAAGTAATAGACAGTTTACAAGATTACTCCATTTTTACTTTAGACACGGAATTTAACATCAACAGCTGGAGCTCAGGTTCCACAAAAATATTTGGATACGAAACCGATGAAGTGATAGGAGAATCGTTTGACATTATATTTACTGAGGAAGACCTGAAAAGCGGTGTTCCGAAAAAAGAAATTGAAATAGCATTAAAAGAAGGCAGAGCAACTGATAACAGATGGCACATTGCAAAAGACAAAAGTTTGTTTTATGCGTATGGCTTGGTTTTTCCGTTGATCGGATCAGAAGGAGAAATGTTAGGCTACGTTAAAATTTTACGTGATCTAACAGAACGGAAACATTCGGAGGATGCAATAAAAAAATACATTAAGGAATTAGAAGATCTTAATACCCACAAAGAAAGTGTGATGGCCATACTTTCACACGATCTCAGAAGTCCGCTTGCAGCCATTATTGGAACCGCCAAATACTTAAAGGAGAATTTTAAAACCATGAAACCTGAGGCTACTCAGGAGATGCTTGACCTGCTATATAAATCAACCACAGATGAATTAGATATGTTGGATTATTTGGTGGAATGGGCCAGAATAAAATATGCCTCAGACACATTTTCTCCAACCAAAATAAAGTTAACCGATTACATAGATAAAGTGTTTGAAACACTGAATGAAAGCGCTTCTATAAACACTATTGAATTGCATCATGAAATTGAAAAGAACACAACTGTATTTGCAGACGGAAAAATGTTAATTTCCATCATTCAAAATATTGTTTCAAACGCCATCAAACATACCGAAAAAGGCGGCTCAATAAAGCTCTCAGCAAAAAGCAAAGACGATAAGATCATTATTCAAGTGAAGGATAGCGGAATTGGAATGTCGAAAGAAATAATGGCGAAACTTTTTACACCACAAATGAAAAGTCTTTCAGAAACAAGAAAAAAAGATAAAGGTGCCGGTATTGGATTACTATTGGTAAAAGGATTTTTAGAAAAAAATGGTGGTGAAATATGGGTTGAGAGCACGGAAGGTGTAGGCTCCTCTTTTTACTTTACGCTACCCATTGAGAAACCTTTATATAAAATTGGCAGTTCAGACGAAGTGATGTTTGATGAAAGTGCTTAAATTTGGTGCTAATAAGCCATTAGAAAAAGCAATACAATGAAAGTGATCCTTTTTGTTTCCAGCCTCCTTCTGCTTACAAACGCATGGGGTCAAAAAACTGAATCTTCTTCAAAAGCGCCATCTTTTACCGATCAGTTATTTATTTATTTTGAAAGTGCCGAAGCTGCTTTCTGCAACCAATCAGGTAGCGGATCGAACGATGTGTTTGGCGCTATTTACTTTACCAAAAAAGGACATGTTATTTTTCATCTGTCGAACGAGCATGCTGATACGATCCATTATTTTTGGGGAACTTACCGTTATACCGATACCAGTATCACTTACAAACTCACCAACGAATATTATTACCATGGCAAATGGGATGCGCGTTGGGATGCTCCAGACCCCGATTATAAAAAAGGTAAAACACGCCAGGTGAGTTCAACAGAAGTTACGCTTCTTAGATCAACATGCAACACTTACCCCTACTCGCATCCGTACACTAAAAAAGAAAAGGCAGAAGCTGCCAAACGCTATATTGGCATAAAGCCATACGGGTTGATCTATCAGCCTTATCATGAACCGGAGAATATGAAATACTTTACCTGGCTATTCAAACAAATACCGGTATTGGCCAGTTTGTTTTAAGCGCATAATTTCAAAAAACCAAGTAATCATGTAACTTATTTTAAAATGCTGTAACACTTCTGTTGCATTATAGCGGCAATTTTGTGTTATAATTTCAACTAAACTATTACACATGAAACCAAACATTGGCATTAACGAAAAAAACCTAGGCAGCAGTATTCACATACTATCAAGCACCTTAGCCGACGAAGTAACACTTTACACCAAAACCCGCAAATTTCATTGGAATGTGTGTGGCGATAATTTTATGGAACTTCATAAATTATTTCAAAACCAATACACTGAGTTAGAAGAAACAATTGACCTGATAGCAGAGCGCATTAGCAAATTAGGCGGCAAAACCATTGGCACCATGAAAGAGTTTGGCGAACACACCCGATTAAAAGAATCACCAGATAAATATCCTTCATCAAAGGATATGCTAAGTGAATTACTGTGTGATCACGAAACAATTATCAAACATTTAAGAAAAGACATTGAAGATTCGAACAAAAAAAACAAAGATGCGGGTACAACCGATTTTTTAACGGGTATCATGGAACATCATGAATCTACTGCCTGGATATTAAGAAGGTATTTGAGTTAACACCTTATTAAGGAGTATGCTCATACACAAAATAGAGAATTGGACCAAGTGCAAAGTGAAGTTGAATAAGGATTTTAAGCTATCAGACATTGACACCGCTTGTAGTTTGAAATCCGTATCAAAGAAACAGTTAAAGACCGAATTGCAAGAGGATATTAAAGCGATCTCGCATCTTCAAAACAAATTGTTTGCCGAAGATCGTCAATCACTTTTGATCATTTTGCAAGGCATGGATAGTTCGGGTAAAGACGGAACCATTAAACACATTATGCGGGGTGTAAATCCGCAAGGTGTATTGGTGCATAGCTTTAAACATCCTTCTGCAATTGAACTTGAACACGATTATTTGTGGCGGCATGCGCAGAAGCTACCCGAGCATGGCCAGATCTGTGTATTTAACCGATCACATTATGAAAATGTACTAATTTCAAAAGTAAAACAAGAACTTATTTTAGCTGAGCGATTACCAGACATAGATACGGTAAAACAAATAGATGCTGATTTTTGGAATAAGCGTTATACGCAGATCAATTATTTTGAGAATAATACCGTTTCAAATGGCACTCAGATCTTAAAATTCTTTTTGCATTTATCGAAAGAAGAGCAACGGCAACGGTTTTTAGAACGAATCGATAACAAAGAAAAACATTGGAAATTTTCGTCGGCAGATGTATTGGCACGTAAAAACTGGAACGAATATCAAAACGCGTATGAGTTAGCTTTAAAACACACCAATACAGAGTTTGCCCCCTGGCATGTAATACCGGCTGATGAAAAACTCATGACTCATTTACTGATCGGCAAGATCATCTTAGAAAAGCTCACAGAGATGAACCCTGTATTTCCAAAAATCAATAAAAAAGAAAAAGCTTTAATGAAACGAGCTAAGGAAAAATTACAAAAAGAAAAATAATGCAGTGTAAGTATTTTCATGCTGTTGTTTATTATCTATACAAACTCACATTTCCTTTTTGTTCAAACTCTACTTCGTCTTTACCCTTGGCGGTGATCACATAAAAGTAAGTACCATCGGCACAATCTTTTCCATTTAAATTCTTTCCATCCCAGGCAAAGTTGCCGGTTTCGCTGGTAACTTCGTATACACGGTTGCCCCAACGATCAAATATCATTACATGAATAGTTGCTAAGTTACTGGCCCGCAAACGGAAGATGTCATTTGATTTATCACCATTCGGTGTGAACACATTTGGTATCTCTAGTTTTGATGGCAACTCTACAATTACCAAGTGCATAGCGGTATCAATACACGATCCTTTTTTAACGGAGAGCATCACACTATAGGTGCCTGCTGTAGTATAGGTGGCGTTGGTTGGCACCGTATTCATTACAGTTTGGGTAATGGCACCATTACCATAACTCCAGGTAGAGATGATGTTAGTGCTGCTTGTGCTGGTTGCGCTGGTATTGCTAAACGTAACAGCCAATGGTGCAAACCCATGATCGGGACTTGCAACGAAATCTGCTTTTATACCGCCTTCCGTCACCAAAAACTCTGCTTGATTCACACAGCCATTGATAGTATTGGTAACAACCAATAAATAATTTCCTGGCAAATTTGAAATTAAAAGAGAGTTGGTTAAACTAGGTACCAAAACACTTGGCGGCGGAGTCCACGAATACGTATAGCCAGCAGTTGACCCAATAAAGCTAGGAACAATAGCTACTGTTGGGTTAGTGGCACAATCTAAAATAAAATCATTGGCTGCACCAAAGGCGGGCGGCGTAAAATCGCTTGCCACATTATAGGTTGCCGTTGTGGTACAACCGTTTGTAACGGAAGTAGCAATAGCAGTATGACTTCCGGGAGCAATGGAATTAAATGAACTACCACCTAAACCCGGCCCTACAGGTGGATACCACATGTATGTTGGCACTAATGCTCCGGCTATAGCTGTTGTGGTGATAGGAACGATCAATACATCGCTGTTTTTGCAATTGATCACCGAGTTAGTTAAAGCGCTTATGGTAAATATCGGCAAACGAATATCCTGCAAGATCTGCACTGTTTTTGTTGCACGGCATTGGTTATTATTATCTACTGCACCTAACGTAAAAAAACCAACCGATGTGATATTGACGGATGAATTAGCAATAGCTGGGTTAATATAAACACTGGCATTCGCCACCGGGCTAACCGAGTTTGAAGGCAATGCTGGAACTGTCCAAGTAATGATAGTATTAGGATTGGTACTGTAACCACTTAACTCCATACTTGGGTTTTTACACGTTAAAATGGATAGTGGTTGAATGAAATCAACATTGGGTGCTACCGTATTTTGAATGATGCTGATGGATTGTGTAACCACGCATAAATTGGTTTGATCGCGCACATAAATCACCCAGATGCCCGGAGACGTGATGTTGTTTTGATTTGGATTAGACTGCCATCCCGGAGTTAAAGTTGCGGGAGGAGGCGAAAAAAAGTACTCTACAGGTAAATTTGGCGGATTGGTAACTACATTAGTGACCTGCATACTGGTAATACTTTTTGTGGAACAACCAACAGTAAAATTACTCGGGCTTGTAACTGTAAATTGCGGAACGCCCAATGAAGCGGTAACTAAAACCGATTTGGTAGAACTGCAACCCGTAAGGTTGTTGATCGATTCGAACCAGTAAATACCCGGGCTACCCGGATTGAATAAATTGATGGTGCCTTGCGCAACACCCACATACATGGTATTGGTACCAACCACCTGGTACCAATTAGTGGTAACATTTGGTCCTAAATTACTAGTACCCGTAAAGGTAGATGCAGCCACATTACAGGTAATATTCATCACTGTTGGTGTAATAGCAACTGTTGGCGAAGTAAGATCTTGATAGATCACAAAGGTTTCGGTGTGCAAGCAACCGGTTGAACTGCTACCTACCACTTGGCCGGTGCAACTTTGTGTAAAGTTATAACTGGCACCTACAGAAGTTGAAGCACAACTAGGGAACCAGGTATAAGTTAAAGGCACACCATTGGTAACACTGGCAGTTAACAACACATTTGGATTACTACATGTAACGGTATAATTATTGGTAGGATTAACGATCACAAAACTGGCGGTTAATGGAATTGGCGGTACGGTAAAATTAACCACACTTACACATCCTTCTTCACTGGTAATGGTAACCGAATTTACACCGGGCACCAAACCACTTGCTGTAGTAGTGTTCACTATATCCACGCTTGCCGGAAAAGGATTCCAACTGGTTGTGTAATTGGAAGTAGCGCTTGGATTAAACGTAACATTTAAGCTAAGGCTGCTAGTTACCGGATTTGCGCAAGTACCGTTTGTAAGTGAAGGAGATGCTGCCGGTGAAGGAATTACAGAAACCGTTGCAATAGAAGATTGTGTTTGGATAGCATTAGCGGCATTTAAACCCGTGATATAAACCGAGTAAACAGTTGATGTAAGCGGATTAATCGTAAAACTTGAATTAGACGATGTGAGATTGCCCGGCTGAATAGAGTAACTAGGGTTAGTTAGATTATTTACATTAGGGATATTGATCACGGCAGAACTCCCATAACAAATAGTAGTATAGCTAGGAGGAATATTCATTAAACAAGCCTCGTTAAACGAACAGGTAGACCCTGCGGCGATGATGCCGGCAAAACCGGTACCACAAACATATAGTTGGTTTTGTGTTTTAAATAAACGCAGATCGTATACAAATTTATTTGCGGTGGTGATGTTTAAATTGATATTGCCTTGAGCGGTAAAAGCAGTACCGTTGAAAAAATATTTCAAAATAGTTCCGTTATTACTGCCTATGTATAAATTATCGCAATTATCTACATCAATACCACCTTGTTGTTTGGCTGTATGACCAGGTATAATAATGGTAGCGATCATGGCGCCGGTGTTTTTGTTGTATGCCGATAAATTTAATCCATCGTAGAAATACAGGTAATTATTATTTACTGCCAAGCCATTAAAGCCATGCGAGTTTAAATTTGATATGTACATGGCTTTTCCGGTACCATAATTTAAATTATTGAAATTGGTTGGCACATCCCACACCATGGTATTTAAGGTGGGTGTCATACGTTTCAATTTATTACTGGCATGATGAAAGAACAGATCTCCATTATCATCAAAAATGGCATTTTGAATATCTTGTCCGTTCGTGTTTGTAAATGTAACGGTAATGGAAGGTGTGGTTTGATCTAAGTATCCTACTGTTGACGTATAACCTCCAAACACGGCTACCCTATTGTTTGTGCACTGGTAAGCCATATCCCAGCATTCTAAAAAATTTGTTGTATTAAAGTTGTAGTTATCATAATTACCTGCCTGATCGAGTCTAGTAAAACTGGTGCCAGAAGGTTTACCGATATACGTTTTAGAATTTGTTTTGTTTACCACAAAATTTCCAATGTATGATTGTCCGGCCCATAAAGTGGCGGTGGTGCTCCAATTGATAGAGGCAACAACACCTTGAAAGGTCCATTGTAAATTACCGCCCACATCGTATTTAGCAACTTTAGCCGGGTGTGTGCCACCAAATACAAATAAATTACCAACATAATCATAATCCACATCATAAGCAGAGTTGGTGGTGGTTAAACTCATGGTAGAGGTGATCCACGGATCGATGATCAGCGTTTTTGTTTTATCAAAACCGTTAGGGAATTTAAAAGAAAGTACATTGTTCTTTAACTGAAACTCGCTTTTTACTTCTGCTCCGTTCTCTATAAACGAATATGGCGCATGCTCTACAATATCATGCATAGGCGATTTTACAACCACTTCATTTTCTGTAGACATGATTAACGTATTCACATCTCCGGTATATGCGATCTTGATCTTATCGGCGTTAGCTCCAGGGCGCACAATAACAGTGTACTTTATGCCATATGCTTTATTGTTTGGGATCGTATATTCAATATCGATCTTATCATACACGTTTTCATAAAGGATCTTTTGATAACCATATGAGTTATACATGGCATCGCCATAACTGAAATAATGATTTTGCTTACCCGATGAACCTATCTCAATATGCTTGTTGCTGCCTAGCCATTTCATATGAACGATGTAAACCTGCTCAGGCTTTAACTCTTTAGAGGGGTTGTGTTCAAATTCTTCTTTTTCCTTTTCACTCACATAAGGCATCTTAACCGACTTGTACACCAAGCCTTTTGAGGTAAAATAGATCTTTTCACCACCGTGGTCATACACAAACTTTACCTCTGTTCCGTTCTCAATTTCCTTATCAAACTGACCTTTATTCTCAATGAACAAGCGTGACCCAAACACATCTTTTTGATTAATGCGTTGATTTGCGTTTTGCGAATAGTTAATACTCACCAATAACAACAAACAGCCGATCAGAAAACTTTTCATATCTCTTAAAATTAAATTCATTGAATTAACGGTACAAACTCACATTACCTTTTTGCTCATATTCTATATCGTCTTTACCCTTAGCTGTGATCACATAAAAGTAAGTGCCATCGGCGCAATCTTTCCCTTGCAAATTCTTTCCATCCCAGGCAAAGTTGCCGGTTTCGCTAGTTACTTCGTAAACACGGTTACCCCAACGATCAAATATCATGATATGAATTGTTGCCAAGTTACTAGCGCGTAAACGGAAAATATCATTTGATTTATCACCATTGGGCGTGAACACATTTGGTATCTCTAGCTTTGATGGCAACTCTACAATTACCAAGTGCATAGCGGTATCAATACACGATCCTTTTTTAACGGAGAGAATAACGCTATAGGTGCCTGAGGCGGTATAAGTAGCGCTGGTTGGTACATTATTCATTACTGTTTGAGTGATGGCACCATTACCATAACTCCATGTAGAAATGATACTGCTAGCACCAACACTGGTTGAGCTGGTATTGCTAAATGTAACAACAAGCGGTATAAATCCTTGATCGGGAGTTGCAATAAAATCAGCCTTAATACTTCCAGGGCCCACCACATAATCTTGAATAATGGCGCAACCATTGATGGTATTTGTTACCAACACAAAATAACTTCCGGTAATGTTTGAAATAATCACAGACGAGGTTAAGTTAGATGCTATAGCTCCTGTAGGAACTGTCCACGAATACGTAAAACCTGTTGTGGTTCCGGTGATACTTGGGAATATGGCTACCGTAGGATTATTAGCACAATCAAGCGTAAATATAGGAGATGGACCGATAGCAGGTGGTGCAAAATCGCTTGCTACATTATAGGTTGCCGTTGTGGTACAGCCGTTGGTAATGGAAGTAGCAATAGCGGTATGACTTCCGGAAACCGTTGTATTAAAAGAGGTACCGCCTACTCCACCTCCAACTGGCGGATACCACATGTACGTTGGCACGAGTGGACCAGCGATTGCGGTTGTGGTAATAGGAACAATGAGCACATCTTTATTCTTACAATTGATCACCGAGTTAGTTAAAGCGCTTATGGTAAATATCGGTAAACGGATATCTTGCAAGATCTGCACTGTTTTTGTTGCACGACATTGGTTATTGTTATCTACTGCACCAACAGTATAAAAACCAACGGATGTTATATTAACCGACGAATTTGCAACCGACGGATTAATAACAACTGTGGCATTAGCTGTTGGATTAACCGAGTTAGAAGGGATGGCAGGCACTGTCCAAGTTATTGTTGTATTTGGGTTAGTACTAATACCTGTTAACTCCATGCTTGGGTTTTTACACGTTAGAATTGGCAAAGGCTGAATCAGATCCACATTTGGCGCCACCGTATTTTGTATGATGCTAATTGACTGAGTTACCACACACAAATTAGTTTGATCGCGCACGTAAATAACCCACACTCCAGGTGCAATAATATTATTTTGATTTGGATTAGATTGCCAGCCTGGGGTTAATGTTGCAGGTGGGGGCGAAAAGAAATACTCTACCGGTAAGTTTGGCGGATTGGTGACTACATTAGTTACCTGCATGCTGGTAATGCTTTTGGTAGAACAGCCAACGGTAAAATTACTCGGACTAGTTACCGTAAACTGCGGAACACCTAATGAGGCCGTAACTAAAACAGACTTTGTTGAACTACAACCCGTGAGGTTATTGACCGACTCGAACCAATAAATACCCGGACTGCCCGGATTGAATAAATTGATAGTACCTTGTGCAACGCCCACATATACTGTATTGGTACCATTTACCTGAAACCAATTGGTAGTAACATTTGGCCCCATGTTACTGGTACCTGTAAATGTAGAAGCCGCCGTGTTACATGTAATATTCATTACCGTTGGCGTAACAGCAACCGTTGGTGAGGTTAGATCCTGATAGATGGTAAATGTTTCGGTATGCAAGCAACCGGTTGAACTACTACCTACCACTTGCCCTACGCAACTTTGTGTAAAATTATAACTAGCACCTATAGACGTTGAAGCACAACTTGGAAACCAGGTGTAGGTTAATGGCACACCGTTGGTAACACTGGTAGTGAGCAATACATTTGGATTATTGCAAGTAATGGTGTAATTGTTACTTGGATTAATAATGGTGAAACTAGCCTGCAAAGGTGTTGGCATCACACTGAAACTCGCAATTGCTTTACAGCCATTTTCAGTTGTAACGGTAACGCTATTCATGCCAGGTATTAAACCACTTGCCGTGCCGCTGTTAACCGATGTAAATGAGCCCGGTTGCGGACTCCAGTTAACCGTATAATTAGGACTGCCACTTGGGCTGAACGTAATGTTTAAGTTAGCACTATTGGTTGGTGTGTTGCAAGTGGGCTGCACTACAACTGGATTTAGAACTGGTGAAGGTAAAACGGAAACGGTGGCAATACTTGTTTGAGTGATCACAGTGCTAACAGAACTTGTTCCGGTGATGTAAAGTGTGTAGGTAGTGTTTACCGAAGGCGCAACAGAAAAGGTTCCGGAGGATTGTGTTTGTCCGTTTGGTTGAATAGAATACGATGGATTAGATAAATTGTTAGGGTTGGTGATACCAACATAAGCTGTTGAGCCATTACATATAACCGTGTTGGTATTTGGCGGCGCCAATAAACACAAAGTGCTGGTAGAAGGTGTGCAAGTTAAGCAATTGGTGCGGTAATACATGCCTGCAAAGATCATGTCGTAACAATCGCTGCCATTTGGACCCACATTATAAATTGCTGAAGATTGATTAGCAGTAGGAGCTGCACCCGGATCCACAATTAAATTCCACACCTGTTGTTGGGTGGTAGATAAATTATAATTTGGCGTTGAACTGTTTAAATTAATATCGGTATTCGCTATTTTTTGCAGATCACTTACCAATAAAAAATTGGTATAATAAGTTGGTACATCGCACACATTAAAACCTGTGATGGTACTTGTAACAGGCCCGGGCGGTTTTGTTTGACAACCATCGGCCAACACAATACTACCCGTATAATTTTGTGCCGGATCTTTATAAACAATAAATAACAATGCCCCATCGGCATCGTTACCTGCAATAGGCGGATTGGTAGGTATACCGGAGATCATGTAATTTCCATTGCCTGAAATGATAGAAGTAACATCGGCACGGTATGCATAGGAAGCACCATAACCCCAGCACTTATCTGCATCTTGCCCAATAATGGTCATAGGAAAATTACCGGAAACCGATGCAGGATTAGTAACTGTAGCTGAAATAGCCACACCATTGCCAGAAGTACCTACATATAAAAAAGCTTTTTCAATGATTGCACAATTTGGAATACCTGAAATAAGAAAAGCTGCAGGTTGTGTTACACCTACCTGAAATGAGAAAGGCCTTTTGTATAGCGGATTACTGGCATAGGTAAAATTTAAACCACAGGCCGTTTGCGTATAACTAGTGGCAATTACACCATCTCCATTAAAGGTTTGATTATTTGAGTTTGACTTGGGATTGCTTGGATTGACCTGATAATTGATATACCCAGGTGTACCCGGCTGCTGGATCGTGTTTTGAGAATGACCGGTTTTTGAAACAAAACAAATTATAAGAAACACTAACAATTTTTTCATATAACTAATATATGAAAAAAAGCTAGGAATCCAATAATAATCTATTACTTTTTATCGGAACACGACGAAGAGTAGTAGGTTTTCTTTACTTCCGGATTCTCTAATACCTGAAAGGTCATGTATGGCTCACCAAACAACTTGCAATAACGCGTCGGGTTCTTTTGTTTCGCAAGATCTAAGGCATAAGCAAAGGTACGCGAATAATACTTTTCGGCCACACGGCTTGCAGAACTGATATACATAAATATCAAATTCTCATTCACATCCGGCTTTCTTAAGTAAGGCTCTAAAACGGTAGATGCGTACTTGTAATCTTTACTCTTGCTGAACACATACGATAATTTAAGTGCATTTTGCCAGCTGGCATCCTTAATGTTGTAAAACGATTTGATACGGGCAATACAGGCATCTATTAATGCTTCCGCATTATCGAGTGTATCCACACTTTCCATGATCTTAAATTGCCACTCAATATTTAAACCATTCACATAGTTACTATCCAACTTGCCATACAAGCCATCAATGGTTTGCTGTACTTTTGCCTGGTGTTCAGGGTTTCCAGCATTGCTATCCAATTTCAATTCGCAAAACACCTTGTTATAAGTAAAGGTTGGGTTAACCGCATCTATTTTCAATAAACGCTCAAAAGTTGCTTGATCCTCATCTTCTACCGAATTGTTCTTTTGGTATTTATAATAAACACGGTTATTCACTAAAGCTGCATTTAAGGCTGTTTCAGCAAATTTTAAGCTATCCAATACACTCTCCGGATAACGCCCTTCCACTATACGCTTACCAATAAATTCTAAAATTTTATAGGCTTGATTGTAATTACCCGCCTTTAATGCGCGTGCAAAAGAAACTTCAGCAAACTTTTGTTCTTTTGGTCCACTTACATCATACGTTACATCCATTACAATTTGCGCAAAACGTTCTTTAGCCAAAATGGGCTCCAGCTCATTCATTAATTTCTGATCGCTGTTAATGGCGTTAATAGCTTTACGCTTGCCCATATTCACTAAGTTGGCATACTTACCATCTTCGTTCTCTAACATAAATAAACCCCAGCTATCTTTTGTTTCAATGGTAGGCTTAATTTTGTTTTGCTGCATCCCTTGTAACACAGTGGTAACGCTTTCTGCACGTTTGCGCTGTAACTTGGCATTGGCAACCGAGTCGCCCTCAATACTCGAATAAGCATAAATGTATAAGCCATCTATAATAAAATCGGGCTCATTCATAGCCTTAATAAAAGGTTGAATATCTTCGGGTTTAAATTCTGATTTGTTTTTCTCGAAGGGAATGTTGAAGGTTAGTAACGAACTTTCCGAGCGCGGTTCAAACGGTGGCTTAATACCTGTTGTACCTTTAACCGCCATAATACCTATAGGCGTGCTACTTTCAATGTTTCCATTTTCGTTATAACCACGTGTGATGGTTTTACAGTATTTTCCATCTTGTACCACAATTAAATTCAACTCATACGCACCGGTTATCTTTTTATTGAATTTACCCATCTCCACCTTTAAACCTTTTATTTTCGTGCGCTTATTCTTTGGCACACCTTTTAACAATAAGTTGCTTTTAAAAAGTTTGTCTTTATAAATAACCTTGCTCATGAGTCCCTTATTATTCAGGTTATTATCTACAATATTATAATCGGCTTTCACATACTGATCGCGCTGCACAACGTCTACCGCCAAACCATCTTTTGCTTTTTTTATCAAGCGGCGCAGGTCACGTGAATTTTTAAACTCTAAATAGATCTTACCGTCATCGCCCACACTTAAACCTTTGTGTAGCACATCGTAATTGCGCCATCTTTCGCAGTTCTTACATTTTTTTGGATCAAGGTCTTTAATTTTTTTGGAACCTTTATTATAAGGCACATTTAAGTCACTGCGGTAAGGTGCGCCACCATTGGTAATATCATATCCGCCAAAAATGGCACTCACAAATACTTTCTTTCCATCACCATCAATAGAGCACGAAATACCAACAAGCGTAAACTTAGGATTGGTGAGTACAATTAAATTCTTTTGATTGCTTTCCCAACGGTTATAGATCACTTTGGCTACATCTTCTGTCTTATAATATTCGCGGCCTTTATTTATAGGCGCTTTCATAGTAACCTCTTCGCCCTTTTTGGTAGCACCTGCTTTTTTTAAATTGCTTTTAGTGTCGCTCAATTCAATTTTATCTTTTCCAGAAGATGCCATATCATCTGAACTGTTTGCAGCAGCATCTCCAAGCATATCGCTAAATTCGAGGCGATCAAGACCTTTCTCGGTGCGAAAACGATTGAGTTCACGTAATAGAATATGAGGTAAGGAGTCTAGTTTAAAGTTCTCATCATTAAGGGTCTTCTTTTTGTCTTTTTGCGCAAAGCCATTTAAACTTAAAAAGATCACGAATAAATAGATATATCTCATAACACGTTTAATTTTTAGGGAAAAACATGCTGAGGAAAATTCCAGCAATACCTAAAACCTGCATTAATATATATATATTTTTGGTTTAAAAAAGCAGTTTGTTTTGAAAAGGTTTTTAACAGATATGAGATCAGTTAAAATTGTAGCCTTTGTAATCCTTGCTAAACTCCTCGTCTTTTATGGGTTTGTTAACCGATATGGTAGGAAATTCGTAGCTTTCAAAAAGCCCTTGATCGTCGTATAAACTTACCGAAACAGGCAACAGCATCTTTTCATCAATGAATAAAATGGCCTTTTTGCAATAGAGGTTAGGCACCAATAATTTGTGTCCTTTTCGGAGGTAACCAAAGTCGTTTAACAGATCGTTCTTATAACGCAACAAATAATCGTTCACAATCAATTTAGAGGCAATGGAACTGGCGGTTTCCTTTTCGCCAACAGTATATTCTACATAATTATAATTCAGGTTTTCGTATTGGATCATGTAGCAATTGCTGCCAAATTTTTTATGTTTACCTAAATACTGAAAATTCTTAATTCCCTCTTTATCCTTTGATAAGGTTAAAGCAACCGATCGGCCAATAAAATCAAATCCCAGTTCATGAATAGAGTAATGTTGATTCTTACGCATCATATTACCCGTTGGATCGAGGTTAAGGTTTGGTATAAGGTTTGGTTTTACAATGGCTTTATTCTCATTTTGATTCTGATTGTAAAGCACCTCCAGCTTTTTTTGTTTGTTCACAAAATATAAGCGACGGGGACTCGTTTGTAGTTTGATCTCTGAACTAGCCGTTGAATAGGTTCTGCCAAGACGTTCGAGCGCATTGATACTTAAGCGCAATGTTTTTACATTTTTGATCGAATCATACATTTGATGAAGTATTGTTGTTGGGTCGGGATTCAATTTACCGTGCGGTATAAACCCAAAAACAAAAAACAGTCCGAAAAATAATATGACTAGTAACTTTTTCACTTCTATTAAAACAATAAAGATAGATGATAGTTTTTATTTACCTTTGAAAATACTAATAATTTTATGTCTATTATCGGAATTATACCAGCGCGCTACGCCTCTACCCGTTTTCCGGGAAAGCCCTTAGCCATGATCAACGGCAAAACCATGTTACAACGTGTGGTTGAGCAAACAAAAAAAGCTGAATTACTGGAAGAGGTGATCGTTGCAACCGATGATGGTCGTATTTTAGCGCATTGCAAGGAACTAAGCGTAAAGGCTGTATTAACAAAAGCAGAGCATGAAAGCGGAACAGACAGATGTTTTGAAGCTTACCAGCTTTCGGGTAGCAAAGCCGATTTTATTATCAATATTCAGGGTGATGAGCCTTTTATTCATCCGGAGCAAATTAACTCATTGGCAAAAGAATGCAAAGGAGAAGCGCAGCTACTCACACAGATGATCAAATGTGATAGCCACGATGTGCTTTTTGATACCGGCGAGGTAAAGATCGTTTTGAATGAATTGAACGAGGCGCTGTATTTCAGTAGAAGTGTGATCCCTTTCATTAAAAACGAAAAACCAGAGAACTGGCATTTGAAACACATGTATTACCGCCACGTGGGTATGTATGCTTACCGTGCGGATGTTTTAGAGAACATTTCACACATAGGTGTATCTTCATTAGAGAAAGCCGAATCGTTAGAACAACTGCGTTGGTTACAACACGGTTTTAAGATCAAATGTGTGGAAACACCGTATGACAGCCATTGTGTAGATTCGCCGGAAGACATTGAGAAGGTATTGAAGCTAATGGGTAAATAATTAATTCCTTCTTTTTAATCTGCTAACTTTGGTATACCGCAGTGAACCGACTTTGATCTTAAGGTATTTATATTAAATCCTAATCCGGCAGAAAAGCGGATCTCGGATAAAGTTTTGTGCTTATCGTAATTGTGCTCACCGGCAATGTAACGCGTTTGAACAAAAAAATTGAAGTATTTCCCCACAAAATAATTATATCCGGCAATAGCCGAAAAAACAGGGTTTGTGCCTGTATGTGCCACCGGCACTTTTAACGTATCGGTTTTTAATTTAGAAATAGCTACTCCCGGCTGAACCCCAAAATACAGGTCGCCATTACCTTTGATAACATGATAACTCATACCAAAGAATAAATTGTGATTGAATTGAAAGGCATGAACCGCATTGGTTTGCTCACCCAAAAACAAATAACCCTCGCCTGCTACCGAAACCTTTTTACTTAAGTACCCTTCTAAATTTCCGTGTAAATAAAAATAGGATTCGTTGTAGCCGAACATTTTTGAAGGACTGATAGTTGCCATGGCTTTAAGCAAACCCGGACGAACCACTTCATCCTGTGCCTTGAATTGAAAAGCCGTTAAGGCGAATAAAACTATCAAACTCAAGCGTTTCATTTCTTCCACATTTTAAACAGTTTGTAATTCAATGAAACTGTGGTGAGTAAATGGCCCTGTAAAGCACTTTCTTTTTCTTTTACAATTGTTACGGTGTTGTTATCAAACTCTGCATGTAAGCTTTCAGTAAAGTGTATCATGTATTGTGAAATCAATGTTACATCAAAACGATCGGTTAAATTAAAGTGGCATGCCAAACCTGCTTGTACGGCAGAACCCCATCTATCTTTGGTGTTTAATGGATCATTGATCTGTGTCATCCGATTATAATCAAAGCAATGACCGGCAATTATGTATGGTTGAATTAATTTGGGATACTTTAATTGTTTGAAAGGGTAAAACATAACCGACCAGCCAATGTGATAATAATCGCTGCGCACTTTATCTTTCACATTAATGGTAATATAATCGGCAAACCACTCGGTATTTATTTGATCAGCTAATTGTATACGAAACTGTCCGCCAGTGCCCATTCCGGAACCTTCATCGCTAAAAGCACTGAGCGTTGACCGAGCACCTAATGAAAAATAACCAGCATTGGTTGTTTTAGTTTCGGTACTAGTTTGAGCACTTGCCGTAAATAAAAAAAGCAAGGATAAAAACAGAGTGACTATTTTATTTCCTTGCTTCATTTTTGTAAAACGTGTTTAAATTATTTTTGTGCGTCAGCTAAGAACTGAGCTAATCCGCTATCTGTTAACGGATGCTTTAGTAAAGCAGTGATGACATTTAACGGGCAAGTAACCACATCCGCACCGATCTTTGCACACTCGATCATGTGCATAGGGTGACGAACACTGGCTGCTAAAATTTGGGTTTCAAATCCAAAGTTATCGTAAATGGTGCGGATATCTTCGATCAAAGTTAAACCGTCTGTACTCACATCGTCTAAGCGACCAATAAAAGGTGACACATACGTAGCGCCAGCTTTAGCAGCTAATAACGCCTGACCAGCAGAAAATACCAATGTGCAATTTGTTTTAATGCCTTTATCGGTAAAATATTTAATGGCTTTTACGCCTTCTTTGATCATGGGGATCTTAACAACAATGCGCGGGTGCAATTTTGCTAATGCTTCACCTTCGCGAACCATGCCTTCAAAATCGGTTGCGATCACTTCTGCACTTACATCGCCGGTAACAATGTTACAAATGTCAACGTAGTGTTTTAAAATATTATCTTGTCCTTTAATGCCTTCTTTGGCCATCAGGGATGGATTGGTAGTAACACCATCTAGTACGCCAAGATCTTGCGCCTCTTTAATTTGAGCTAAATTTGCTGTATCAATAAAAAATTTCATCTGTATAATTTTGTGCAGCAAAAATACAATTTAAAGCCAAAGTAAGCCCTAAACAAAACACAGGTTATCAATAAATATTAACGACTTAGTTCTTAATGATGCGTTTTGTAACGCTTCCTTGTGCATTTTTCACTTCCACAAAATACAGGCCATTTGCCAAGTCAGCTATTTCAACCTCTGTTTTACCATTGGTTAATGTTTGTACAGATCTTACCTTTTTACCATTCACATCAAAAAGTGTTATGGCAGCATTTGAGCTCAAATCATTGGTTTCAACCATAAATTTACCGGTGCTAACAATGCTCGGGAATACCTTTACATTTTCCGCCATGGTAGTTTGTGTTTTAGTAATGCCTGTTGTTAGAGAGTTTACATCAATAGTTTGTAGCGACTTCGCATAGGTTCCTGCGATCAAACGTTGGTTAGACGGGTTGTATGCCAAATCCCAAACTGAGATAATAGGCATATTATTTCCAACGCGATGCCAGGCCGCGCCAGCATTGTAAGTTACATATACACCAATATCGGTTGCAACAAACAAGGTATTTTCGTTACCCGGAAACACCAGCACATCGTTAATACCCGCTTGCGGTAAATTTCCGCTGATATCTGTCCAAGTGGCACCATTATCTGTTGATTTGTGAATGTGCGGAATGTACTCATTGAATTTATAACCGGTATGGGTTACATATACATTATTAGCCACATTAGGTGAGGCGTGAATGGAGGTCACATATCTGTTTGGTAAGATACCGGTAATGTTTGTCCAGTTTGTACCATCGTTTGTAGTTACCCACACATTGGCATCGCTGGTACCCACATATATTTTTTGCGCATTGATATCTGAATTATCGATAGCTGAAATATTATGAAAACCTGAACCGAAAATGATCCCATCCGTAAGGTCATTACTGATCGGGGTCCAATTATCAATTGGGCCGCCGGTATTCTTATAAACACGGTAAGTACCTGTATACTGGGTATTGGCATTAAATTTATTCAACACGTATGGCATATCCCAATTGCGGCGATCGGAAGGATCAATGTTGTTATCGTTGCTATTGAAATTAGCGCCACCATCTGTTGTGGCGTAAATATTACCATTTTGTGTTTCCACATAATACGTATTGGCATCGGTGGGATCAAATCGCATTTGAAAACCATCACCGCCGAAATTACGATTCCAGGTATTTAAAGAAGAAATATTACCTGAACAGGTTCCGTTATCCTGAGCGCCGCCCCAATACGTGGTTGGTTGATGTGGATTATATTCTACTCGATAAAATTGGGTATTTGGAATTTCATCTTTATCGGCATAAGTATTACCATCATCGTTGGTAAAGAATACACCACCATCGGTACCTAAATAATAAACACCTGGTGCAATAAACTCTATCGCATGAATATCGGCATGCACATCGTAACTCCACCAAGGCGGCATATTTAAGAACCAGTTGGCACCACCGTCAAACGACTTGAATAATTCAACACCCGCAATATAAACTTCCTCATCGTTAGTAGGATTAACGTTTATAGCCCTGAAGTACCAGCCAAAACCACCATAGTTGGTCTCAATACCTGTATTACCCATATCGTTAAAAGTTGCTCCGGCATCGGTTGTTTTAAAAACAGTTTTCATTTGGTACAAGCTATCGCTCACGGCCACATATAATTTGTTTGGGTTTTGAGCACTCATACAAATACTGTAGCGGTTAACCTTGTAATTAGGCAAACCACCGGTTAAAATATTCCAATTGGTACCACTGTTTGTTGTTTTATAAATGCGCGCATCGTTTGAGTAGCGAATGTTTACGGTACCGTTTCGAATACAGGTGTAAGAAGCGGCATAAACCACGCTGGTATTTGACGGGTTCATAACCATATCACTTACGCCAGTTTGATTATTGATAAAGAGCACTTGGGTCCATGATAAACCGCCGTTAGAGCTTTTGTAGATACCACGATTATTATCGGCCACAATAGGGTTACCCATTGCAGAAACATATACCTCGTTGGAGTTGGTAGGGTTCACAATGATCTTACTGATGATCTTGGATGAAGTGAGTCCCATGTTAGTCCAGTTATTACCACCATCTGTACTTTTGTATACGCCATCGCCAACAAACACGGTAAAAGGGATATCGGGATCGCCGGTACCTGCATATATGGTATTTGGATTATTGGGGTCAAAGGCAATAGAGCCAATGTACAAAAAGGGTTTACTGTCGAATACAGGCGCCCAGGTAGTTCCGCCGTTAGTAGTTTTGTAAATACCTGCGCCGGGAGTACCCACTAATATCACATTTGAGTTGGTAGGACTAACAGCCAAGCAAGTGATCCTTCCGCCAATGTTCGTTGGTCCTTCTATTTGCCATGTACCTGCAGTTGTGCTGTTATTGGAACGGTTTTGTAAAAAAGCATTTTGCAGCACTTGTTCGTATGCTTTCACATCAAATTGTGCATCGGGGTATGAACGCATTTGAGCAAAGTGCTCAAAGGGTGCGGCCGGATTACCCTCTTTTTTAGTTTCATTAACAAGATTGAACGCAAATACAGCCGCAACAGCTGTAGCGGTTGTAATAACCGAGAACAAAAAGATCTTTTTCATAGCATGAATTATTGATTAAATATATCAAAAAAAAAGCATGTTTGAAACGGGAATGTATGTAGGTTATTTGTGAGTGAGTGAATAAAAAAAGCTGCCTTTTTGGGGCAGCTTTTTAAAATTTATATGATCGGTTATTATTTGCTTGAACCTAAAGTTAATTTCTCTCTGATACGAGCTGCTTTACCAGTTCTCTCACGTAAGTAGAATAATTTAGCGCGACGAACAACACCCACTTTATTTACTTCAATTTTATCAATGAAAGGAGATGCTAAAGGGAAAATTCTCTCTACACCAACACCATTACTCATTTTACGTACTGTAAAAGTAGCAGTAGCTCTTTCGTTTTTGCGTTGAATAACAACACCTTGGTATTGCTGGATACGCTCTTTGTCACCCTCTTTAATTTTGTAAGATACAGTAATTGTATCACCGGCTTTGAATTTAGGGTGTGTTGATACCGGAACTAATTGTTGTTTTACGTAATCTAATAATAAACTCATTATTTCTGTTTTTTATTCGTTAAGTTCAGATGCATACTTTGCGTTGTGCAAACAGCGGCTTCATAAACGGGGTACAAAAATAGGAAATTATTCAATATGTGCAAAAAAATAGGCTTTTTTTGTTAATTTTGCGCCCTACTCTAGTGTTTAGTCCTAACTGTTGTTAGGAAGTATGCTATACAATGCCCCGCCTGCACAATTAAGTTACGGCGGAGAAGCCCAGGTGTTGGAATGGTATACAAGTACGCTTGAGGTGCGTATGCCGTAAGGTGTGGGAGTTCGAGTCTCCTCCTGGGTACAAAATCAGAGCGAAAATGAGAGCGAGAGCAAACATTAAGCTCTGATTTTTTTTTATTATTGTTCCGTTATTCATCCTACCAATAAGAGCAGTTGTGACATATACATACCAGTGTCAAATAAGAAGTATTATCTTTAAAGCAGACTTGATAACCACAGTATGTTTGGGAATGGCACAGATATAACTTATGGTATAGTGAAACTCATTTTGTTTGGCTTTCATTAAAAAACGATTATCTTCGTTATAACTGTTATCAACTAAGACAGGTGATTCTTCAACAACCGACTTGAGAATAGCCATATTAATTCATCTACATGACGAAAAAATTATTCATACTGTTTTCATTAATATTCAGCTCGTTTTTTCTTAGCTCACAATGTGATTGGATACCACTAGGTCCGGATGATCATAACCAACCTAGTAACGATGTTGCCGATTATATCCAAACAGTTAGCGATGCTTCCGGTAATATTTATGTTGGTTACAGCGATTTTATGTTCAGCAACAAAGCTACCGTAAAAAAATACAATGGCTCAGCGTGGACGTATGTAGGCCAACCTGGTTTTTCTGCGGGCAGTACTTCTATCAATGACTTGGCTATTGATAATGCAGGAATTCTTTATGTAGCATTTTCAGATAATACCCTGTCTAATAAAATAACTGTAATGAAATACAATGGCACTTCATGGGTAATTGTTGGATCTGCCGGTTTCACTTCTGGGCCATCAAATGGTATTTCACTTGCTATTAGTCCTTCAGGCGACCCATATGTTGCATACATTGATAATGCAAATGGGAGCAAGGCCGCAGTGATGTATTACAACGGAAGTAGCTGGCAAAATTTAGGACCTTCAAATATTACCACTGCAAATGTTTCAAATATTCAATTAGGCATTAACCCCAGCTCATCTTTGTATGTAGGATTTACTGATGGGGCAAATAGTAATAAGGGTACAGTTTTAACTTACAGCGCAAGTACTTGGGTAACCGCTGGATTAGCCGGCTTTACCGGATCAGCAACAGGATCGTTTGATATGTGTTTGGATAATAACGGCTTTCCTTTTGTAGTATTTCAAGATATACCAAGTTTAACAGGGAGAGCAATGAGCTATAATGGTAGTGCATGGGCTAATGTGGGAGCAACACCTGTTTTCACATCGGGTATTGGCTTAGTTTCGTGTGCCATTGGTGCAGGTAATACACCTTACATATTAACCACTTCAACAAGTAATAATGGCTTAGATGTAGTAAGATCATTCAACGGCAGTAATTGGGTTACGGTTGGCAATCCTTACGCATCTGCCACAGGATTTATATTCCAAGATATAATGGTTGATAATACCAATACGCCAGTGATGGCATGGCGTGGGATTTCAAACAGAGCTGAAGTTTTCAGATTGAACAGTAATATATGGGACAGACTTGGTACAATAGGATTTTCAAAACTAGGTGCAAGGAATGTAGACATAGAAATTGGCCCAGGAGACACAGTCTATGCAGCATTCTCAGATGGCGGTTATCAAAACAGAGCTGTGGTTAAAAAATACAATGGAAGCAATTGGGTTGACGTTGGAAACCCTGGATTTAGCTCTACTTCTACACTAACAGCTGCCGGTTCTGTTACCAATACATCCATGGTTATTACAAGCGGTGGACAGCCCTATGTTGTGATGAGCGAATACAATCAAAGTAATAAGGTTTACGTAAGAAAATTAGTGAGTAATGTATGGCAGGATGCTGATGTAAATGGCGTTTCACAATACGGCGCAGATTGGCCAAGCATTGTAAAAGATTCGTTTGATTCTATTTATGTAGGATTTATGGATAGTGGAGGTGGTAGTAAAGCCATGGTAAAAAAATATAATGGAACTACATGGCTTACTGTTGGCGCTCCTTACTTTTCGGGTGGAACAGCTGTTTTTACAAACCTTACTATCTCCAATGCCGATACACTTTTTATGGGTTATGGCGATGGACTGCAAGGCGGGAAAGCAACCGTAAAAAAATATAATGGCACTAGTTGGGTTACTGTTGGGGTGCCCGGATTTTCAAGTGGGGTGCCGAACCAGATTCATGTCAAAACCGATAATTTTGGTTTACCCTATATTGCTTTCAGAGATCAAAACGCTGGTCTGAGACCTGTTGTGATGTGCTACAATGGAACAAACTGGATTAGTCTCAATTCAACAGGCTTAACAACTTCTCCTGTAAGTAATATCTCTATGGTGTTTGATTCTGCCAACAATCTGTATTTATTGTATGGTGACGGCGGTAATGGCACACGCAGTGTTGTGAAAAAATATACAGGTTCATCATGGAGTACGATTGGCACACCATGGTTCTCTGCATATTATGTTAGTCTTCCAAAGCTTGCTATTGATAATAATGATGTGATGTATATGGGCTTTAGTAGTGATGGTGCCTTTGCTTATAAATTTGGTTTTTCTCCTTCAGTAAGCTTAAGCAACCTTGCTTGTAATGGAAACAGCATTAGCCTAAACGCTTCAGGTGGAAATACCTATTCATGGCTGGGACCCAATAGTTTCAGTTCTAATAATCAAAATATAAGTTTTAGTCCGGTAACTTTTTCAAACTCTGGGATCTATACCGTAAGCATTAATAGTAGCTCTTGCTCGGCAACAAAAACAATAAGCTTAAATGTGAATATTAGTCCAACAATAAGTATCAATTCAGGAACTGTATGTGAGGGAAATAGTTTTACGTTTACTCCTTCAGGAGCATTTACCTACACATATAGCAGCAGCCAGGTTGTTACACCTTCTGTTACCAGTTCCTATTCAGTAATTGGAACAAACACTGCCGGATGCATTAGTCAAGCACCAGCTATAGCAACAGTTTCGGTTAGTAACACCCCTGTCATTACGGCTATAAGCGGAAGTATTTGCAGCGGGCAATCATTCACCATTAATCCAAGCGGTGCTAATTCATACACCATAGAGGGTGGAAATAGTGTTGTGAGTCCAACCACCACAACCAGTTATACAACAATTGGAACAAATACTATCGGATGCACAAGTTTAAATTCTGCTACTGTAACAGTTTCAGTGAGTATCACCCCTACCATTACTGCCTTAAGTGGGAGCATTTGTAGCGGTCAATCTTTTACCATTAATCCATCCGGAGCCAACACTTACACTTATTCGAGTATAAGTCCGATTGTTACCCCAACAAGCAGCACTTCTTATTCAATTATTGGCACAAGCTCTTTTGGATGTGTGAGTTCAAACACAGCAATTTCCACTGTTACGGTATACTCTTTACCTGTTATTTCTGTAACAAGCGGCAGTATTTGTACCGGTGAGTCTTTTACCATTAATCCAATTGGTGCCAGTACCTACTCTATCCAAGGTGGCAATTCAATTGTGAACCCAACAACCAATACCTCTTACTCTGTTACAGGAACAAATACTGCAGGTTGCGTTAGTAATTCTTTTGCTGTATGTGACGTTACTGTGAACCCCTTACCGATAATTACAATCGGGTCAAGTAATACCATTATTTGTATTGGTCAATCAGCTACGCTTACTTCAGGTGGTGGAAACACTTACACCTGGAGTACAAGCAGTGTAAATAATTTAGAAGTTGTTTCCCCTAATCTAACAACTACTTATTCTGTTACCGGTACAGATGCAAATGGCTGTCAAAATACAGCGGTTTATACCCAAAGTGTAGATGCTTGCACGGGGATTAAAAATCAACCATTAGTTACTATTATCAAGATCTACCCAAATCCAAACAAGGGTGATTTTACGGTTGAGTTACTTGAAGTGAGCAATGTTTATGTTACAAACGCGATTGGTCAAGTTATTTATAATGAGAAGCTAGTTATTGGGAACAATAATATTGATTTAAACAACCAGCCTAGCGGAATTTATTTCTTACAGATTTCAAATAACGGTACACGGCAAACATTTAAGTTGATCAAAGAATAGACTCATCCCTAAATGCATTAATCGCAAATTAGAGAAACGTTCGAAAACTGAACTCTAATCCTTTTTCCTCATTTTAAACAAGACAGTATAAATAATTAACCAGTAAATCATACAGAAAGAAGTACATATTAAACTGATCACACGTAACAAAAAAGTGCAGTCGTTACAACTGCACTTTTTTCATATTATATGTTTTGGTTTTTAATCGTTCTTTGTTTTTTCTTTTTCAGCCTTTTCTAACTCCTCTTTCCTTTTTTCATCCAATTCTTCTTGTCTTTTCGAGTCTGCCTTTTTTATTTCTTTTTCTTTTTTAGCTACTTTTTTATCAGCTTCTTTTTTGGCTTCTGCTTTCTTTTCAACTTTTCTTTCTGCCTTCCTTAATTCCTCTGCCTTCTCAGCCGTTTTATCTTCTGCTTTACTTAACTCAGCAGCCTTCTTATCTGCCTTATCCTGAGCTTTTAACACCTCGTCTGACTTGTCATCCGCTTTTTCTTGTGTTTTCTTTAATTCTTTAGTTCTCTTCTCCGATTTTTCAAGTTCTTTTTCATTCTCCTTGATCTCTTTTTGTTGTTTCTCAATTTCCTTTTTTAATGAATCGTTTCTCTCTTGTCCATATATTGAACCACTAAACATTAATCCACTCATACATATAGAAAATAATACACTTTTTGCTTTCATAAAACTATTTTTTAATTTACAGATACGTTTCTGTTACTCCGTAAAAGTAATTGGTATAGCTTAAATAAGTGTTACACATAAAAATCAAGAGTTACAGGATTCACGGTTTTCCTTTAGTTTAGAAAAAACAAAATGCGCGATAACTAAACACCATTTTGGGGTATAAAAGTTGCTTCTGTCCTATTTCAATTGAATTGAAAGATTTCTCAAGTTTACAAAAAACAAAAAAATTAATATACCTTTGCTTCAGTAGAATGAGCACAAAAGCCAAAATACTGATCATTGATGATGAAGAAAAATTTCGTCATCTACTTTCTAGAATAATTTCTTTGGAGGGGTTCAACGTACTACAGGCTGCAAGTATTAGTGAGGGATTAAAAGTAATTCAGCAGGAAAAAAACGTTGATATTGTTTTAACGGATGTAAAGTTACCAGATGGAAATGGTATTGATCTACTCGAAAAAATAAAAGCCATCGATCCAATTTGTGAGACCATTGTCATGACAGCCTTTGGTACTATTCACGATGGTGTTAAGGCCATAAAATTAGGGGCATTTGATTATTTCACTAAAGGTGACGATAATGATCAAATTATTCCGTCATTAAATCGTGCTGCAGACAAGATCAAACTGCGAAAGCGGATCTTTGAATTAGAAAACAAACTAGAAACCAAATATGGCTTTGATATTATTATTGGCCAATCTGAAGTCATAAAAAACACAGTAGCTTTAGCAAAAAAAGTGTCTCCAACTGATTCAACCGTTTTGCTTGAAGGAGAAACAGGGGTTGGGAAAGAGTTATTTGCGCAGGCAATACATTATTCAAGTCCAAGAAAAAACAGTTCATTTGTAGCTGTAAACTGCAGTTCCTTTGCAAAAGATTTATTAGAAAGTGAATTATTTGGGCATAAAAAAGGGGCATTTACAGGGGCTTTTACTGATAAAAAAGGGTTGTTTGAAGAAGCAAGTGAAGGAACCATATTTTTGGATGAAATGGGAGAAATGACCCTGGATTTGCAAGCAAAACTTTTGCGGGTTCTAGAAACGCAAACCTTTATTAAGGTTGGAGACACGAAGCCAACTAAAGTAAATGTTCGTGTTATAGCTGCCACAAATCGCGACCTAAAAAAAGAATGTGAAAAAGAACATTTTAGATTAGATCTCTATTATCGACTAGCTACCTTTAAAATCAAGATCCCGTCACTCAAGGAACGGAAGGAAGATATTGAAGCCATATCAAAACATTTCCTTAATGTTTATGCTATTAAATTAAAAAAAAGGATATCACACATTGATAAAGATTTTTTTAAATATCTCAAAAACAATGAGTGGAAAGGAAACATTCGAGAACTTAAAAATTGCATCGAAAGAGCTGTCATACTAGCTGAAGGAGATAGTCTTACATTTGACCTCCTACCTTCTGAAATACTAAATAACGAATCGTCACCTGCCGATTGTTCGATTACAAGCCTTGCCGCAATGGAAAAAATCCATATCCAAAAAATACTCACCTTAGCAAAAGGCAATAAAACAAAGGCAGCCGAACTATTAGGAATAGGTTTAACTACCCTCTACCGAAAAATGGAAGAGTATCATATAGAAAAATAAATTCCCTTTCATTTTGAGAAACCCTTTCATTTTGGAAGGGTTTTTACTTTTTAGCCATTCTTCCCATTTATTTTCAATAAGCTGATTCTCTTTTGTTTACGACAAAAATCGTGCCTACGAAAGTCTTGGAATAGAATTTGGCATTAAGTGAGAAAATAAATAAAATGAACCCAACATTAGAATTACTCAAAATTAAGGCAGATCTGTATTCTAAAGATAACCATTATTCAATAAATGAAACAGAAATAATAAAAGTGCTAGGTAATGAAATACCTGAGCTAAATCCAACCTTCGACAGAACAGAAAACAAAAATAATATATACGTAGCAATGCATTGCTTTGCCAATTTTACAAAACACCTTATAAGAAAAGGCGATCTTAAAGAAGTTAAACATTGCTTTCATATAGCAGAAGCAATTCTGAAACGAGGAAACACTATAGTAAAAAACTCGATTGAAAACGGCTACTTATATTCTCTTTCTTCAATACTTGACTTAACAACACCAGCAAGTAACTCAATTAAAGGAATACTGCCTGAGTTACTAAGAAAAGAATACCGAAAGCAAGTTGGAACAAGTGGAATTTAGTTTCCGAAAAATGAAAATTGAACTTAATCCCTTTGAAAAATTCCTTCTTTGTGTAATTGCAGTTTTATTAGGCTTATGTGTAGTGACAATTGTAGTTGTAAAAACAAAAATGCTCGTGAAATAGTGAAAGAGGATGGAAAACAATTTAATACTGTTGAAAATATACTAAACCAATTAAAATGAAAAATGATCTAAAACCCTATGAAAAAATAATGCTAGCGATTGCAACACTTATTTTTTCTATTGTGTTAATTGGATGGGTAATCGCAAACATCAAGTTAGAGTTCAAATAGTAAGTAATAAACATTGTATAATTAATCTTCAGTTAGTAATAAAACAAAGAAATAAAAGAGAAGCTAGCATAATGACAAATGACCAATTTGGATTCGAACAATAGCATACTCATAAAAAAGAATTAGTAAAAAAATATCAAATAATTCCCATAAAACACATGAAAAAACTAGGGATCATAATCATCATCATAATCAAGACTAGCGTCAATTTTTCTTTTGCACAAGAACACTTTACAGGTATCTACATAACTGCTAGCGATTTCTTAAATAAAAAAACTGCTCATTCTGGAATTGGCACTAAAATTAAACTTTATGAAGTATTCAAAAGGAATAAGATCACAGTAAAAACCTGTGATAGCAGTTTTTCATACCTTAAAAAAGATGTATTTGGTTTCATTAATAAGAAAGGGCATTCTTATCGTTTCTTCAATAACAATATATACCCCATTTTAAATCCTGGAGAAAAGATATTGATTTACAAAAAAACAAGTGGATCAGGAATGAAAAATTCTCCAGTTGTTGAAAGCTATTTTTTTAGCAAAACCGCAGAGTCCGAAATTCTAGCTCTTACTTTAAAAAATATTCAATCTGTTTTTTCGGAAGACACCTTGTTTGAACCCTTCTTTGAGGTGTATTTTAAGAATGACCATGATCTTTCTGAGTATGACAATATCCATAAAATGTATAAGATAAACAGATTGCTTGAACTAAGTAAAATAATAAAATAAAATGGAAACATTATTAACAATAACACTCATAGCGGCCGGACTAATTTGTTTCTGGTTGTTTTATAAATCAATTGATTTTTTTGATACCATTTAAGCAAGAAAACATGAAAGAATCTACACAACAGATAATTCTTATTGGTTACTACGCAAGCATATTCCTTATTGCAGTAATCTTTAAGCTTCTATTAAAATTTAAAATAAAAAAATAAAAATAATCTTGACAGCATTACTCATACTAGCAATTGTAGTTTTCGGTTACCTCATTTATGTATTAATAAAACCGGAGAAATTTTAACAAGTAATTATAACGTATATGAACACAGAATTACTAGGCGTTATTGCCACATTTATTATAACAGTTGCCATTGCAATACCATTCGGTAAATACATTGCAAAGGTTTTCAAAGGAGAAAAAACGCTACTCGGCTTTTTTGCTCCTGTTGAAAATTTGATCTTCAAGATCTGCGGCATTGATCCTACCAAACAAATGACTTGGAAACAGCATTTAATAGCTTTATTGGCTATTAATATGCTTTGGTTTGTTTATGCATTTATTATGCTCCTTACACAAGGAAGTTTGTTTTTGAACCCGGATGGAAATCCATCCATGAGCCCTGATCTGAGTTTCAACACAGCTATCAGTTTTATGGTTAATTGCAACTTGCAGCATTATTCAGGAGAAACTGGATTAACCTATTTAACCCAACTAGCCGTTATAACATTTTTACAATTTGTTTCAGCAGCAACAGGCATTGCGGCATTAATTGTTGTTTTTAACGCAATGAAAACCAATGTAAAAGAAGGATTAGGCAATTTCTTTGACATTTTCCTGAAATCAATTACCCGTATTCTATTACCTGTAAGCGTAGTTATAGCCGTAATTTTGACTTTTAACGGAACAACTGCCAACTTTGACGGTAAAGACACCATCACAACATTGCAAGGTGATACGGTGCAAGTATCCCGCGGTCCGGCCGCCGGCATGGTAGCTATTAAACATTTGGGGACAAATGGCGGGGGTTGGTTTGGTGCTAATTCAGCACATCCATTAGAGAATCCTAACTACTTAACAAATATGGTTGAGATGATTGCGCAAGTATTGATTCCTATTGCTTTAATTTTTGCTATGGGCTTTTACTTAGGTCGCAAAAAACTGGCCTATGTTATTTTTGGTGTCATGACATTTGGTATGCTTACATTATTAATTCCAACAATAATTAGTGAAACCAAAGGAAACCCAGCCATCGCTTTGATGGGTATTGACCAAAGTCTTGGAAGTATGGAAGGAAAAGAAATACGATTTGGTTCTGCTGCATCTGCTTATTGGAGTATAGTTACAACAATTATCTCTACCGGCTCTGTTAACTCCATGCACGACAGTGGTATGCCTATTTCAGGATCAATGCAATTGTTAGGCATGATGACAAATGCGTTTTATGGAGGTTGCGGCGTTGGGATCCTTAACTACTATATTTTCATCATTATTGCTGTATTTATTTCAGGCTTAATGGTGGGACGTACTCCAGAATTTTTAGGAAGGAAAATCGAAGCACGGGAAATGAAGATCGCAACAATGATTGCCCTACTCCATCCATTTTTGATCCTAGTAGGCACAGCTATTTCTTCGTACGTTATTACAAAAGACCCATCGGCGGGTTGGTTAAACAATCCGGGCTATCATGGATTCTCGGAAATGCTATATGAGTACACATCAAGCGCGGCCAACAACGGAAGTGGTTTTGAAGGCTTAGGCGATAATAATTGGTTTTGGAATATAAGCACAGGTTTTGTATTAATACTTGGGCGCTTTTTACCAATTATTGGTCCGGTTGCTATTGCAGGGATTTTGGCTCAGAAAAAATTCATTCCTGAATCAGCTGGAACATTAAGAACAGACACTACTACATTCGGAATTATGACCTACGCTGTTATTATGATCATCGCAGCACTAGCCTTCTTCCCTGCACTAGTGCTTGGACCTTTAGCAGAGTATTTTACTTTATATCATCACTAAAATATTGACCAAACATGAACGCAACTCAAAACAAATCACTGTTCCAAAAAGAACTCATTACTGATGCTCTGAAACAATCCTTCATTAAATTGAATCCCAAAGTATTGATAAAAAACCCGGTGATGTTTACCGTTGAAATAGGTACTCTTGTTATGTTAATAGTATCCTTCAGTATAATGTTAAACAATGATGGTTCTCAGGGAAGCTTAACATATAATGTTTTCGTTTTTTTGATCCTCCTATTAACACTTTTGTTTGCCAATTTCGCAGAAGCTATTGCAGAAGCACGTGGTAAAGCGCAGGCAGAGTCTCTAAGAAAAACAAGAGAAGAAACGCCGGCAAAATTAATTGCTCCGATTGGCGAAATGTATGTGAATGAATTACAAATAGTGAGTTCATCACAACTAAAAAAAGGAGATATATTTTTGTGTGAAGCCGGAGATATTATACCTACAGACGGAGAAATTATTGAAGGTTTAGCAACCATCGATGAATCAGCTATTACTGGAGAATCAGCCCCTGTTATACGCGAGGCAGGAGGCGATAAATCAAGCGTAACCGGTGGCACTAAAGTATTAAGTGATAAAATTAAAGTAAGAGTAACAACAGAACCTGGTGAATCATTTTTGGATAAAATGATTGCATTAGTTGAAGGTGCCAGCAGACAAAAAACACCTAATGAAATAGCATTAACTATTTTGTTGGCAGGTTTTACTTTGGTTTTCATTATTGTTTGCGTAACACTTAAGCCTTTTGCAAATTATGCCAATATACCAATTACAATTGCAGCATTGATCTCATTATTTGTATGCCTAATACCAACAACTATTGGAGGGTTACTTTCTGCGATCGGTATTGCGGGTATGGACAGGGCACTAAGAGCCAACGTGATAACTAAATCAGGTAAAGCAGTTGAAACCGCTGGTGATATCGACGTTTTGTTATTAGATAAAACAGGAACAATAACGATAGGTAATAGAAAAGCTACACATTTTTATCATGCAGATAACGTTATTGAAAGCCACTTTGTAGAATGTTGCATGTTGGCATCTATGGCCGACGAAACACCTGAGGGAAAATCCATTATTGAATTAGCCAAAGTAAAAGGTGCTAAAACAAAAACAACTGACGTAACATTAATGGACGCTTCATTTGTGAAGTTCACTGCTGAAACACGTTCAAGTGGAATTAATCTAAAAAACGGTATAAGAATACGAAAAGGGGCTGCCGACACAATCAAAAAACATGCTGAAACCGCAGGACACGGATATTCATCAGGAATCGATAAAATAGTAAAAGGAATTTCAGCAAATGGTGGAACACCCTTGGTGGTTTCTGAAAACGAAAAAATAATGGGTGTTATTGAGCTGCAGGACATTATCAAACCCGGTATTCGTGAACGTTTTGAGCGCCTCCGTAAAATGGGCATTAAAACAGTAATGGTTACTGGAGATAATCCGCTAACAGCAAAGTTCATTGCTGAAAAAGCAGGTGTAGATGATTTTATCGCGGAAGCAAAACCAGAAGATAAAATGAACTATATCAAAAAAGAACAACAACAAGGTAAACTAGTTGCTATGATGGGAGACGGCACAAACGATGCTCCTGCATTAGCTCAAGCTGATGTTGGGGTGGCTATGAATAGCGGAACACAGGCAGCAAAAGAAGCAGGTAACATGGTTGATTTAGACAATGATCCTACTAAACTGATAGAGATCGTTGAAATAGGAAAGCAATTACTAATTACCCGTGGCACTCTTACTACATTTTCTATTGCAAACGATGTTGCAAAATACTTCGCCATTGTACCAGCTCTATTTATCACTTCCATTCCTGCGCTGGAAGGTTTAAATGTCATGCACTTAAAAAGTCCAGAAAGCGCGATTTTATCGGCTGTTATATTTAACGCAATAATTATTCCAATATTAATACCGCTAGCATTACGTGGCGTTGAATATAAACCCATTGGGGCAAGCGCCTTGCTCAGACGCAATTTGTTGATCTATGGATTTGGCGGTGTTATAGTGCCATTTATAGGAATCAAATTAATTGACATGTTAGTGGGACTATTTTTTTGATAATTTAAAACGAATTGAAATGAAAACATACATTTTACCTTCATTAAAACTTACAGGAGTATTAATTATTATTTGCTCTGTTATTTACCCTTTATTAATTACCGTTTTTGGAATGTTAGCTCCAGGAAAAGGAGGAGGCAAAACCATTAGTGAGCACGGCTTGGTTGTTGGATATGAAAACATCGGTCAGAATTTTACGGATGATAAATATTTCCAAGGAAGACCATCTGCGGTTGATTATAATGCGGCAGGATCTGCAGGGTCAAATAAAGGAGGCTCTAACCCCGATTATCTAGCAACTGTTCAAGCACGTATTGATACTTTTTTAGTGCACAATCCTAAAGTAAACAAATCAGATATTCCAAGTGATTTAGTAACCGCAAGTGGGAGTGGTTTAGATCCTAATATCTCAGTTAAGGCAGCTCAAATTCAAGTGCATCGAATTGCGAAAATTAGAAACAGAAGTGAAAAAGAAATTTTAACTCTAATCGATAAATTAATTGAGCGTCCATTAATGGGGATCTTTGGTCCAGAAAAAATCAACGTACTAAAACTAAACATTGCACTAAACACGCTGTAACATACCATAATGATAAACCCTTTCAAAACGGAATGGTATTTAAGATGTATAATTTAATTAAAAAAGATACAAATAGCAGATTAACAATAACTTATAAACTAAACTAAAAAACGGCATTGAATTAGCAAATAAGATGTCGATTAAAAATGAAATCTATGAAAACAAAATTACTAGGCATGGCTCTCTGTGCAGTTTCACTGACAGCTTTTGCGCAAGATGATGAAGACAGTACTAAAGTGAACAAACAAAAAGGCGAACCATTAGAAGGAATGGATTGTACATGGTGGAATGGTGGTGATAGAAGATCGAAACCAACACTAGCAGGAAAATACTTTACCCCTACAGTGATGTTGGATGGTAATGCTACTTATTCCTTCGTTGACCCAATTGATAATACAGTAGTTGGTTCTACAGCTTTAGCAAGAAATAACGAGATGCAGATCTCAGGTGTTTATTTAGGCGGCGACTTTACCTACAAGCAAGCACGGGCCCATATAGTAACTCAGTTTGGTACACGTTCTCAAGTTGTTCCGCGTAATGATTATAGTCCTTATAGAGGCCAATACCAATTGGCCGATGTCTACCGCTATTTGGCGGAAGCAAACGCAGGTTATCACTTTAATCTGTTGCATGGCATAAATGTAGATGCAGGTATGTTCATGTCGTATATCGGATTAAACTCATACTACCAAACAGAAAACTGGGAGTACCAAGCATCATTTACATCGGATAATACACCTTGGTTTTTTAATGGTATTAGAGTTCAAATGTTTGTAAATAAAAAATTGAAAATTGAGCCATGGATCATCAATGGATGGCAAAGTTATGGTATGTTTAACCAACAACCTGGTGTGGGTGGTAATATTACGTATTGCCCTAACGAAAACATAAAAATGCTAACCAATAATTACTATGGAGCTGATGCTGCCGGTATTCCTAAGAGAAAAAGATTCCATTCAGATAACAGTATATTGGTTCGTTATTTAAACAAACCAAAATCTAAAGGTGTCAGCAAAATGGCGTTTTCTTTAACCGCCGATATTGGCAACGAAAAAGGGGGTGGTGTGAATGGTTTCAAAGATGGTGACTCAATACAAGGTCCAGCACAATTTTTTAAAAGTGTGATGTTCTACAACCGCATCTGGTTTGCTAAAAATAAATTAGCATGGACAGTAGGTGGTGGTTATATGGAAAACCCGGGACGCTATTTAGTTCTATATCCAACAGGTCAAGCTAGTCCTTTACCAAACATAGCAAATCCAACAACAGCAACCGGGGCATTTCCATTTAGCGCAAATCCCGGTGATAAGTTTTTTGGTTTCGACTACTCAACTAATTTGGATTGGATGCCAAATGAACACATTACATTTAGATTTGAATATGTTCATCGTACCTCGAGTGTACCCTATTTTGCAGGACACGGTGGTGTAACGTCTCCTAGTGGTTATAGCTGGACTGCTTTAACTCCAGGTTGGTCACCAGATCTAGTAAAATTCGAAGACAGGGTTATATTTGCAGTATTATTCCGGTTATAAATAGACAACACTTGTTTTAAACAAACGTTAGTTGTGATTTTATTCATAAGCTTAAACAACCTGATTCGCTTTTGCGATTAGGTTGTTTTCGTTTTAATTAGTACACTAAAATGGTTAGGATTTTCTATAACAAAAATGATTCAATAGAGGAAACAGACAACATAGAAAAACTTGAATTTATCCCCAAAAAGCAACTTTTATGGGTTGATCTAGAATTTCCTACTGAAGATGAAAAGGCACAAACTGAATTTTTTTTTGGCCTAAATTTCCGTGCGCAACAAAAAGAATCGGACCTAGAAAGTAACTCGCGTTTTTATGAAACGGAAAAATTTATTTATATAAACTCCGGATTTACAAGCAAAGGCGAAAACTATTTTGAGACTTGTCCTGTGGTTTTTTACTTATTAGAGGGCTTTTTAATTACAAAAAGAAATGCTGAACTGCCTTCATTTACCGAAACAGTAAAGAAAATGAAGCGCAATCAAAAAGCATTCAAATATGGGAATGAAATATTGGAAGGAATTCTAGAGACTGAAGTTGACCTTGATTCGGACTACCTAGAATCTATTTCAAAAGAGATAGCTCAACTAGTGAAAAACTTATCCAAAGACACTTTAAATGAAGAAGAGGTGCTTCTTAAAATAAATGAACATCAGGAGAGCACAATGTTCTTACGTGAAGGACTTATAGATAAACAAAGAGTGGTATCGTCACTAATTAAAAGTGATTCGTTTACTAATACTATACGTTTAAAAATTTTGATAAAAGACATAAACTCTATGCTTGAGTTTTCTTCCTTTATTTTTAAGCGGCTCGAATATCTTCAAAATACATTAATGGGGTTATTAAACATTGAGCAAAATAAAGCCATTAAACTATTTACCATTGTATCAGTGGTGTTTATGCCCCCAACTTTGATAGCTAGCATCTACGGTATGAACTTTAAATGGATACCGGAACTTGACTGGAGTTTCGGATATCCAATGGCTTTATTTTTTATCATTAGCTCTTCCTTGTTAACCTTGTTTATTTTTAAAAGGAAGAAATGGTTATGATAATAATAATATGATTAATTTTATTAAATACAATAAAACAATATGAGTACAGTAGATTTAAAAAAATTAACCTTCGCAGGTTTTTTAGTATCCATAGGGATTGTTTTTGGAGATATTGGTACATCACCACTATACACCTACACGGCAATAATTGGTTCACAAACAATAACTGAACAAATTGCATTAGGTGGGGTTTCGGCAATTTTCTGGACACTTTTCTTTCAAACTACAGTAAAATATGTATTTATAACATTACGAGCAGACAACAAAGGTGAAGGTGGGATTTTTTCTCTTTATACATTGATCAGAAAATATCGCAGATGGCTTTTGTTTCCGGCAATTGCGGGAGGGAGTTTTTTATTGGCCGATAGTATCATTACGCCGCCAATTTCAGTGTCATCTGCTATGGAAGGTTTAAAACCTCATTTCCCAAACATTCCAATAATTCCTTTAGTAATAGGGATCATAGTTTTGCTATTTGTTTTACAACTTAAGGGTACGTCTTTTTTAGGGAAATTATTTGGACCAATAATGATGCTTTGGTTTACCATGATCGCCGCATTAGGCATTGGTGAACTAATTGGAGATTTTGGTGTATTTAAAGCGCTAAATCCATATTATGCATACCAAATGCTTTCTGGCCACCCAGGCGGATTTTGGTTGTTAGGCGGGGTGTTCTTATGCACCACTGGAGCAGAAGCTTTGTATTCGGATCTGGGACATTGTGGCCGTAAAAACATTCAGATAAGTTGGCTGTATGTAAAAGTATGCTTGATACTATGCTATTTTGGTCAAGCTGCTTGGCTATTAAAACATTTAGGAACACAGCTCTCGGACGTTAGTCCGTTTTTTGGATTAGTACCAACGTGGTTTATCTTTCCTGCAATAGCTATTGCAACTCTGGCAACCATTATTGCAAGTCAAGCTTTAATCAGCGGTTCCTTTACCTTGGTTGCAGAAGCAATTCGTTTAAACCTATGGCCAAAATTGCGAGTTGTTTTTCCTTCGGATGTTAAAGGTCAATTATATATTCCAGTAATAAATTGGCTACTAATGTTAGGTTGTATTGCTGTTGTTTTGTTCTTTAAAGAATCAAAAAACATGGAGGCCGCATTTGGCTTGTCTGTTACATTAACCATGCTAATGACAACAATTTTATTAAGTTTTTATTTGTTTACAAAAAAAGTAAACAAAGTAGCCATTTATGCATTACTAATTGTTTTCTTAAGTATAGAAGGTGCATTTCTGATAGCGAATCTTAAAAAATTCATGCATGGTGGTTGGGTAACACTATTACTAGGCATGCTCATATTCATCATTATGTATATTTGGTATCGAGCAGGTGAAATAAGAAATAAACTACAAAATTTTGTTCCATTAGCGCCATACATACCTGTTTTAAAAGAATTAAGCGAAGACGAGAAAATACCTAAATACGCTACAAACTTAGTTTACTTAACATCTTCTAATAACAGTAACCAAATTGAAGAACGGAGTATCTATTCCATCTTATACAAACAACCAAAACGTGCTGACATCTATTGGTTTGTGCACATTAACGTAGTTGACGAACCCTACAAAATGTCTTATAAAACAGAAGTATTAGCAAAAGAAGACGTTGTTTGGATAACCTTTAATTTAGGATTTAGAGTTGCCCCACGAATTAATTTATTATTTAGAAAAGTAGTAGAAGAAATGGTAAATAACAAAGAAGTAAATATTAATAGCCGTTATAGTTCTTTGGATAAGCATAATATAACTGGAGACTTCAAATTTGTTGTAACGCAGCGATTTTTATCATTTGAAAACGAATTGTCTTTATCGAACAATTTTATCCTAAAAGCTTATTTCATGCTAAAGAAAATAAGTTTACCTGATGAAAAAGAATATGGCTTGGATTATAGCAATGTAACCATTGAAAAATCACCTTTGATTCTAAGTTCTCCAAAAAACCTAAATTTAGTCCGAGAGCAAAATGTCTGAGCAGGAAGAAAAAGAAAAAAATGTTGAATACTTTCTTGATTTGATCAAAAAATCAAAAAGAGGGAAATTCAAAATATACATTGGTATGAGTGCGGGTGTTGGAAAGACTTTCCGTATGCTTCAAGAAGCTCATAGCTTACTAAAAAACAAGATCAATGTTCAAGTTGGATTTATTGAAACGCATAATAGACTTGAAACACATTCATTATTGGAAGGGTTGCCTTTAGTTTCAAGAAAAAAAGTATTCTATAAGGGCAAGGAGCTAGAGGAGATGGATGTTCAGGCAATCATTAACACACACCCAGAAGTAGTTATTGTGGATGAATTAGCACACACTAACATTCCGGGTTCGAAAAACGAAAAACGCTGGCAAGATGTTTTAGAATTACTTGAGACGGGAATAAGTGTTATCAGTGCAGTTAACATTCAGCATATTGAAAGCCTGAACGGAGAGATCCAAAAGATCACAGGAATTGAAGTTCAAGAAAGAGTTCCGGATAGTGTTCTAAAAATGGCTGATGAAGTGGTGAATATCGATTTAACAGCAGATGAATTAATAAATAGATTAAAAGAAGGGAAAATTTATGACACCTCTAAAATTGAAACGGCCTTAAAAAACTTCTTTCAATCAGAGAAAATTTTACAACTAAGAGAGTTGGCACTAAAAGAAGTAGCATCGCAAGTAGAGCGCAAAATTGAGTCAGAGATATTAGCTCCTTCTAAATTACGTTCTGAAAAATTTTTAGCTTGCATTAGTTCCACAGATGAATCTGCAAAAAAAGTGATCAGGAAAACAGCTCGCCTGGCATCTTATTACAATTCAAAATGGAAGGTCTTATACGTTCAAACACCTTCGGAAGATAATGATAAAATATCCCTTTCAAAACAAAGGCATTTGATCAATAATTTTAAACTGGCTACTGAATTGGGTGGAGAAGTTATTCAAGTAAAAAACAATAACATTTCAAAGGCTATTTTCGAAACTGCAACAGAGCAAAGAGCAACCACAATTTGTATTGGTAAACCACAATTTAGTTTGTGGAAATCAATTCTCAGTAATACTATTATCGATCAATTATTAATAAAACTAACGGGTTCAGATATTGACCTTATAATACTTTCAGAATGCAATTAAGAGTAAAAACTAAATTAAGCTTAGGACTCGGCTTTTTATTTGTTGTGATAATCCTCATAGGAAGTGTGGGTGCATTTTATATCCATACTGTCGCAATGGAGTCGAAAGAAATTTTAAAAGACAATTATGAGTCAATAGAATACTCCAACTCAATGCTAAAAAGCATTGATGGCTTTGAAGCTGATACTGCTATTTATAGAAGTTTATTTGAGAAAAGTTTAAAACTGCAAGAACAAAATATTACAGAAATTGGAGAAAAACAATATACAGAAGAACTCAGAAATGAGTACAACAATCTTAGAAAGAATAACTTTTCAAGAACAAATATAATAAACATAAAAAAAGTGCTTTATAAGATCACCGATCTTAATATGCAGGCTATTTTAAGAAAAAACAACCAAGCGCAGGCTACTGCTGATAGAGTATTGGCATACATTGGGATTATTGGTGGTATTTGTTTTGTTATAGTATTTGCATTTATAATAAACTTCCCTGGATACATTGCCAACCCAATAAAGCAATTAACAGAGAGTATTAAGCAGATCGCAGGAAAAAACTATCATCAGCGATTAAATTTCAAATCAAATGATGAATTTGGTGAATTAGCGCAAGCGTTCAATTCCATGGCAGAAAAACTTGAACACTACGAAAACAGCAATCTTGCAAAAATCATGTTTGAAAAGAAACGAATAGAGACAATTATTAATAACATGAGGGATGCCATTATTGGAGTTAATGAAAATCGCATCATTTTGTTTGCCAATATTCAAGCTGCACAATTATTAGGTTTAAATGAAAAGGATTTAATAGGCAAAAATGCGGCTGACGTAGCCATAAGCAATGACCTAATGAGATTACTATTAAGTGTTGACACAAATATTAAGCCAATAAAGATCTTCGCAGATGGGAAAGAAAGTTATTTTAATAAAGAAAGTATTTCAATTAAATCAGAGGATAAATCCATTGGTGAAGTGATCTTGTTAAAGAATATTACACAATTTCAAGAATTAGACTTAGCAAAAACAAATTTCATAGCCACTATTTCTCATGAATTAAAAACACCAATAGCCTCAATAAAACTTAGCTCAAAACTTTTAGAAGACAGCAGGGTTGGTGAATTAAATGAAGAGCAAAAACAACTTGTGAATAATATTAAGGGGGATTCTGAAAGATTACTTAAGATCACAAGTGAAGTTCTTAATATGGCACAAGTTGAAACTGGTAGGATACAATTAAATTTCCAAAAAGTTGAAGCTAAAGATATTGTTAAGTATGCCGTTGATTCACTTAAGTTTCAAGCTGCTCAAAAGACTATACAAATTGTACAAGAATTAGAAAACTTCCTGCCACCTGTAAACGCAGATATAGAAAAATCAGCATGGGTAATGGTTAATCTTCTAAGCAATGCCATCAGGTATTCTCCTGAAAACGCAAAAATTCAAATAAAAGTGGTTTCAAAAGGTTCTCATATTGAATTCTCAGTTCATGATGACGGAAATGGAATAGATCCCATATATAAAGATAAGATCTTTGATAAATTCTTTCATATGCCCGGAAATCCGAAACATGGTAGTGGATTGGGACTATCAATTGCCAAAGAGTTTATCATGGCACAAAAAGGAGAAATTGGATTAAAAGAACAAATCGGACATGGAACAACATTCTACTTTTTACTCCCTATAGCATAGTCTATTGGCCACTCTTTGTATTAATTTATAGCATATATGTTGGTGAGTTTGTTATAAACAAGTTAGCTCTTTCCGAATAGAAATTATGAATTATTGCGTTTTAGCTGTAATTTTCCATTCATGAAACTGCTTCGGATCTGTACATTTATTTTCCTTTGTTTCCAAAATAGTTTGGCACAAAACCTTGTACCCGACTCTAGTTTTGAATCTAACAAATTCATCCCTATTGATTATTCGGCCATAGCGGCAAATAACTCATGGAACTCGCCAAGCCGAGGTACAACCGACCTGTTTTGTGAATGCAGTAAAAAAGACCGGAAGACCTCTCGGGTAAATGTGCCTAAAAACGCCATGGGAATTCAAGCCGCACGTTCCGGTAAATGTTATGCCGGATTCTTTGCCTGCTCACATGGCTTTTACCGTGAGTATCTTCAAACTTCCTTAGCCTACCCCCTAGAACCCAATAAAGAATATGTGTTAACCATGTACGTGAGTTTGTCTGATTATTCGCGATTAGCGGTTGATCACATTGGTGTTTGCTTTTTAAGTAAACCGGTTAAATACGACCACTCAAATGCCATTACCGATCTACGTCCTTTGTATATTCCTTTAGAAGAGGAAGTAGGAATGGAAACAGATGAATGGCATCAACTCACAGTCAAGTATAAAGCAAGAGGTGGAGAAAGCACCTTATTGATCGGCAGTTTTGGTTTGAAACGATTATGGCAAACCGGCAACACCGTTCCACCGGAAGTGAGCTCCCCCATCAATAAAAAAATTGAACGCGATGCCTATTACTACATTGATGACGTAAGCATTTATGAGTACAAGCCGGTGATCGAAGACACCATTCCGTTTGAGTATACCGACCCTTATGCCGTTGTTGATGTGCCTGAAACCGAGATCGTGGAACCAGTGACCATAGAAAAAGTGCCGTCAAATGTGATCACCGTATTTAAAAATCTTCTTTTTCAAAGTGGCGAATCTACCCTCTCACCGGGCTCTTATCCGGAGTTGGATATCATTGCCTCTTACATGAAAGTAGATCCTAAAATGAGCATTGAAATTTATGGCCATACCGATAATGCCGGAGACGAGCTGAAGAACATTGAACTATCGGTTAACCGAGCGAAGGCGGTAGGAAATTATTTGGTGGCTAAAGGCGTTAATAGCGCAAATGTAAGTTCTAAAGGTTATGGCAGTGCCAAACCTATTGAATCGAATGAAACAGCAGAAGGTAAAAAACAAAACAGACGAGTGGAATTTATTCTGAAAAAACAATAAACTTTATTTAATTAAACTTTTCTGTTGTATCAACCATGCATAAGCTTCATCCCAATCCGTAAAAATTTGCTGAGGATATCCTTGCTTACTAAAACTTTGTAAGAATTTAACGAGAGCTGCTTTTAATGAATTTGAAACCACAATGGCTCGCGCTTTTGTAACGGCAGCCGAACTTTCCAGTTTTGCGCGTTCTTTTGCTTTTTTATCCATACTCCAACTCGCGCGCGCATCAAGCAATTTATAAGCAGGCTCTCCTCCGGTTTTAAGTCGTATCGAAAGATTGATATTCATCACATCATACTCGTCGAGTTTGCCATGATCTTTCATAGTAATAATCACTATCCCGTTCTTATCTCTAAAAATAGTTGCAAACTCTAACTCTGTATGATCTCTATCAGGCATAAGGCGTAATCAAAATTAGTAAAATTTCCTTCATGAATTTGATAAAAAAGGTTATTCCGGAAACAATCAGCAATTTCATCAGTTAATTAATCTGTTATATTTGTATACATGTTGAGCCTGTTTAAACAAATACAATTGATCTTTCCCATTTCTACACATGCCAAAGTGGAGTTACAAAACATTTGCAAGGAAGTTGATTTCAAAAAAGGAGAAGATATTCAACTGATAGGCCACACCTGTAAAACCATTTATTTTGTTGAGCAAGGCATAGCGCGTATTTACTATTTTAAAGATGGCATTGACATTACCGAAAGCTTTGAATTTGAAAACGCCTTTGTGGCCCGTGCAGAAAGTTTATTCACCGGAAAGCCCTCTAAAAAAGCCATACAGGCAATTGAAGACACTAAGCTAATTGCTATTGACTCAGCCAAGCTTTTCAAACTGTTCGATAAACACCCGGATCTGGAACGATTATTCAGAAAGATCATTGAACTATCATATGTAAATACCGTAAACCGCCTAGAAAGTTTGCAGTTTTATACAGCCGAAGAACGTTATGCCAATTTGATCAAAGATCACTCTAATGTTTTGAAGCGTGTGCCCTTAAAGCTTATCGCATCCTATTTGGGCATCACACCCGTAAGCTTAAGTCGCATTCGCGCGCAAAAGTAATTTCTTATCATATGTAAAGTAGTTTGGCTTTTTCCGCAGCTAACTTTGATCTATCAAATCAAGGTAATGGAAAAGATTAAACTTGGCTTAAAAGAAAACTTAAATCAGTTCATTTTACTGATCATTGTAAACGCTTTTGTTGGCGGCATGGTTGGACTTGAGCGCACTATTTTACCGCAAATAGCAGAGGCTGAATTTCACATGGCCGCTAAAACCGCAATTCTTTCTTTCATTATTGTTTTTGGCATCATTAAAGCGATCACCAATTATTTTACCGGTTCATTAGCGAATAAATTTGGCAGAAAGAACCTACTTACCATAGGCTGGCTATTTGCCATACCTGTGCCTTTTATGTTAATGAATGCCACCAGCTGGAATTGGATCATTGCTGCCAATGTGCTGTTAGGTATTAACCAAGGCATAACCTGGAGCAGCACAGTTGTGATGAAGATAGACCTGGTTGGCGAAAAAGATCGCGGCTTTGCGATGGGCTTAAATGAGTTTGCCGGTTATTTATCGGTTGCCATTGTTGCCTTTGCTACGGGCTGGGTAGCCAGTCATTATGGTTTAAGACCTTACCCTTTTTATATCGGTATTGTTTTATCTTTTGCCGGTTTATTCACCTCCTGGCTATTTGTGAAAGATACAAAGCATCATGTATCCATGGAAGCATCGAGTAACACGATCGCAAAATTAAAAAATGTGTTTTGGGATACTACCCTCTTCGATCGTAACCTCGGGTCGGTAACTCAAGCAGGATTAATAAACAACTTAAATGATGGCATGGCCTGGGGCCTCTTCCCTATTTTATTAGCGCAAAAAAACTTCAGTCTTTCACAAATTGCTATTGTAACAGCAGTATATCCGGCAGTTTGGGGAATTGGTCAGTTATTCACCGGTAAAATGTCGGATCGTTTTTGTAAAAAAAGCATGTTATTTTTGGGAATGTTTTTGCAAGGGATTGCCTTATTGTTTTTTATTTTCGCCTCTTCATTTACACACTACATCCTATTAGCTATCATACTCGGTTGGGGAACTGCCATGGTGTATCCCACATTTTTAGCAACCATTGCCGAAAATACCAATCCAATCGACCGACCTAAAAGTCTAGGTGTATTTCGCTTATGGCGTGATCTCGGTTATGCCGTTGGTGCTATACTTACGGGCATCATAGCAGATAGTTTTGGTATCAATGCATCGGTATTTATGATCGGGTTATTAACTGTAGCATCGGCCTTATTCATTCAAAAACGAATGCGTTGCAAAACAAGATCTCCTAAACTAACGGATTGGCTATTTAAACGAAATAAAACACATGAGAACAACCATAACACGTGCCGAACTGAAGCAATTGCTTAACAATAAAACCAACATGGTGGTTTTAGATGTACGAAGTATTGAAGAGTACAACGAACAGCACATTCCTTTTGCAAAAAACATCCCTATTGAATCGATTGAGGCCGGAGATTATACGCCGGAACCAGGACGTATTATAATTACTGCTTGTGGCAAAGGCGGCGGCAGATCAGAAAAAGCAGCCAATTTACTGCGCGACATGAGCACCAATGAAGTTTACTTTTTAGAAGGTGGCACTGTTGGTTGGGTTGAAAATGAGAATTAATTTCATAACTTCAATTGATGAAAGTATTATTGATCATTAACGATGCGCCATACGGAACCGAAAAAGCGTGGAATGCATTAAGAATTGCCATGCAGTTTCAAAAAGACTTTGAAAACACTGAGGTTCGTGTATTCTTGATGGCAGATGGTGTGTTCTGTGCCATTCCAAACGAAACTACACCCAATGGTTTTTACAATATTGAACAAATGATAGAGTCAGTTCTGCACAAAGGCGGTAAAGTTCAGTTTTGCACAACCTGTGGGGAAGCAAGAGGATTAAAAAACATGAAACTGATAGAAGGTGTTAATTGGAGCGGAATGAAAGAGCTAACAGCTTGGATAGCGGATAGCGACAAGGTGATCAACTACTAAAAAAATTACCCACCGGTAATTTTCATGTACTTTGTTGTGTTGGAAGGATCCAAATTCATCAACTTTTCTACAATAGCGCTCTTCTCTTCAGGGAATGCACTTTTAAAAATATTAATGATCTCATCAGCCTTAGCATTAAAAAATAATTGCATATTAAACGATGCCGGGCGCGATTGATACACGGGCTTTAACAGATCAATAGCTTTCATAATGTTCACTCTTCCTTCATCCGGTTTCTCATGCATGATATCTAATCCGGTGCGGTGATAAGCGTAATTACAATCGCGAATACCCTGAAAAACCGGTTGCAAAGCGTTTTCAACTAACCAATAGCGATTACGTACTGTTTTCTCATTACTTCTCCATCCCGGCTCTGCCGCGTTTTGAGCATTCTGTACGATCAATTGAGCTTTTTGCCAATACTCAGTTCCTCCTAATGGAGAAAACGTATCGTAATCGATCGCTAATATCACATGTGCATAGTAAGCTAACACAGAGGTAAGATTGGTTTGAAAGTTATTCAAATTAAAATCCAATTGCGTGAACTGTTGAAACTGAAACTGAAAATCTTTATCATCCCAATTAAAAACAGTAGAAAAATGTGAACTTTTGTAAGTTGGGCGACGGCTTTGAACCTGAATGGTACCAAGAAAGATATCCGTGCTTGGACGTTGTTCTAAGGTAATGAATACAGAGCAGTCGATCTTTTCCTGTTGAGTAAACACATCTTTGGTCCAACGCGTATTATTCATGAACTCAAACACAACCTTTTGCATCTGATCGGTAATTTGTTTCAGATCAGTTCCCTGTAACTGGGCTGAGTTAATGGTAACCTGACAGTTCAATTCCTGTGCTTTAAATGAAAACACCGAAAAAAAGATCAACAGAGATATCGCGTACTTGAACATTATTTTTTAATTCCTAAATATGAAATAATATAATTTACAATTTGCTTTGCAGCTTCGTCCTTTGACAACAACTCAAATTTAGTTATTTTATTGTGTTTATCAAGGATGGTGATCTGATTAGAATCGGATCCAAAAACAACACCATAGGCATTTTTAGCACTATTGGCTATTACAATGTCCAGATTCTTTTGTACCAGTTTGCTTTTGGCATATTCTTCCAAATTATCTGTTTCCAATGCAAAACCAACCAAACACTGCTTATCCGTTCTTAGCTTACCAAGTTCGGCTAAAATATCTTTTGTTTTTTCAAGTTCAATATTCAATTCTGAGTCCTTTTTTTTGATCTTAGACGTACTGATATTCTTTGCTTTATAATCGGCAACAGCAGCTGATCCCACAATCACATCACTTGCTTTCGCATAAGCCATGCATTGCTCGTACATCTCTTCTGCGGTCTCTACTGCTATAACAGTAACCGATCGATCAAGCGGTTTTAACGCGCTCGGCCCCAGTACTAGTGTTACCTGAGCGCCCAAGGCAGCAAAGCTATCGGCAATAGCAATGCCCATCTTTCCTGAACTTCTGTTACCAATAAATCTTACCGGATCAATGGCTTCATATGTAGGGCCGGCATTTACCAATACCTTTTTCCCGCTAAGCTGTAAGTGGGTATCAAAATAATGAGAGATGTAGTTGAATATCGTTTCCGGCTCTGCCATGCGCCCTTCGCCAACTAGGCCACTCGCCAATTCACCGCTTTCAGCAGGAATGATCAGGTTACCAAATCCTTCAATACACTTTAAATTTTGTTTGGTAGTTGGGTGTTGGTACATATCCAGATCCATTGCCGGAGCCACTATTACTTTGCATTTAGCAGAAAGATACGTGGCTAATAAAACTGTGTCACATATACCACTTGCCATCTTAGCCAAGCTGTTTGCGGTAAGCGGCGCAATTACCATCAGATCGGCCCATTCAGCTAATTTTACGTGATTGTTCCAGTTATGATCAGCATCAAAAAAATCAACTGTCACCTGGTTTTTACTTAATACAGAAAGTGTTTCGGGGGTAACAAACTTAGCGGCGTCTTTTGTTAAGATCACTTTTACATGCGCGCCTTCTTTCACTAACAAGCGCACCAATAAAGGAGTTTTATAGGCCGCGATGCCAGCAGTAACGCCTAGGAGTATGTTTTTGTTTTGCAACATAAAGCAAAAAGGCAGTAATTACTACTGCCTATTTTAATATTAAAAAATATGATCCAGAATTATTCCGGGTTTTTAGCTGGATTTCTGTAGTAGATCTTTTCTTCTAAAAATTCTTGAACAGCGATCAAAGATGGCTTAGGTAATTTCTCGTAAAACTTAGAAACCTCAATTTGTTCGCGGTTTTCAAAGATCTCTTCTAAATTATCGTTATTTGAACCAAACTCCTGTAACTTAGATGTTAACTCTTCTTTAAGCTCAGTGCTTATTTGATTAGCACGTTTGCTCATAATAGCAACTGCTTCGTAAATGTTTCCGGTTTGTCCGTCAAACTTACGAATATCACGTGATACGATCGATTGATTTGCGTTTGTCTTCTTGAAATCCATGTTAATTTAATTTTCTTTTAATTTTTTGCAGGTATTGTAAATATTTTCTGCGCGGCTAATGTACGAACTTTTAGGGTATATATCAACAAATTTAACGTAATTTTCGAGGGCACCCTGCAATCGTTCGTCTTTTTTACTCGGAATACTGTTGATCGCCAGCAAATAATACGAATTAATTACCAGGTAAAACATCTCATCATTACTGGTACTCGACGGATAATCTTTAATGAAGGTCTTTGCCGCTACAATCGAGGCTTTATAGTCTTCCAGCTTGTAATACTGCTTCACAATATCGTAGTCTTTTTTCTCTATTTTAAAACGCAATTTATCGATCATTTGGTTGCACGAATCAATTCGTGAACTTTCCGGATACGTATCTACAAAACTTTGGAATTCCTTTATGGCGTTAAGCGTGCTGGTCTGATCGAGTTGATAGGCCGGAGATGTTAAATAATAACACATGGCATTCATAAAATAACATTCCTCTGAATGCTTGCTATTAGGGAACTGTCGCGTAAAATTCTTGAAGTGATATTGTGCCAGTAAAAAATCATTCATGTAATATTCGGTCCAAGTGTAATGAAAATACACTTCCTCCGCCTTATCGGTTCCTTTCACTACAGGAATAAGCTCTTCAAATAATTGAGATGCTTTGGTCCAGTTCTCCTTTTCGTAATATTCCTTGGCCTTTGTGAGTTTCAGGTCGTAATCGGTGCTTTTTAACAATTTATTGAAATGATCGCAACTGCCAAATAGCAAGGAAATTACCAGAATGGATATGAATTTTAGTTTCAAGAGCCACAAAATTACAATTATTATCCATTAAAAAAACCGTTGAAAGGGTTATAAAATAAAAGCTTTGTTAAAATTGGGGTCAGCCTTTTCCAAAATCTAAACCGGCTATTTAGCTTATTTTAGGAAAATCTCTCATCTTTTTATTATGAAATTTCGTAAAACATAGCATCTAAACATTAAATTTTAGTATTTTTACATCTTAACATTTATGAAGCTAAAGGTCGATACCTTAAAGGGCTTATTGTCAACACCTTGTACTCTATCAATTAAATTGACAGTGGTTGTGTTTTTGGTATGCCTTTCATTCTTCACAAATGCTCAAATTGCTGAGCCTGAGCTCAAAAAAGAAGCTGAACTATTATTTGAAGAAGAAGAATACACCAAGGCTTATAAACTCTATTCTCAACTCGTTTCCAATCACCCTACCGATCCGCTTTACAACTACCGCCTAGGTGTTTGTATGATCTATAGTGAGCCCGATAAAAAGAAAAGTTTCTCGTATTTAAACAAGGCTTATAACAACCGGAAAGATCTTCCTACAGATGTAACCTTTTTCTTAGGAAAAGCCTATCACATCAATTACTTGTTTGATGAAGCCATTCGCTTTTACAACGAATTTAAAAAAGAAGCATCGCCTTCGATGCAAAAAAAATTGCAGGTTGAAAGAGAGATCAAAGCCTGCGGAAATGGTAAACGCTTATTAAGCACCATTACCGATCTTGAGATCATCTCTAAAAAACAATTGAACTCGGCCGATTACTTCAGAAGCTACGAACTGGCTAGTATTGGCGGGAAGCTATTAGTGAAGCCCGAAGATTTTAAAACAGGTTACGATAAAAAGAAAAAAGAGAAGTCGGTTGTGTATTTACCAAAAACCGGCGAAAAAGTTTTTTTCAGTAGTTACGGTCCTAACAACAATAACGGAAAAGATATCTATTATCGCGAACGTTTGGCAAACGGACAATTTGGCGAACCACGTATTATTGATGGTATTAACACCGAGTATGATGAGGATTATCCTTTCTTACACCCCAACGGTAACACCCTGTACTTTGCCAGTAAAGGCCACAATAGTATGGGTGGATACGATATCTTTAAAACAACCTTTAACGAATCTACACAATCCTGGAGCACTCCGAAGAACCTCGAATTCCCCATCAACTCACCAGATGATGATTATTTGTATGTAACCGATTCATCCGAAAAAATAGCTTACTTTAGCACCAGTAGATACAGTGCGCCAGGCCGAATAGATGTATTGAAGATCAAAACAGAACGTAAGCCGATAGATGTGATCGTGATGAAAGGCACTGTTACAAAAGAGAATGCCAAACAAAGTGTAAAAAGCAAGATCACTATTAAGAACATTTCAACCGAACAATTGGTTGGTACCTTTGAAGCAGAAGACAATGGTAACTTTACCATGCAATTGCCGAATGGTGCTAAATTGCTTTATACCATTGAAACACCGGGTTTGCGCACACAATCGCAAGGTGTGATATTACCTTTGGCAACTGTTGGAAAGCCTTTTAAACAAACCATTACCTACGAAAATGAAGTTTTAAAGATCGTAAACAATTTTGAAGAGCCTCCAAGCGATGACAGTTATTTACAGTACCTGAAATTGATCGAAGAGAAATCGAAATTAAATCCAAACGAAGGCCAGAACAAACTATCACCTGATGTTGCTACGAAAGACACAGATGAACCATTGGCTAGTAATACAGCAACAGATGCGGCTAAAACCGGCAACCCAACTGTAACTCCGCCAAAAAACAATACAGATTCAAAGAACGCGAACACAACCATACCGGATAACAAAACTAAACCGGAAGGCATCAACAACAAAGAAATTGTGGATATGGCAAAACAAGATGCCATTGAATTAGAAAAAGAATCGGCTATTTTAAAGAACGATGCCCGCGATGCTATTGAACTTGGTACTGCTAAAAAAATAGAAGCGGAAACCAAACTGAAAGATGCCGATAATGCTTACACGAATGCACAAGCTATTACCGACGAAACACAAAAACAAGAACAAACCAAACAAGTGCTTTCTCAAAAAGCCGAAGCGGAAAGCGATCTGGCTGTAGCCAATAAGATATTGGAATTAGGAAAAACACTTGAAAAGGATGCGGCTAACAAAGCAAAAGAAGCTGACCTAAACAAACAATACGCTGCGCAATTGGAGAAGCTTTCGAATCCTAAAAACAATACACCGGATAGCAAACAAAACTTGGTAGACCTCCAAAAGCAAATTGCAGAAGTTTCAGCGCAAAAAAACGAATCGGAAAATACTTACTCTACTCTAAAGAATGACATTATAGAAAAAGAAAAGGAGTTAGCCATAGCTACCGAAAAAACCAATGGCTTAACAAAAGAATACGGTGAGATCAAAAACGACGTGGTTGCTACAGAAGCTGAATTGGCCGCTGCTAAAAAGAAGAAACAAAAAGAAGAGATCAATACCCGTTTAACTGATCTTAAGAATGAACAACAAAAACTAGAGACAGCCTTAACTGCAAGTCAAACCGAAGAGTCGCGCATAAACCAAGAGTTGAACAGCTTGAAGAACGAATTAGCGCTAACCGACAAAATAAAGAACGAAACCATTGCCAAAGCAGAAGAGCCTAAGAACATAGATACAGCTGCAAATACTCCTGACAACAAAAACAATAGTGCTGCAAGTAAAAATTCAAGTGAAAAACTGAATGAAAAATATGCGAGTAAAATAAACATTACCGACCCGAATGATAAAAACAATATTACGGATGTAAACAAACAGTTAACTGCTTATAATAAAGATATTGATGCACAGATAGCCAAAAATAAAACAGATCTAGCCAAAGCTAAAAAACCGGAAGAGAAGAAGGCTTTGAGTGCCGATATCAAAAACTTAGAAGCTGCTAAAAAACAAAACCAACAAAGTATTGCCAATAACAATAACCGTATTAACGATTTGAACAAGCAATTGGCAGCAGGCACACCAACTCAAAACACGAATGAGAGTTTAAAGGTGATTGCTACTGATAATCCTAACCAAGCATTAACGCAATTAAACAATATTAAAAACGCGTTAACACAAGCCGATAACCAAGTATTTAATTACAACAACTACACGAATACAAACGTACAAACCAAAAAGATAGAAGCTGATGGGCAAATAAACGAGGTGTATGCTTTGCAAAACAAATTAAAAGAAACCATTGCTAAATCAGAAGAGACCATTAAAAACGCTTCGGTGAGCATGCCAAAAAACTCTGACAACCCCGATGCTTTGTTAAAGCAATCTGACGAACTGTATGCCAAAGCACAGAATTTAAGAACCGAAGCAAACAACAAACAAGGAACTGATAAAGACAAGCTATTACAAGAAGCTGTTTCGTTAGAAAAACAAGCTGAAGTAAAACAGATCGAAGCTTCTGAAGCCGGTAACAAAATTGCCTTGAGCAAATATGAAGTGAACAAAGAGAATATCCTTACCTTATTAGCCACCAACAAAGCAGATGAGAACACGGTAAACGAAGCCAAAGCGCTGATGGAAACGGCAGAACAGGAACTGCGTCAAGCTAAAGCAATTCGTGAAGAAGCCAACGCACTGAACAACAACTCAGCCAAGATCGGTAATTTGGGTAATGCCGAAGAAAAAGAAGTAGTGGTGTTAAGCAAGCAAACAGAAGCTTTAGAGTTATTAAAAAAATCTAACCCGGATGTTGCCTTAAAACCATACAAAGATCTGAACACGGTTAACATTACCAATGAAGCCGTATTAAAAGAAGAGATCGCCAAGATCAATGAAGAGGTAAAACAATTAGTGAATGCAAAATCAACTGCCTATAAAACCTTAAGTGATGCCAATGAAGAGGAGTTAAAAGACCTGAATACTGCTGCGCAAAACAATAATACTATTGTTAACACACCTGCCTTGAAAAGTCAGCTAGCTGTGATCAACAGAAACCTAGACGACATCAACAGCTTAAAAACTAAGACTGAACAGTCATCTAACGAAACCGAAAAATTGGTTAACCTCAGTAATTTGGTTAAAAAACAAAACGAGACCTTAGTAGCGATCAATAAATTAAATAGTGATGCAGAAGCTAAAACACTTGCTGCCGCTGCAACCAAAACAACAGAACCTAAAGTTGACACGAAAACAACCGATGCAAAAACAAATGCAGATGTTGCTGCTAACAACACTAAAACAGAGGACAATACACAAAAGCCGGATACAACTAAAACAAGCGACACTAAGAACACGGATGTAGCAGCAAATGAAAATAAAAATCCGGATCAAACAGAACCAGCAGTAAAGAGCAATATTTCAACAGAGCAAGCAAACACCGCGTTTACGGTTGACTTAAGTTACGATAATCACAAAGACACCGCATTAACGCAGATCAACACTTATTTTACGAGCAATAATTTTGAATTAAAAAACACACAGGCCAATACCTTAAAAAACAATTCACTTGAATCGTTAAAAGCACTGGAGACAGAAAACAATCAATTGAATGAAGAGATCAACAAAGCAAATTCAGAGAACACGAACGAAAGTGAAAGTTTAACCAATACATCTATTAAGTCGAAAATAGACGACTTGATAACAGCTTCAGATAATTTAGCAACCGAGGCGGTTAACTTCCGCACAGAGGCAAATACCAAGTCAGGCGAGGAAAAAGAATCGATGTTAGCGCAATCAAAAGTGCTAGAAGATAAATCATTCAATAAAAAAGTTGAAGCGGCCGTATTAACGCAACAGTATAATGATGCAAATTACAACGCTAACAGCAATGCTATTAATGATATGTTGGTGAAATTAAGTGCAACAGACCCAAGCTCAAGTAACACCTTGAAATTAAAAGCAGATGAATTAGCGCAAAAGAAGAAACAAGCGCGCAACATGCGAGAAGAGGCAAATGCGTTAACCAATAATTCTGCACGCATGGCAGCAATTGGTAATGCCGAAGAAGAAGAAGCTGACCTATTAACGAAACAAGAGGAGTTGATCAACGAATTAAAAAGATCGGTACCGGATTATACGGTTAAAGAACCAAGCTACGCCAATCTTAATAGTAAAAAAGACCTTCCGGCCGATCTCAAACAAAAACAAAGCGATATTCAATCAAAACAAGCGGCAGATCTTACCAACTTAACCAATGCCTTTAGCTTAGAGTATGAAACAAACAAAACCTTGATCCCAAAAAACCTGACGCCGGATCAAGCAAAAGTGAAGAATAATGTGATTGGTTTAAATACCGAATCGAAGAATTTGTTGATCAGATCAACCAAAACAAATGATGCCAATGAGAAATTGAAATTATTATCGTTAGCCGCTAAAACAGGACATGCCGCTGCAACACAGTTAAATGTATTGATCAACAAACAACCGGTTAATACCATTGCAGCCGTTAATAATAATGTGAAGATCGCTCCGACTGAGAATACCAGCGGCAATGTAGCAGCGAATACGAAAACAAAGGATAATACCACATCAAACAACAACACGAAGAGCAACACAAAAACCAACGAAACAAAAGACAATACAGTTGCTGCTAACAATACCAAAACAAATACCAAAACAAAAGACGATACAAAATCTAAAACAACCGATGTTGCCAAAACAAAGGATAATGTAACCGAAGCGAAAAACACCGCCACAGCAGCTTCAGCTGGTACAAAGGTTTTAGCACGCATTGAAGGTTTAGAAGTATTGAACAAAGATGCCTACACCGATTCAAAACCTATTCCGTTAAACCAAAAAATTCCGGATGGATTGATCTTCAGAGTTCAGATCGGAGCCTTTAAATCTCAGATCCCAAACAACGCCTTCAGAGGTCTAACTCCAGTAAATGGTGAAACAACTGCAAATGGTTACACCCGCTATACGGCAGGTAACTTTACCAAAATTGAAAATGCTACTGCTGTAAAAGGCGACTTGAACAAAAATGGTTACCCGGATGCCTTTGTTGTGGTTTTCTTTAATGGTAAACGTATCACCTTAAATGAAGCCTTGGCCATATTAGGCAATGAAGGTAAAACAGCTAACCTCAATGCGCCGTTAACCGCTGGTATTTCAGATAACGTCAATCCAAATAGCAGTGGTGCTAATTTGGCACCTGAAAATATTTTAGTGACCAAAGAATTAGAAAAAACGAAGAACTTGCTATTCACTGTACAAATTGGCGTGTACTCTCGTATCATTAACAAAGCGCGTTTAAACAGCCTCTCGCCTATTTATACAGAGCAATTACCGAACGGCTTATTCCGCTACACTGCCGGTATCTATAGCAATGCGGATCGTTTAATTGCCGATAAGAATCGTGTGATTGACCTTGGAATTAAAGATGCATTTGTGAGTGCCTACATTGATGGAAAGCGTTTACCGTTTAATGAGGCAAAAGCTAAAAAAGAAGCTGATCCTACTATTCAATTTGAAGCTGAGAACCCTATTGTATTCCCGGCTGTTGCAGCTACACCGGCAATCCCTACCGTTGTTACTCCTGTAAATACTTCCTCTCCATCTGTGGCACCATTTACAAATGGGGTAAAAAACAAACCTGCAGCAACTCCTGATAATGGCGTTAAGGAAACAGATGAAGGTATTACCTTTAAAGTTCAAGTAGGTGCATACAGCAAGCAAGTGCCTGCAGATGTGGCTACCAAATACAACGCTATTAAAAACTGGCCAATTGAAAACAAAATGATCAACGGTTTATACCTTTACAATGTTGGTAGCTTTACTGAAGCTAAATTTGCCAAACAGTTAAAAGAAGAAGTCGTAGCCTTAGGTATTACCGATGCGTTTATTGCTGTTTACAAAGACGGAGTGAAACTATTTGGAGCAGATGCTGCTACTTACCTGAATCGTTAATCTTAACCAATCACAGATCCGTTTATTCAATTTCCCTTGTTAAGAAGTAACTTTTGACACAAAGTTGCATTATACAATATGCCTTAAATTTACCACATGAAGTTGTTTACGAAAATAGTGCTCATTATTTTTTTGAGTTTGTTTGCCTCTGAGGCAACAGCACAAAACAAAGAAATGTTCAAGCAAAAGAAAGAACGTAAACGTATTTGGCGCAGATGGAAACCCAACCGCGAAGCCTACAACCCTTATTTAAAGAAAAAAGCAAAAGATAAACCCAGCGCTCGGATCGCGAAAGGGAATAGAAAAGATCTGCGACAACAAAAACGAGAAAACAGAAGACAGGTGCGGAAGAACAAAAGAGATATCCGAAAACATTCGAAGGTGAGGTAATACTTATTCAAATCGTAAACTCTCGATCGGATCTAATTGCGAAGCACGTTTAGCAGGAATATATCCACTTACCAAACCCACCACTACGCAAATTACATAACCAGATATCATCCAGAACCAAGGCACAAAAAAACCGGTATCCAAGGCCATACTGATGACATTTCCAATGATGATACCGAATAAGATACCCAAACTTCCACCTAATACACAGATCACAATACTTTCTATCAAAAACTGATTCTTGATGGTTTGTTGTGTAGCACCCAATGCTTTTCTCACACCGATCTCACGGGTACGCTCAGTAACTGTTACCAATAAGATATTCATTAAACCAATTGCAGCTCCAAGCAAGGTAATTACACCAATAATGGTTGCTCCCATAGTAACCTTACTCAAATTATCGATCAACAGCGCTGCTAAATTATCTGATTTTACAATTTCAAAATCATCATTCTCAGTAGCCGATACTTGTCTGATCTTTCTAAAAACGCCTTTCGCTTCACTCAACATCATATCTAGTTGCCCGGCATTGTTTACCAATACGTTTATAGTAAAGCTCAATTTTTTGCTACCGAAATACTGACGGGCAGTAGTAAGTGGAATGATACACACCTTATCGCCACCAAAACCCGAACTGCTGCCTTTGCTTTTTAAAACACCGATCACCTTATACTTCATGGCACCGATCGAAATGATCTTATCGAGTCCGCTCGACTTTGGGAATAACAAAGCATCAATATCTTTCCCAATGATCACCATGTTCTTGCCGCTATTGGCTTCCGAAGCCGTGAAATTCCGTCCCTTCTCTAATTCGTAGCCCGCAGTCTGCAAATAATTTTCATCGCTGCCAAACACTTGTATATTTGGATTGGTCTTTAAATTCTCGAACTTTAATCGTGCCGCCATACTGGCCATGGTGGATACAGAAGTTAAGCAAGGCAGATCAAACTCTTCTTTAAAACGTGTTGCCTCTTTATGGGTGATGGCTTCAAAACGCTTGGCTTTTCGGCCCTGCCTGCCCACTCGCACGCCAATGTCGCCATTACGAATGGTAAAGGTATTGGCACCCATACTGGTAAAGTTACTGTTGATACCTCCTTTGATCGCATCAATGGCAGAAAATATACCAACCAATGCCGTAATACCAATACTAATAATGAGCATGGTAATTACCGCACGCAGTTTATTCGACTTAATTGAGTCGATCGCCACTTTTATATTTTCTGATAAATTTAAATTCACACTTTTAGATTAACATACCGGCAATTGTTGCCGATAAATAGGATGCCAACGTACCGCTAATTAATGCGCGTATACCCAATTTTGCCAGATCTGCGCGTCTTTCGGGTACCAAAGCACCAATACCGCCAATTTGCATACCAACGCTGCTAAAATTAGCAAAACCGCAAATGGCAAAACTGGCAATTACTAAGCCTTTCTCGCTTAACGGGGTAGCCAACTTATGCGTTAAAGTATCAAAGGCCACAAATTCATTAATGGTTAATTTTTGTCCCATTAACGTAGCCACCTGATTTACATCTTCCAACGGAACACCCATGGCCCAGGCAAAGGGGTAAAATAGTTTTGCAAAAATATAATCTAAGGATAAATGTACGGTTTGATAATTTCCATTTACGATCTCGGTCCAATAAATAAATCCTAACAAATAATTCAATAGTGCTATCAATGCTATAAACCCTATCAACATGGCCATCACATTGATCGCAATTTTCATTCCATCTGATGCACCATGCGATATGGCATCAATTAAATTGGTGTGTTCACGTTTTACTTCCAAGGTTACCTTGCCTTGTGTTTTCGACACTTCCGTTTCAGGATAAATGATCTTTGATATCACAATAGCAGCAGGCGCTGCCATTAAGCTCGCGGTGAGTAAATACTCTGCCTTTGCACCCATATTCACATAAACGATCAATATACCTCCTGCAATACAAGCCATGCTTCCAGCCATTGAAGAGAGTAATTCGCTTTTGGTCATGGTTGGTAAATACGGACGAATCAACACCTGCGCTTCAACCTGACCAACAAATGCACTCGCCACATTACTCAAGGCCTCTGCCCCACTCGCGCGCATTACCACATTCATTACCCGGGCGATCAAAGCCACAATGCGTTGCATGATACCCCAATGGTAAAAAATTGCTACCAATACACAAACAAAAATAATAGTAGCTGTAACACTAAATGCAAAAACAAAGGTATGTGGTGCACCGTAACCTTTCGACATGCCGTCGTGAGTATCAACCATAATGCTGCCGTAAACAAAGGATGCACCTTGCGTTGCAAACTGCTCGATCTTTCCCATCACTTTTCCTAACATGGCAAAAAACGAAGTAATGATCGGTACTTTTAAAACAAGCACCGCAATCAGTAATTGCAATGCAAGCCCACTAAAAACCAATCTGTAATTAATTAGCTTTCGATTGTTTGACAAAAGAAATGCAATTCCAAAGATCAATACAATACCAATTATTCCGGTGAATCTATCCATAGTAAAAATGATACAGCCAATTTACCACTTTATTTACAGTAATTATTTACCCTTTATGTAAAAAAAATGCACTATTCATTGTATCTATTTATTGTATCTGCATTTTATATAAGGTAAAAGGAGGCAATCATGAAAACCATCATCATTCTATGTTCAGCCATTTTACTGGCAGCATTCTGTAAGATCAATAACAGCGTTACATTGCAAGAAGCCATGGACAGAAACATGGTGGCAGTGAAAATAAAAAGCGTTGGCGGCTACCAAGGCGAATCGGCCATTATTGAATTGCAAAATTTAACCAAAGAAAATTTGAAGATAGATATCGAAGCCGGACGAAAATTAATTGCCGGCGAAGATCCGTATCAAAATTTATTGGTGGTGCGTCAGGAACAACTCATTGTTAATGCAGGAGCAAAAACATCAAAAAAAATCGTGGGCTTTTGCTGCGAAAGCAGCGATTCGGGGCCAAAAAGCGGACTCGCTTATAAACCAAACAAACTGGCCGATAGCAGTATGGTAAAACTGGCACGCTTTATTAGCAACAACTATGCGCAACTCCATACAACCTCCATTCAGCAAGCCATTTGGGCCATTAGCAATAATCATCAAACAGCTGCCATTGGCACAAACAGCGAACGCGAAATGACGCTTAAAAATTTGGTGAGCACCTTGAAAAACGAACCCATCCCTTGGTACATCATCAAACAAAAGATCTACCAAACCAATGATGGACGCATACATTTAGTGAACGATAGTTTGTTGGGGAAAATGGCGTATTCTAATAACGAGTGGACCTACTCTAAACTCAATATATACGATACAAAAGACAATGCCGTTTTAATGAGTATTGGCAATTGGTTAAAACCCGGATCGAATAATGTGTACGAAGTGGCACTACCAATAAAAAACCTAAGCAAGGGAAAATATAAATTAACCCTCGAAAACGAGAAGCAAATATTCACACAAAAGGATATTCAGATCTGATTTAACAGGTGTTTTGATTAAAACACTGACTATCAATAAATTAATATTTGAGCAAATGATATCTTTTCGTCTTTTTTTCTTTTGTAATCCAAAAAAAAAAGTTTCTTTTGCAGAAATAATTAATTCAAGAATATGTATTGGACATTAGAATTGGCAAGTTGGTTAGAAGATGCTCCATGGCCCGCAACAAAAGATGAGCTTATTGATTTCGCAATGAGAACAGGTGCGCCTATGGAAGTGATCGAAAATTTACAGGAAATGGAAGATGAAGGCGATAGCTACGAGACCATAGAAGACATTTGGCCCGACTACCCAACCAAAGACGATTTCTTTTTTAACGAAGATGAATTTTAATATACTAACCCCATGAAAATGGGGTTTTTTATTGGGCGTCTTCTCGATACAAAAAAGGAAGACGCGTTTTTTCTCCGATAACTATTGGAACGAAGTGACGGCTCTTGTTTCTGTCAGTTCGAGTGATTTTTGCCTGCATCTTGCAAAAATCTTATCGAGAACTAATCGATCGATTTCTTATTGAAAATAATATATCCGAAATGGAAAAATAATGAGAATGGATTTTGATTCTTATCGTAGTAATTCACACCAACCGACAATGGCCCCAATGGTGAAGTATATACCATTGCAGCCATACCAATGAAATGACGATACAAGAAAGGTGAACTGTACTTGGCATTATTACTTTCATCTTGCAGTATCGAATTAAACGGCTGCATTAAATACCCTTCTAATCGCACATCAAAATTCTTAAGTGGTGTGGTAATAAATTTTACTCCGGTTGCTAAATAGTTATGTGCACGGTATGCATCAATAAAAAAAGTCTGGCTCTCAGGTGTTGGATTAAATGCCGGAGCAGATAAGATAGAACTTTGATAGTTGCTAAAAAAACTTTGAGAAGAACTCACAAATTCACCAAATAAGCCTATCCGAAATTGTTTTACCGTTTTTAAATATCCGTCAAAGGTTACTTTAAACTGCACCCATGGCTGTGTGTAAACATTTCTAAATGCAATGGTATCGCTGCTGGTACTGCCGGGGTAAAAACTTTCGTTGCCTTGCAAATAACGGGCACGCGCATTAAAATATACACCTTTGGTAGCATACATCTTTCTATTCAAAGTATTGATACTGTAATTGATCTGACCGTAATAATAATCAAAATAGGTTTTATCGGTTGTATCTAGTTTTGTAAAATCATCGCGTTGGTAATACGAATTACCCCACTCTGCAATACCGCCTGATACATCCAATAGCGATAAATTACCTACAGGTAATCCAACTTTTAATTCGGTGTATTGGTCTTCTTGAATCAAATAAGCCGGCTTTAACAGGTCATAAAACAAAACACTGCTATTGAAATAATCCCAACGTGAATAGGTTGAATTGGATTCTACAAAGAAAGGAGTTCTACCCGGAAAATCTAAGCGTAGTTTAACGTGCCCACCTGAGTTTAATTTACCCAAATAACCATTGGCATATGCCGAAAAACCAATTCGTCCGATATAATTATACTGCACACCTAAAAACGCTTCGCTAATTGGTCTGTTTGATATAATAGCCCCGGCATCAATAAACAAAGGCTTTTCCTTTCTAGCAGCAATATTCAATGTGTACTTTTTACTAAGGGTATCAAACACAGCCGTGGGATAGATACTTTTAAACCGCTCATCTGCTGCTAATCTAAAATACCGGCGTTTCAACTGATTCAAATTAAATTCTTTCTGTTTATAGAATAAATTCTTGGTCACATACTTCACTTGCTTTTCGTTTAAGCCTTCAACATGAATTTTATCAAACACAATGTTTTCCTTGTGATTCTGTGATAAATAATTGGCACGTCTGTTTCTGTATTCTGCTGTATCCGAACGGCGCTTTACTTGCTCTAAAATATTGGGCATGTTGCGCATGGTTGCTGCATAACCACTATCTATTAAACGGTCTATCCGTTCAAATTTAAACACATTCACATCACTCCAAGGCTCTATCAATACACCATTTTCGCAAACCGGTTTAAAATTGGTTTCACTCATCATAATGTTTCGTAGTTGAAGGTACAAGTCGTCATCTTCCGGTAAACCGTTCTTATCTGCTACATTCGATCCAATAATAAAATCTGGATTAAAATCTTTGTACATCACATCCGAAGGAAAGTTATTATACAAGCCACCATCCAACAACAGCTTTCCATCTACTTTTATGGGACGTAAATAAAAAGGGTAACTCATACTCGCTCGGATGGAGGTTGACAGATCACCACTTTTAAATACCACACTGTTCTTTGATTTGATATCAGAAGCCACACAACGGAAAGGAATAAATAAACTATCGAAATTGTAATTACTTTTTGCCGCAGCTGCCGCAAAGGTTTCCATTAAAAAATAATCAATGGGTATGGAGTTGATCACGTTGGTTGGCAAATTCTTTAATACCTCGTCTTTTGGGTCAACACGCAGCGTTACCCAAGATCCATACGTATTTCTCTTTTTAAAGTAATAGCCGTATTGGTAATTAAGATCGCCTTTTGCAGCATTTTGAAAAAACGAAGATTTAACCAACTCTTCAATTTGGGCCGGCGAGTATCCAATGGCGTAATACGCCCCTATCAAACTTCCAATAGATGTGCCTGAAATGTAATCAATGGGAATGTTATTTTCTTCCAGAGCCTTTAATACCCCAATATGGGCCATCCCGCTTGAACCACCTCCGCTCAATACCAATCCGATCTTTTGAGGAAAAACGAATTTCACTCCCAAGATCAAACCCAAGATCACATATTTTATACTTAAATACCTCAAAAACAATTACTCTATCTACAAAAGTAAACTTTCTATATAAACAAAGAGCCTGTTTTATATGAATAAACTAAAAAATTAGCTTTTAGCACTTTGGGCTATATCAATCAGATTTGTCATAAAAACACAGCTATTAAACAAAAAACAAGACTATTTACCGATTAAAACAGAAATGGTAAAGAAATTAAATAAAATTAAACGGTGTCTGTATTATACATCCATATATTTATTTATATTCGCTAGCTGAATCTAAGTATAAAGTGTTAAAATTTGTCTTAAAGAAAATGTTCTATGGCGTGGTAGTATTACTAGGTGTAATCACTACTATTTTCTTTTTGTTTAATGTGTTACCGGGCGATCCTGCAACCATTATGCTAGGACAAAGAGCCAACAAAGAAGCTGTTGATGCGATCCACCGCGATCTTGGAACAGATAAACCGCTTATAACGCAATACGCACATTACCTAAACGACCTTTCGCCCATCTCGGCGCATAATTACCAAAGCAGCAACAGTTTATGGTACCTCAATCCGGATAAATATGACTGGACCCCTTTATTTACCATAGGCGATAACAAAGCGGTAGTGCTTAAATTACCTTATTTGCGCCGAAGCTACATTACCAAACGTAACGTATCTGAGATCATATTAGACACCCTGCCTGAAACCGCTGTATTGGCCTTTACAGCCATTATTATCGCATCTTGCATCGGTATTTTTTTAGGAATTATTGCCGCTATTAAAAAGAACAGTGCTTTTGACCGGATCACCTTTGTGCTGGCCACCGTATTTGGTATGAGTGCTCCTTCTTATTTGGTTGGATTGATCATGGCTTGGTTGTTTGGTTATGTGTTAGCCGAATATACGGGCTTATCTGCTGTGGGTAGTTTATACGATTACGATGAGTGGGAAGGTGAAAAACTGAATTTAAAGAATTTGATCTTACCTGCCATTACATTGGGGGTTCGTCCCTTAAGTATTGTTATTCAATTAACACGTAGTTCGCTGTTAGATGTAATGTCGCAAGACTACATTCGTACCGCCAAAGCCAAAGGTTTAACCCTTTACAAGATCATCATGAAGCACGCACTTAAAAACGCTTTAAACCCTGTTGTTACCGCCATCTCTGGTTGGTTTGCCGGTTTAATGGCAGGTGCAGTGTTTGTTGAGAAAGTATTTAACTGGAAAGGTATTGGTTATGAAGTTGTAGAGGCTTTAAGCAAAAACGACCTACCGGTGGTAATGGGTGCAACACTTATTTTTGCTACCATTTTCGTTATCATCAATATTTTTGTGGATATCGCATACGGTATCTTAGATCCGCGCGTTAGATTAAAATAATCATGAGCTTCAGAAGAAAAATTGTTGCCGGCAATTGGAAAATGAATAATTCATTATCCGAAGCCCTACACTTAATGGATGGTATCCTTGCACACCTTGATACCCGAACCACGGCTGAGATCATTGTTTGCCCCGCTTTCCCATTCATTGGTCCTATCATTCATCATTTAAAGGATTTTAATCGCATTAAATTAGGTGCACAAAATTGCAGCGAACATATTGCGGGTGCTTACACCGGTGAGGTTTCTGCTTCCATGCTGCAGTCTATTGATTGCCATTATGTGATCATTGGCCACAGCGAACGTCGCACCTACTTTAACGAATCGAACGATCAGATCAAAGACAAATTAAAACGTGCCCTAGAAAATAACTTGGCACCTATTTTTTGCATAGGCGAAAAACTCGAACAACGCAAAAACGAATCGCATTTCAATGTAGTGAAAGATCAGATCAAAGAAGTTCTTTCTGTTTTTAATGCAAACGAATTAGAAAAACTGATCATTGCCTACGAACCCGTTTGGGCCATAGGAACAGGTGTTACAGCCTCTACTGCACAAGCACAGGAAATGCATGCCTTTATTCGCAAAACGGTTGCCGATCTGTTTGATGCTGATTTTGCTGCTGAATTACCTGTTTTATACGGAGGAAGTTGCAATGCTCAAAATGCAAAAGAACTGTTTTCCTGCGCAGATGTTGACGGTGGCTTAATTGGCGGTGCCAGTTTAAAGGCAGTAGATTTTTGCAGCATCATCCATTCCTTTTAATGCCGAATTACATTTCATACCATTTCACCGTTACCCCCACTCAACCTGGCTCTGAGATCCTCATCTCCGCTTTAGGCGATGTTGGGTTCGATTCGTTTGTAGAGAATGAGACGGGCTTTGATGCATACATTACAGAGGAACTAGAGAAAGATCTCAGCTTAACCGAATTTCAATTTGATGATTTTACTTTTTCGTTTGAAAAAGAAACCATTGCACAAACCAATTGGAATGCCGAATGGGAAAAGAATTTTGAACCCGTTGTTGTAGAAGATCTATTGGTGATCCGCGCTCCGTTTCATGAACCAAAAAAACAGGTAAAGCACGAGATCATCATTATGCCTAAAATGAGTTTTGGTACCGGTCACCACGACACCACTTGGCTCATGTGTAAGCAATTATTTGATCTGGACCTGAAAGGAAGGTCGGTGTTAGACATGGGCTGCGGCACCGGTGTATTGGCTATTTTGGCAAAAAAACTGGGCGCTGATAAAGTAGTTGGTATTGATATTGACGAATGGAGTGTAGAAAACAGCATAGAAAATTGTGCCTCTAACAACTGCCCTGATATTGAAATAAAATTAGGCGATAAAGAAGCGCTAGATGCCTACAACGAATTTGACATCATATTAGCCAACATCAATAAAAATGTACTCAAGGTACAAATACCTTTATATTCAAAGCTTTTAAAGACAAACGGATTACTACTCTTGAGCGGATTTTTTAGCACAGATGTTGAAGAACTCGAAAAACACACGGAAGCAAATCAACTCAAACTTATTAAAAGCTTTACAAAAAACAATTGGGCAGTGATGAAGTTGGAGAAGATCTAGCTTAGAAATCAATTCCGTATCATCTTCATGTAATTCACCACTTGCGCTAAATACGCTATCAGATCTTGTTTAGCCGAACGTTCAATGATCAGATCCAATTCGCTTAATCTACTTTGAAATCCGCTTTTACAACTGGCTTTAATGCTATTCGTGATCACACTCGCATAATCTAGGTCGTTAAACGCCGCGTTGATCAACAGATCGTACTTTTGATTTTTTATTTGTGCAATTGCCTTTGCATTAGGTAAACCAAACAAACTTTTATTGGATTTGGTGAAGGTTATAAAATTTTTGATCGCACTCTCTTTCACATGCCCATCAATGTAATATACATCTACCACTTTATCTGTCTCGTAAATAAATTTATCGAGGAGGTTTTTGTTGGCTGCAGCTTTAGAATCCACTATCAAAGCAATGGTCTTGATCTTATCCCAAGCCAAAAAATTGCGGCCATTAACTCCCGCACTCTTTAACTTCGATCTTAATATTAGTTCTTTAATAAAACCCATACTATCTGCTGCAAACTGTTTACTTCTTTTTACTGCTCACCAAGTCAACAAACTTCGCTACAGTATCTTCTAAACTCAAATTACTTTTTCCGCCGGCAGCGTTAATGTGCCCACCACCGCTAAAGTTAGTGCGTGCAAATTTATTCACATCTACCTTGCCTTTGCTCCTGAATGAGATCTTGATATATCCGTCTTCCGACTCAGTAAACAGGGCGCAAAAATTAATTCCGTTGATGGAGAAAGGATAATTCACCATTCCTTCTGTATCTCCTTTTTTATAATTAAAACTCTTTAATTCGCTCTCGGTTAAAGCCATGTAGGCCGTTTTATTATCGGGTAGTATGTGCATTTTATTCAAAGCATAACCCAGTAATTTCATGCGATCTCTGCTATAGGTATCGTAAATAGCGCTGTGCACATCACTTGGCACCATGCCTGTTTTTAATAATTCCGATAAGATCAAGTGCGTTTTATACGTTACACTCGAAAAACGGAAAGAGCCTGTATCGGTCATTAAACCAGTGTACAAACACTCAGCGATCTTCTTATCCAACATCCCTTTATGTCCTACTCCTTTCATGAGGTCATACACCAATTCGCAAGTACTGCAGGCTTTTACATCATGTAAATAGTATTTTGCCAGATCTTCCGGTTGTTGATGATGGTCGATCATAAACTTCGGCATGGGCGACTCTGCCAAGAATTCTCCTAATTTTTCAATGCGTTTAAAATTATTGAAATCGAGTATAAAAACCAGGTCGCACTTGCTCACAAACGACTTCACCTTTTTTTCGTTCAACTGAAAATTCAATGCCTTTTTACTTTCCGGCATCCACTCTAAAAACTGCGGAAATGCATTGGGTACAACTACCTTCACTTCCTTTTTAAGTTTTTGTAAGAACATGCTCAAAGCCAAACTACTTCCCATGGCATCGCCATCCGGGTTCATGTGTGTAACAATAGCAATCTTTTTGCTTTTTTTGATGGCTTCAGCCAGTTTCTTGTAACTATCTCTTCTCATATCTGTAGCGCAAAATTACCATTAATTTATGGTGCTATCAATTTGTATTAAATTTGCATAAACAATCCCAAATCAATACCTTTGCGCCCTATTTAAAAAGAACATGGTAGGAAATATAACATTTACAATGATTAAGCCGGATGCTGTTGAAGCTAACAACATTGGCCCAGTTTTAGCAATGATCAACAAAGCTGGTTTTACAATTCAAGCAATGAAATACATGCGCTTAACTAAAGCTCAGGCTGGTTTGTTCTATGAAGTTCACAAAGAGCGTCCGTTTTACGGCGAACTGACTGAATACATGAGTTCAGGTCCAATTGTTGCTGCTGTATTGGTTAAAGATAACGCAGTAGCTGATTACAGAAAATTGATCGGTGCAACAGATCCAAGCAAAGCCGACGAAGGAACAATTCGTAAGCTATTCGCTAAGTCTATTGCAGCTAACGCGGTGCACGGAAGTGACAGCGATGAGAACGCGGCAATTGAAGCCAACTTCTTCTTCTCGCAATTAGAAAGATTCTAAACACGATCCCGACTGCAACGTCGGGATTTTTTTTTAGATGGAGTTATTCACAAATACCGCGTTTTATCAAAAGCAGCGGCATTCAATTAATGGATTTTTTATTTTTGTACATCAAATTTTAAACGCTTTATGGAATCTTTGGAAAAAGTGAACGCCAATTATGAAAGCCAGTTGAACGACTGGATCGATCACGAAAAGGCTGCATTAGACCTAATTAACTTAGTTGGGAAATTATATTACGAAAAATCGATCGAACTGATCTTGTTCCGCAATCAATTGCACGACAGAAGCTCAAGTGAGATCATGAACTTGCACTTATACGCAAAGAACATCGTTAAAAAACCGATCACGGTTTATGATACAGTGGATCTAGCAAATGAGATCTACAAGAACAATGTTGGCCCAGGCCGCATTGATATTGGTAAACTAGCATTTGAATGGCATAACGAAAAAACTAACTTTAAAACAAGTGGCGATTTTATCAATAATAAATTAAAGGATCTGATCGGCAACAAATCAACTGTAACTCCTAAAGATGTGGTGTTGTATGGCTTCGGACGTATTGGCCGTTTAGCTGCGCGTGAGTTAATTGCTCAGGCAGGTAAAGGAGAGCAATTGCGTTTACGTGCCATTGTTACCCGCGGAAGCAGTAATGATGATATTATCAAACGTGCCGACTTATTACGCACCGATTCAGTGCACGGACCATTCCCGGGAACTGTGATTGAAGACCTGGAGAACAAAGCCTTGATCATCAACGGTCACACCGTTCACATGATCGACGCAAAAAATCCGGAGGATGTAGATTACACCAAATACGGCATCAACAATGCCTTATTGATCGACAACACCGGTGTGTTTCGTGATGATAAAGAGTTGAGTCGCCATTTACAAGCAAAAGGTATTGATAAGGTTTTATTAACGGCTCCGGCTAAAGGTGATGTGCCTAACGTAGTGCACGGTGTGAACCACGAAACAGTTGACTTAAAAACACAAAAGATATTTTCGGCAGCAAGTTGTACAACCAACGCTATCATGCCTATTTTGTATGTGATCGATAAAGAATTGGGTATTCAAAAAGGACATATTGAAACCGTTCACTCCTACACAAACGACCAAAACTTATTGGATAACTACCACAAAAAATACCGTCGTGGTCGCGCTGCAGCGCTTAACATGGTTATTACCGAAACAGGTGCTGAAAGTGCTTTGAAAAAAGTACTGCCTCACTTGGCAGGTAAATTCACAGCAAACTCAGTAAGGGTACCAACCCCTAACGTTTCTTTGGCGATCTTAAATTTAACGATCAATAAAGAAGTGGATAGAGACATGGTAAATGAGATCGTGAAAAAATATGCATTGGAAGGCAAATTGGTTGAGCAGATACAATACGCATTCAGCAATGAATTAGTAAGTACTGATATTATTGGTAACCCTTGCCCTAGTGTGTTCGACAGCCAAGCTACCATTATCTCTCCTGATAAAAAAACCATCATTCTTTACGTTTGGTATGATAACGAATACGGCTACACCCGTCAGGTGATCCGTTTCAGTAAGCATATCAGCGAAGTTAGAAGAGCGGTTTATTATTAATATTTACCGATTACTTATGTCTATGTTTCGACTCCGCTCAACATGACATAATTTAAGATTTAAAAGTCATACTGAGCGATCCCGATAGTGATCGGGAGAAGTATGACTTTTTAATTTAAAAAATAATAAAACTTATGTCGCAATACCCCGATACCGAACTCATACTTACTCCCGAAGGGCGTGTGTACCATATCAATTTATTGAATGAGGATATTGCTGATAATGTGATCGTGGTTGGTGATCAAGGGCGTGTACCTCAGATCTCTAGTTACTTTAGCAAAGTTGATTTTAAAACAGAGCACCGCGAATTTGTGACACATACCGGATGGTATAACAACAAACGTGTGACGGTATTAAGCACCGGTATTGGTACCGACAATATTGACATTGTACTAAATGAGTTGGATGCGGCAGTGAACATAGATCCTAAAACACGCACGCTAAACCCTACCTTACGCAAATTAAACATTGTTCGCTTAGGCACCAGTGGCGCATTACAGGGCGATATACCTGTAAACGGATTAGTGGTAAGCACTCATGGTTTAGGCTTTGATGGCTTGTTGAATTACTATGATAATTTTAAGTCGGTGAACGAAGATGCCATCAGTGCGGCATTTATGAAGCATTCAGATTGGTTACCTAACCTACCCTATCCTTATTGCGTGAAAGCGTCGGATGCCTTGTTGGCAAAATTCACCACCGGCTTTCACAGAGGCATTACGGCAACCGCACCGGGGTTTTATGGTCCGCAAGGTCGCCAAATACGCTTAAAGGCCGCTAAACCCAATTTAAACGAATTACTAACCGATTTTAACTTTCAAGGACAAAAGATCACTAACTTTGAAATGGAAACATCGGCCTTATATGGTTTAGGTAAATTATTAGGGCACGAATGTTTAACCATCTGTGTGATCATAGCCAATCGGGTACGTAAAGAATTTACCAGTGATTACAAGAAAAGTGTGGATGTGTTGATTGAAAATTGCTTATCAAAAATAACAGAATGACAAGACAAGAACTGATTGCTCAGATAAAACATAAAAAAAGTTTTTTGTGTGTTGGATTGGATCCGGATATGGATAAGATCCCTGCACATTTAAAAGTAAGCGGACACGATGCGATCTTTGAATTCAACAAACAGATCATTGATGCCACTGCACCTTATTGCGTGTCGTATAAGCCTAACAATGCCTTTTACGAGGCTTATGGAATGGATGGCTTAAAGAGCTTAGAAAAAACGATTCAGTATTTGCGATCAAATTATCCGGAACATTTTATAATTGCCGATGCCAAGCGTGGCGATATTGGCAATACCAGCACCATGTATGCGAAAGCATTCTTTGAACAATTGCATGCCGATGCAGTAACCATTGCGCCGTATATGGGTAAAGATTCGGTTGAACCTTTCCTGAAATTTGCCGGCAAATGGGCCATTGTATTGGCATTAACTTCTAACCAAGGTGCTTTTGATTTTCAATTATTAAAGAGTGAGAATACAGAACTTTACAAACACGTATTAAAAACCTGCGCCAGCTGGGGAACCGATGAAAACATGATGTTTGTGGTGGGCGCTACCAAAGCCGAAATGCTACAGGAAGTGCGCGCCATTGTACCAGATCATTTTTTATTGGTGCCGGGTGTTGGCGCGCAAGGAGGATCATTAGAAGAAGTATGTAAGTACGGCTTAACAAAAGATATTGGCTTATTGATCAATAGCAGCAGAGGAATTATTTATGCCGGCAACGGAAAAGACTTTGCTGAATTAGCTGCTAAGGAAGCCCAAAATGTACAACAACAAATGAATAAATATTTTTAAATTTACATTATGGAAGAGAACGTAAACAACCACCAGATAGATATTGAATTGAATGAAGAAGTAGCGGAAGGGATCTATTCGAATTTAGCGATCATTACTCACTCTCAATCGGAGTTTGTGATCGACTTTGTAAAACTAATGCCGGGAGTACCAAAGGCAAAAGTAAAATCTCGCATCTTATTAACGCCGCAACACGCCAAACGTTTAGCTAAAGCATTGATCGATAATATTCAGAAATTTGAACAAGCAAACGGAAAGATAAAGGATCTAGAAAGCACTTTGCCAATTAATTTTGGTACACCAACAGCGCAAGCTTAAGCGCTTTCGATCTTAGATATCAATCGCGTAACGGTTGTTGTGATAATTCATCACGCGTCTGTAAATGTATTTTGGCTTCAATACTTTCAATTCGTAACGTAAGCCAAAGTTGTAACACACATCCATGATATTCAGTCGCTCGTTCGCGTCTGCTGCTCCTACACGCATTTTATACATAGCAACCAGTTTTATTGGTCCAACACTATGTTCATAGCCTAGTCCAAAATTTGCACCTAACCAAAACGATCTCACTTCGCTGTTAATGCTGTATTTATCTCTTAAGTTCTGAAAGTCATCTCTGCCGGTAAAAAATCCTTTGAATTCGTTTAAACTCAATCCCACTAATGGAAAGATGATACCCTTGTTATTTTTGAATCGTGCTAAAAAATGCAGGTTGGTCTCATACGTTTTTGCTTTGATATCGTACCAGGTTGGCTCAATATTGATGGTGTTGTACTGGGCATATTCTGCAGTGAAACGCACCAGTTTATGGCCGCCATAGGTTAGATTGACGCAATATCCGCGCGCATCATTAAACTCTTTAATGTTTCGGCTTAAAAATATCACACTACGTGTGAGGCCCACTCCAATGCCAAGATCTGTTAACCTTTCGCTGCGTTTCATGCTAAGGGTAAGTTTCGACTTGGCTTGAGCGTTTGGTTTTGATGTTGGTTTTGTTTCAACTTGAGGTTTCGTTTTATCCGTTGTTTGTGCAAATAAGCCCAAACTTAAAACCATTAAAATGAATATAGATAAATTCCTCATTGATCAAATTTATCGAAAAATTCAATTGCTTGTTTATCAACAACTCTCATTCTTTAATAAATGTTAAGTATTTCCTTATAACTGGTCAATTCTAAAAGTTTTAATACCTTTATAACAAGAAAACTAAGCACTGTATGGCAAACACAACACCCCTAAAAAAGCAATTGGCAATTTTGTTGCTTCTGTTTTTTTTCGTGAACGGCTTCGCTCAAAAGCAAGCTGCTACTAAAAAAGAGACCTACATACAGTTTTCGGGTGTTGTACTCGATCAGGATAGCTTAACCCCTATTCCATTCGTATCCATTTTAGTAAATGCCAAAGGGCGCGCTGTGAGTGATTATTATGGTTTCTTTACCGTAGTTGTGTCTCCCGGAGATGAAGTGCAGTTCTTAGCTATCACACACAAAAATCGTTCCTATAAAATTGCAGATACCTGCTCATTACGCCACTATTATGCCATTCAGGTGTTAACGAAAGATACCATTCAGTTACAAAATATTGATGTATATCCTTGGCCTAGTAAAGATGATTTCAAGAAAGCCTTCTTAGCATTGGACTTGAATGCAACCGATTACGACAGAGCGGATAAGAATTTAAATCAAAACACCTTATCGTATATCGAACGTAACATGACCATCAGTGGTTCTGAAGCATACAAGAACACCATGCAAAATTATTACACCAAAGTGTATACCGCAGGTCAGCAACCACAAATTCAGTTAATGAATCCAATTGCTTGGGCACAGTTTATTGATAGCTGGAGGAAGAAAAATAAAACTTCTAGCAAATCAAAAGTAATCAATAAACTCAACGAAGATTAATTTCTTTTCAGTCTTACTTTTTCAAAACTTTCCAGGTAAACACACCTGTAATTGCACCAGTGATAGGTGCTAAAAAATACAACCATACGTGTTCTAAATGCCCGGAAATAAGCGCTGGTGCGAACGAACGTGCAGGATTCATGGATGCGCCGCAAATAGGCCCGGCAAACATGGCTTCCAATAATACCACCGAACCAATAGCTAATCCGGCAAACATGCCTTGCTCATGCGAACCATGTGCCACATTCATGATCACTAACATTAATAGATAGGTTAAGATAAATTCCAAAACAAAGGATTGCATTTCGCTTCCTGCCGGCATGGTAGCCCCCAGTAAATTGTTCAATGGGAAAAGAAAGCGTAAAGTAACGCTGGCTAATACAGCACCTGCGAGTTGAGAAAAAACATATGGCAATACTTCTTTCACAGGAAACTTTCCGGCAACATAAAAGGCAATACTTACAGCAGGATTAAAATGCGCACCCGAAACATTTCCTAAGGCATAGATCATAGCCATCACGATCAAACCAAAAGTGATAGCCACACCAACATGTGAGATAGATCCACTTGTTTCCTGATCAATGATAATAGCACCGGTTCCGCAAAAAACAATAGCAAAGGTGCCAATGAATTCAGAGAGGTAATTTCGTAATTGTTCTTTCATGCAGCTCTAAATTATTGTTTTATTTTCGAAAACACATAAAATGTTTCAAGCGCAATTTGTCGACAGCGTTCGCTGTATTTCTCGTCCTGCAATGGTGTTCCGTCAAATGCTTTTGGGTCAGCATAAGTTGTACCTATACGTAATTCAACCCCGGGTATAAACGGACAGTTCTCTTCGGCATCACTGCAGGTCATGATTGCAGCAAAGTGGTTTGACGGGTTATTGGGATGATCATAAACTTTCGAAAAGCAAATAATATCTTTTTCAGCCTCATCGTATTTCACATGGTACACTGGATTTAGCTCTTCTTTTTCTTTCTCTACTTTAAATCCAACTCTCTTCAAAGCTTGTATGGCATTGGCATTAAAAGTTGTTGCCTCAGTGCCCCCCGAAAAGGTTTGCACGTTTGGCACCTTGTAATAACTACTTGCTGCCTTTGCCCAAACTTGACCAAAATGGCTACGGCGCGAATTATGCGTACAGATATAAACCAGATTGATCTGTTCCTGAGTTTTCAGTTTTTGGGAAATATAGATGCTGATCTGTTCGAGCAGCACCTTTCTTTCATTCGTTATTTCATTGAAGGAATGTGTGAGTTCGTCACAATAACGTTTAATTTCAGCCAACATCGTTTAGCAACATTTACTGTTTGGTCCGCAACAGCTTTGCGAATTACTTTGTATGTCAGATAACTTTACCTTCATTTTCTCGGGCGGAATACCGCAATGGTCGCTTGCCAAACAATTGGTTTGCTTGCTGGTTAACATAAATTTTCCATTACTAAATTCCAAGCCATATTTACCAATAGTGTCAGCTTGGTATTCTACTTCGATCTCGGCATCTTCTAAACCTAATTTGCGCTCAGATAGATCAATGATGTCGCGTAACTTTTGCGGTGCCAAACGGTGATCAAAATCATTTGCTTCCCATAATTGAAAATTCACCACCTTCTCGTTACGGATAGTGCCACCACAATCAATAAAATGCTTATTTACTTGTCCAACTTCCGTTACGTGAAAGTGTGCCGGAACAGCTTCGCCATTGGTTTGCACAAATGTTAATGAATCTAATCCATTTAACTGTGTTTTTAATTCTGATAATTTCATGTTTTCGTTTTTTTAGTTTAACAACATTTACTGTCTTTTAATTTGTAATTAGAAAAAAGTGCGTTGAGTGTTTTTTCATATTTCTTCCAGTTCTTTTCATCAATGCAATAACATACCGAATTACCCTCGATGCTTCCCTTAATGAAGCCGGCGTTCTTCAACTCCTTTAAATGTTGAGATACCGTTGGTTGAGCCAAAGGCAATTCACTCACAATGTCACCACAAACGCACGAGTCGCGCTTAATTAAAAACTCAATAATGGCAACACGTGCCGGGTGAGCTAATGCCTTGAACATATTGGCAAGGTCGTTTTGTTTCTCGGTAAAAAAATCTGATTTCGTGGCGCCCATTCTCTATTTGTATATTGCAATATTACGATTAATAATTGACCTACCAAAATTTTTAGCTACCATTCATTTTTAATTAAATCGTTTTAACAAAAAAAGGGAGAAAATCCGCGAAAAAACTAAATTGATTTAATCAACGCATTCACTCGTCAAGGGCCCTTGCTCACTCATTTGGGGATAACTCTTGGTTTGCCTGCTTGGGTTTTCACTCAAAATAGTCTTAATTCGTAAAATTCAAAGAGTATCACAATGCACATTAAACACTTATCTATTTTATTGGCTGTAATTATCGGCCTCTCATCGTGTAAGAAAAAAGACCCGAAGGTTGAATTGGTTCCGGATAATACTGCCCCATACTACGCAGGCGTTCCTCGTGTAAAAGTAGAGAACTACGTGAACCGCTTGTTCATTGATATCATTGGCCGAGAGCCGTTTGATGCAGAAATGGATACGGAAACTAATAGCCTTATAGCAAGCGGACTAGCCATTTCAGCGCGCGAAGCCTTGATCTTAAAACTTCAAACCGACCTTACGCATATACCTGGTGATTCTTCTTATGCACACGCTGCAAACAGTCGCATCTACGATCTTTTAACCATACGTTTATGTGAAGGTTTTGGTTCAGCCGATTTTAAATTCTATTATGGCCTATCGCAATTTGCACGTCAAGTTGATTCACTTAACGGCAACTGGGCAGCATTTTATAACGATAAGAAAAACTCTGAAGAACTGCTTGCTGCTGCTAACGCCAAATGGATGTATTTGCACAACGAAATTGAGATCGAAGAGTACTGCTCTATTTTGATCAACAACCAACTTACCTTTACTAAAACCGATTCTTATATGGGTAATGAAGACAATACCATTAAGTATACATTCAACGATCTCCTGTTCCGTCAATACACACAAAACGAATTTCAGATCTCACGTGACATGATCTTAAATGGAAAATCAGGGATCTTATTTGGTAAAACAGGTCACAGTAAAGGTGATTATTTCGATCTTTTAACTCACAGTAACGAGTTTTACGAAGGCACCGTGAAATGGCTTTACAAAACATTTATAGCCCGTTTCCCAACCACCGAAGAAACCATATTGGGAATGGCTAGTCTACCTACAGATAAAGACATATTTAAAATTCAACGCATCATTTTAAAATCAGATGAATATGCAAATTTCTAAAACATACCTTTCAAAGATCAGCTTCGTTTATTTCCTGTGCTTCGGTATCAGTTTTTCTTCGTGTAAAAAACAAGAAACAACATACGAGTATACTGTAAACAACGAGAACATCCTGCCGGCAAACGTAAGTAAAACACGTTTAAAAACTACCGATCAGTATGTATCTATTTTGTACGCCAACTTATTTCAAAAGGCTTTATCATCCAACAACCTATTCACCATTTCACAATGTTTTGATTCGGTTGGAGATCAGATCCTAGCGCGACAAGTATTGATCGCTAACCTCATGAAAAAAACCGGTGTCATCATTCCTACTGTTACAGAAATGAATGGCAATATTGATAAATTTATTACTGATACGTATGTGCGTTTTTATGTGCGCAATCCTACTGAATCAGAGAAAACGTATTTGAGACAATTCATCCTGGCCGACCCAAACATTACGCCGGAGTTGGTTTATATTTCGTTTGCCTTGTCTGACGAGTACATGTATTATTAATTACCATTCATATTTTAGATAATGAAGAGAAGAGAATTTTTAAAGAAAGCCAGTTTAGCAGCAGCAGGATCTATTGTTGCTCCTTACATTTTACCTTCGGGTAGATTGTTTGCTCGTACCAATGTACAAACGGCTCAACACGTGGTACTGGTTATGTTTGCCGGCGGTGTTCGTCACCAAGAAGCTGCATTACAAGGTTATTTACAATTAGGTCAGGGTGCTAAGATCGCCTCATTGAACAACCCCGATAATGCCGGTAACATCATGCCGAACCTATTCGATGGCCTTGCTCCTGATCCGTTTAAAACGCCTATTGTATATGGTACAGGAACTTCCGGCGCTAACCCCATTCCTCCGGTATTAACTGCAGGTAATTCCATTCAATCAAAAGGAACCACCTTTAAAGAAGTACGTTCGATCACAGCCGGGCACTACGATGGCTGGACCTCTATATTACAAGGAAACAGAATTTCGTCGCAAGGCTTAAAACAAAAACCGGTTTATCCTACCGTGTTTGAATATGTAAGAAGAGAGATGGGATTACCCGCTACAAAAGTTTGGTTTGTTGGAAATGGTATTGGTGCATCTATCCCTTTATTGAATTACAGTGAGCATCCAAATTACGGTGCCAAATACGGTGCAAACTTTTTTGCTCCTCTTGTAACCTTTGGTGCGCAAGGCCAAGCCTGGTATCAAGATGCAAAGGCTTATCATCCACAAGATGAATTAACGCCGATGTATAAAATGAAATATTTTTTAGACAACAATTTTGCTAACGTTGGAAAACCTTTACCTGATTTAAAAAACACCGAAGCAGAGAAATACGACATTCATAATTTCATGAAGTCGATGTACACCAAAACAAATAACAACTCCGTTGCAGCACCTACAGGTTCTACAAACGGTGATGCAAAAACAATTGGTTACACTGCTGAATTATTAAAATATTTCAAACCCACATTAACAGTTGTAAATTTAGGCGCGGTAGATGCTTGTCACCAAAACTATACCTCCTATTTAAAAGCCTTACACGAAGCCGATCATTCGGTTGGATTCTTGTGGAATTACATTCAAACACAAATTCCTGAAATGGCGAACAACACCATTATGATCGTAACACCGGAGTGTGGTCGTGACCTCAACCCGAACCCGATCAGAGATACAAATAATTTTTACGCATACGACCACTCCGATGCCAACTCTTTAAGAACCTTTGCTTCCATGATCGGTGGCGATATTCCTCAAGGTCTGGTAAAGGGTGATGAAAGCAACCCAATTGGTTTAAACACAAACGTGGTACCAACCATTGCTGAAATTTTAGGTATCAAACAAAACGTGGTAAATGCCGGATTCCTTTATAATGGATCATTAGGACAAACAAAATCGTTTTACGAATTAATGACATAATAACACTGCATGAAAAAATATTTCACCTATAGTATATTTTTCCTTTACCTTGGACTCATTGTTTTTGTTTCGTGCAAAAAAGACTCAAAGGTACCTGAGAACCCATTTGATGATCCGAAATTGCAAGCCCCTGCGCCTACCCCATCAGGCTATAACCCGTCTCCTACTTCATTTGAATACATCTATCAAAATGTGTTTCAAAAAACCTGCGCTAATTCCGGCTGCCACGATGGAAGTTTTGAACCCGATTTCAGAACCATCAGCAGTTCATACAATTCAATTGTATACGCACCACATACACAAACTCCAACAACAGGTACCTACAATTACCGTGTTGAACCCGGTTCGTCTGTTCGCTCACAACTGGTGTATCGTTTGATCCAATACCCAGGCTCAGGTCCCGGAACGCTTGGCCAAGGCCGCATGCCATGGAACGATACCAACTGGCGTTATGTGCCTGCAAACAAAACCAATATTGAGAATATCATTAGCTGGATAGATGCCGGTGCAAAAGATGTATTTGGCAATACTCCTGTTCTTGGAAATAAAAATCCGAATACGTTTGGATTTCAACTTTGTAATACCGGCAGCCCAAGTGCTTTTTCACGCAATAAATACATTCAGATCTCAAAAACTAATGGTCCGGTTGACCTATGGTTTTATGTGGAAGATGATAAAACGGCTCCACAAAACATGGTTAGCAGCGAAGTAAAATTCTCAACCAATCGGTATGACTTTACGAATGCGATCTCACAACCATTGAATTACACTGCCAGCGGCAATAGCTATCAGGATATCACTTTATCCAATAACGTGACCTATAATTTTAAACTCACCAATTTCAATTTAAATACGGTGCTAGCAGATACCGGTTATATTTTTGTGAGAACATACATCAGAGATGCGGATCATACCAGCCCGTCTGAGACACCGAACAATGGCTCTGCTTATTACAAAGATTATTTCGTGATAAAAATAACACCTTAATTATGTACGCTAAAACATTTAAATACTTTTTTATTGTTACTGTTTGTGTGGGAGTTTTATCCTGCAAAAAAAAGACAGAGCCCGAACCTGATCCAATACCTCTCATTGAATTGGTGAGTATTACACCATCAACGGTAAAGGAATTTAAAGATTCGGTATTGATCAAAATTAAATACAAAGATGCAAATGGTGACTTGGGTGACGAATCACCTGATGAGCGCTCATTGCAGGTAAAAGATAGTCGTTTAGCTAATCCGGATACCTATCACGTGAAGCCACTTGCTCCTATCTCTGAAAAGAATATTCCGATCGAAGGCGAATTGACCATTAAACTAAACAGCTTGTTTTTATTGGGAACAGGAACTACAGAGCAAACTATTTTAACCATTAAGTTAAAAGACCGAAAAGGCAACTGGAGCAATGAACTCACTTCTGCTCCAATAACCATCAATAAATAAAATGCGTCAGGTAAACTATCTTCAACTTATAGGTCTATTATTTTTAATGTGCTTCACGCAAGTTCAAGCGCAAGTGCCTTCCTATAATATGAGCAACCTCACTGTTACCGATTGCAGAGGTAAATTTTATGATGATGGTGGTCCGTTGAATGATTACGCCAGTGTTCCGCCAAGCGGCGTGAGTTATACCTTCCAGATCTTTACCGGTAATCCGGTGATCACCATGACCTTTAATCCTTCCAGTGCGCAAACACAAATAACATTGGGTGATAACATTACATTTTACAAACAACTGCCATTGATCCCGGCAAACATTATTGCTGGTCCTTATACCAATGTGCCCATTACCGGTACCATCGCTAATGTGGTATCAACAACAGGTTCCTTAATTGTGGTATTTAATGAAAACGGTGTGATCCAGGGCAAAGGCTGGGATGCAGGATGGTTCTCAACAGCACCACCGCCAACACCGCCAACAGCTTCCATCAGCATCACACCATCTTGCGGTGATAATTACATTACACTACAAACAAGTGAAGGTGTTGTGTGCGATTCATTGACCACAAATTATTTCTCTATCACCGGCCCAATGTTTCAAGGTGTTACTTCTGTATCCGCAGTTCCTAACTCTTGTTCTAACGGCACCACCAATGTGATACAGGTGTATTTAAATCCGGGTATCATACAAAATTGCAATTACAGTTTAAATGCCACCTTATTTCGTTTTGATAAATGCGACAGCGTACACAAATTCCCAAACATCATCAATACCTTCTCTATCAACAATTGCCCTATCCAAGCCAGCTTAAGTGTGCAATCTACCAACACGGTTTGTGCCTATAGTTGCACTGCCTCTATTGCTGCAGTGGTTCCGGCTTCTGTTTGTTTGAACATTGGTTACAACTGGGACAATGGTTTACCGGCAACTGCTGGTCCGCATGCTATTTGTCCAACAGTTACAACTGTTTATAATTGCACCGTCTCCATTTTAGCCTCCACGGTAACGCCGGTAGTTATTTCGCAAACCATGTTTGTGATCGATCCGCAAATAACACCAGTGGCTACACCCACACTTTGTCAATCGGCGCCAAACTTTAATTTAATTGGCTCACCCGCGGGTGGTGTATGGGCCGGTCCCGGCATTATAAATACCGCAACAGGATTGTATTGTCCGGGTTGCACCAGTGCCGGTGTTAAAACAGTAAGCTATACCGTAGGTATGTGTACCACCACCATACAATTAACCATTTTGGCCATTAGTGCCGGTAATGCTGATGCGGCTTGTATTGGCGCACCCATATTTACAGTAACCGGAGGAACACCTTTAGGCGGAACCTGGTCGGGCAACGTAAACATTACACCTTTGGGTGTATTTACGCCAACTGCGTTAGGTACGCACACTGTGATGTATGCCGTAGGAACTTGTTCTGCCGTGAAATCGGTGAACGTGGTAAATTCCATTACCATTACACCAAGTGTGATCCCAATTTGTCAATCGGTTTGGTACCAATATTTATATTTAAACGTGCAGCCCTTTGGTGGTCGCTTTTCCGGATCACCTGCCATCTTAAGCAATGTTTGGGGAACCTTCAGTCCTTCTATTGTTCCACCTGGTCCGCAAGTGATCACCTATTCCTTAACCGGCTGTTCGCAAACATTTACGGTAGATGTTTTGGAAATAAATGTTTCGCCATCTACTGCAACTACTTGTCCAACCAAAGCACCTTTTGTGGCACACAGCAGCGCAACACCATTGGGTGGTAGTTGGACTTGCACCAACTCTGCCGGAAGTATCTTAAATACCTCAACAGGACAATATAACCCTGCCATTTTCAGTACCAACTCGCATACCGATGTTTTAGTGTATACGGCAACCAACGGGTGTAAAGACACCTTGATCATGAAAGCGATCAAAACAAACATTGTGCGCGATAGCTTATTCTTTTGTGCAAACAGCAACACCTTTCAACTCACCAATAGTTTTGCCACATTTAGTTATGCACCCGCTGGTGGTGTGTATACCGGACCAGGTGTAAGTTTACAAGGTGTGAATTATGTGTTTGATCCGGTGGTTGCCGGCACAGGCATACACACCGTGTTTTACGATATCAATACCTGCAGCGACTCTATCAAGATCGTGGTATTTCCAACCAGTATTAGTCCGAATACCGCCACTATTTGCTCTACACATCCTACCTTTGTAATTGCTCCTCCTATGCTTCCCGGCTCAAATTGGGTTGGCTCCGGAATTGTAACACCATCACTTGGCGTGTTTACACCTTCATTAGTTGCACCAGGCGTTTACAATTTAAATTACACCAACAAGGGCGGATGCAGCAATACGGCAACGGTTACCGTGTATCCGTTTCAGGCAGCAGCCATCACCAATTTAAATTCAACCTACTGTTACATCAATACCAATATAGGTTTTACAACTGTGCCAGCGGCTAACGGAACACTCACTGCAATTAGTAGTTTAACCAATGGAGTATTTAATCCATCGGTATTAGGCGCAGGAAATTATACCTTAAGTTATGCTTTTGGTGTGGGTGCTTGTTTCACCTCAACCACATTGGTGGTGAAGGTGCATCCACAATTAACTACCACTTATACCATTACAGCCGATACCATTTGTTTGGGAGAAGCATCACGCTTAACTGTTTTGGGCAGCGGTGGTTTACCAACCGTTTCGCAATACACGTATACTTGGAGCGATGGCTTATTGCCTTTGAACAGTCATAATGTTGTACCAAACGCCAGCACCATTTACACCGTAATTACAAGCGATGGTTGTTCAGATAATGTGATCAATACATTTTCGGTGGTGGTTTCACCGCAGTATTATCCTTCTTATGTGTCAACGCCCATACAGTGTTATGGCGAAACCGGACAAGCTACGCTTAACATCAATCCTACAGGAGCATACTCGTATACGTGGAGTACAACACCGGTGCAATCGAGCAGCGTAGTTACGGGAATTGCCGGCAGAACTTACAACGTCAAGATCCGCAGTTTAACCACCGGGTGTATCAAAGATACTACCGTGAAGATCTCGGGATACAATGCCATTAAAGCCTTGTTTTTGCCTAATCCTAATTTAACCTGTGTGCCTTTTGAGAACAACACCATTACTTTTATTGATCAAAGTAACGGAGCCATTAGTGGCAGTTGGGATTTTAATGGTACCGTTATCACTTACACACCCGGACAAAGTGTGCAACACACCTATCCTACACCGGGTACTTACAATGCCATATTAAATGTGGTGAATGAAGGAAATTGCCCAAGTCAACACAGCATCCCAATTTGCATCTTAGAATCAACTGAAATATTTATACCGGATATCTTCTCCCCAAATAAAGATGGCGCGAACGATGTGTTATATGTGAGATGCAACGGCATAGTTGAAATGCGCTTTTTACTATTTGACCGTTGGGGCAATAAAGTATTTGAATCAGACAACGTGAACAATGGCTGGGATGGCACCATTAATGGAAAGAATGCCGAGATAGGTGTATATGCCTACTCGCTGGAAGCTACGATGGTAGATGACAGAAAAGTAATTAAAAAAGGTGATATCACCATTGTAAGATAATGCGCAGTACTAAAAAAACATATCTGTTCTCTGCGCTCATTTTATTCATGATTAAAGGATTGTTGGCGCAAGATCTGCACTACTCTCAGTTCTATACATCTCCGGTACTCATGAACCCTGCAACAGCAGGCACAAGTAATTCGGATTTTAGATTGGCTTTAAATTACCGAAACCAATGGAAAAGCGTGATATCGCCATTTAAAACAATGGCACTGGCTTTTGATTCAAAAATTTACACCAACAAAAAGCGGAAAGATAACCGCATGGGAAATTACATAGGTTATGGTTTTACTTTATTTAATGATAAAGGTGGAACCAGTAAATTAACCACTAATCAATTGAATTTAGATCTTTCGTATACGGTTTACTTTAATAACCGCAACAGTTTATCGGCCGGTGTAAGTGGTGGTTTTTTTCAACGCACCATTAATACCAGCGATTTGAAATGGGATGCCCAATTTAACGGTAGAACATACGACGCCTCTTTACCAACGGCAGAAACAGCAGTATTTCAAAGCTTCATGAAATTAGATATTGGTGCCGGACTGATGTACAAATACCAGCAACGCGCCAGTGGTACACGTTTTGAATTGGGTGCTTCAATGGCACACATCACTAAACCAACCGTTTCATTTTACAACCAAGATCCATCTTTGAATTTTAAATACATTGCTCATAGCTTACTACACATAAAAGTGGATAAGAACATTTACCTGATCCCAACCGCTATGTATGCCATGCAAGGTAAGCATACTGAAATTACAGGTGGTGCCAACGTAAAATATGTATTTGAAGATCCTACCAAAGAAGGTGAAATGCTGAGCGCCACTCGCAAAGCAACTTCTGCTGTACAATTTGGTGTGTTTCACCGTTTAAAAGATGCGGTGTATTTTACAGCGGCTTTAGAATACAATCAAACCATGACCTTTGGTATTAGCTACGACGTGAATGTATCTAAACTCAACAAAGCAAGCAGACTGCGTGGTGGTTACGAACTATCTTTTATTCTCGTGCAGAAAAAAGGTTCGAAACTGCGAACGAAGTATTAAGCTTATCATACTAAATCATTGACTTCAATTTTACTAGTACTGAGACCCTGAATCATTCCGATAGCTATCGGAACAGGGTGACAGTAGGACATATGTTAGAATCACGTTAGATCATAAAAAAGCCCCAACAAATTGCTGGGGCTTTTTAATTATATCAAGCGTTTGGATTACATCATGCCACCCATTCCGCCACCACCATGTCCATGGTCCATAGCAGGTTTTTCTTCCGGTTTCTCAGCTAATACGCAATCCGTTGTCAATAACATACCTGCAACAGATGCAGCGTTCTCTAATGCAACACGACTTACTTTAGTTGGATCAATAACACCAGCTTTTAACAGGTTTTCGAATACTTCGGTACGTGCATTGAAACCGAAATCATCTTTTCCTTCTTTTACTTTTTGAACTACAATAGAACCTTCGATACCACTGTTTGCACAGATCTGACGTAAAGGCTCTTCAATAGCGCGTTTCACGATCTGAATACCTGTAGTTTCATCATCGTTTGCACCTTTTACTTTTTCTAATGAAGCGATCGCACGAATGTAAGCAACGCCACCACCCGGTACAATTCCTTCTTCTACTGCAGCACGTGTAGCTGCTAATGCATCATCCACACGGTCTTTTTTCTCTTTCATCTCCACTTCCGAAGCAGCTCCAACATACAATACCGCAACACCACCAGCTAATTTAGCTAAACGCTCTTGCAATTTTTCTTTATCGTAATCAGAAGTTGTGCTTTCGATCTGTGCTTTGATAGAGTTCACACGTGCAACGATATCCGCTTTTTTACCAGCTCCGTTCACAATAGTTGTATTGTCTTTGTCGATCGTGATCTTCTCAGCTTTACCTAACATGTTCAATTCAGCATTCTCTAATTTGAACCCACGCTCTTCGCTAATAAATGTTCCACCGGTTAAGATCGCAATGTCTTCCAACATCGCTTTTCTTCTGTCACCAAATCCTGGTGCTTTTACCGCAGCAATTTTTAAGTTGGCACGTAAACGGTTTACAACCAAAGTTTGTAATGCTTCACCATCTAGGTCTTCAGCAATGATCAATAATGGCTTACCAGTTTGAACAGCTTTTTCAAGGATCGGCAACAATTCTTTCATTGCGCTGATCTTTTTCTCATAAATTAAAACGTAAGGGCTTTCTAAAACCGCTTCCATTTTATCTACATTGGTAATAAAATAAGGAGAGATAAAGCCTCTGTCAAATTCCATACCTTCTACTACTTCAACAGTAGTTTCAGTACCTTTTGCTTCTTCAACTGTAATAACACCTTCTTTTTTTACTTTGTGCATCGCTTCTGCAATTAACTTACCGATAGTGCTATCGTTGTTAGCAGAGATAGTTGCTACTTGCTCAATTTTTTTATTGTCGTTACCAACCGAAGTTGATTGCTTTTGTAAGTTCTCTACTACAATTGCAACCGCCTTGTCAATACCACGTTTCAAGTCCATTGGGTTTGCACCCGCTGCTACGTTCTTTAAACCACCTGTTACAATAGCTTGTGCTAATACTGTTGCAGTAGTTGTTCCATCACCAGCTAGATCAGCTGTTTTTGAAGCCACTTCTTTCAACAATTGCGCACCCATGTTCTCAACAGGATCAGATAATTCAATTTCTTTTGCAACTGTTACACCGTCTTTTGTAATTGCCGGTGAACCAAATTTTTTGTCAATGATCACATTACGTCCTTTTGGACCTAAAGTAACTTTCACTGCGTTCGCTAATTGATCAACTCCACGCTTTAAAGCATCGCGAGCTTCAATGTTAAATGTTATTTCTTTTGCCATTTTACTTAATTAGATGATTAGTTAATTTGTTTATTAGATGATGATGTATTAACGATTAGAATAATTAGCTCATTCGCTAATCATCAAATCAGCTAATTGAATGATTAGATGATAGCGAAAATATCGCTTTCTCTCATGATCAAAAGGTCTTTACCTTCCACGCTTATTTCAGTTCCTGCATATTTTCCGTATAAAACGGTATCGCCTACTTTAACTGTCATTGGTTCTTCGGGCTTACCATTTCCAACTGCAACAACTTTACCACGTTGTGGTTTTTCTTTTGCTGTATCGGGAATAATGATTCCTCCTGCTGTTTTTGTCTCAGCCTCTGCCGGTTCAACCAGAACTCTGTCTGCCAAAGGTTTTACGCTAATTTTTGCCATATTTATTGTGATTTTTAATTAAATTTTTTAATCCGATACGAAGGTAGCAGAATTTATGCCAATTGGTATTTTATTGTCAATTCAGACAATTTTTCCTCAAAATGCGCTATTTCTTTTTGATTGTGACAGCCTTAAATGACAGTCTGACATTAACATTAATTACCTCCCGTTTTGCTCAAAATTTCGTTATATTTACATCATACCTTTTGCCTCATGAGACTACTCTATCTTTTTATAGTTATCAGCCTTTTTAAAGGTGTTTACGCTCAAAATAGCATTGATGCCAACATACCCGATAAGTTAGCGGCCTATAGCACCCATACCCTTGAGATCACCATTAAAAAAGGACCGATCTCCAGCTTTTCGAAATACCAGTTAGATGTTCCGGTTAACGTTTCCATACGCGAAGGTAAGAGCCTTGACGGGCATTTTACATTTGAGAACCGCCGTGCCAAATTGGTTTGGGTAGAAAGTCCTAAAACCGATGAATTTACCGTAAGTTTTATTTTAAGCGTGGGCAATGCAAGCGGACAAGCTACCTTTGAACACCGTTACTATTACATTGATGGCGAAAGCAAAAAAGAGATCAGCGATGGACCGATGTATGTTGAATTTACACCAGGTAACCCATCGGCTAAGCAAGATGAGACCCCGGTTAAAATTGAATCATTGGCTACGCCAACACCAACCACTCCTGCGGTTACACAAACACCTACAACGGTAACCAAAACCGAAGAGCCTAAAAAAGTGGCTATTACTATTCCTGTTTCTACACCCTCAACCGCACCTGTAACCAATACTACGCCTAGCACTACGCAACCAAATAGCAGCAATACCACACCGGTGAGTATACCAGAGTTAAAAGAATACAAGGTGCAAATTGGCTCTATGGGAGCTAAGCCCAACTTAAACAAATACAACAACGTTGGTAAAATAACCGTGATCGAAGAGAACGGTTTGTACAAAGTATTAGCCGGAAGCTACAAAACAAAAGAAGAAGCCGTTAAAAAAATGGAAGAACTGAAAACACAGGGCTATCCTGGTTTTGTGGTTTGCTTTGTAAATGGTGTGAAGGTGAAATAATACAACAACTGACTCAAAACCAAATCCTTAAACTTATTTTAAGATCCCGTATCGCTGCTTTTAAGGCAATTTAATGCTGTATAATAAGTTTATGACTCGCAGAGCCCTTTTCACTCTCCAACTGCAGTATATACATGCCATTGCTAAAACTTGAGGTGTTTAACTGAATTTTACCCTCTTTTATTTCAAGCTCTTTTTGCAAAACCAATTGCATCATACTGTTATACAATTTTAGGGTAAGTATTTTACCTAATAAACCCTCAGTTTTTAATTGTATGCTAAGCGCATCATTAACCGGGTTTGGGTACACTACAATTACATCATTACTTTGCTCCTTATCAATAACGGCAGTTGATATACCGGAAGCTATACCTAAACTATCTGTTTTTACAACCCAACTGTGGTTTGTAGATGGGTTATTTGATTTTCCACAGGCAGCATACCCTCCATCATACGTTTTTGTCATATGGTAAAATCCTTCATATATACCTTGACCGTAATTGCTGAAGGTCTGCATCCACAAACTATCCCCAGCACTATTAAGTTTAAGAAAAAACCCATCATTATTATAATCAACAATTGGATTATATAAACCTGTAGCACCAGTTGCCACAATACTTTCATCTTCATTAATAATAAATGAACTTATTGAGTTTGCAAAACATGCAGAGTGGTACTTCCTATCCCAAACTACACTTCCGTTACTAGCATTCAGTTTTAAAACACTCAATCGTCTGTACTCAAAATTTCCATATACAAACTCTCCTTGAGCACCAGTTAATACAATGTAATTATTATTTTTTCTGATCTGATAATATAATGGTAAATAAGGATTAGCGAGAAATTCTACATTCCACAGCACATTTCCGACCGTGTCCATACAAGCAACAAATGTTTTAAATGAACTTTGATTTGTATAATTATTCCCGGTAAGATAAATACAGTTTTGTATTGGATCATAATAGGAAGCTCTAGGGAAACGTTTAGTTAAGGCTGGAAATTCCTTAATCGATAATATATTCCCAAATGAATCTATCTTAAGAGCCGTAGGTCGATTATCAATACTGGCATTTCCTCTTTGACCAAACAACCAAAATTCGTTGGGTTTAGTTTTTAAAACACTATTTAAGAAATAATTATAGATGCCACCATTAAAATACCTTACCCAATTGGTATCAAGTGTATTTTTATTTACCGAAGTAAAAATAATTGTATTAGATGAGGAGCCCGCTGTTAACAAACCAGTGCTATTACTAATATCGCCTTGAAAATCGGGATTATAAAGCATAATACCAAAATCAAATCCATTAAACATATATCTTTTGCGCAACAATACATTGCCCTCAAAATCGAGATGTTTGAGGTCAATTCCTTGTAAAGATGTGGCACTATCTTTATAATAGCTCGTCAGCAATAACTTTCCTGGCTGTATTTGTATAATCTTATTGGCTGTGCTAACAGAACCAGACTGGTAATAACTATTAAAACTATTCTGCGAACTCCACGATTGAGTTAACAATAAAACATAAACAAATATTTTGAACCGCTTATCTAACAATTACCAACTTATTTACTTTAACTAAATTATTACCCTCATATAAATTTACAAAATAAATACCAGCACCCATCAGGTATTTTCACCCTATTTCACTCCGCAAAACCATCTACAAAACTTAAATCTAAATAGTTCATACCTTTTTTTTGATTCCCAATTTTTTTTCGTTTTATTTACATCAATGAAAAAATTAGTTGTATCCCTTTCCTTCATTATTTCTGCAGCCGGCTTTGCACAAAACGAGTTCGATAAATACGGCCCAATGGGTTGTAAGGTGTATACCGACCTGAAAGAAGCAACCAAAACCAAAGAGCGTGTTTACAAATTAGATCTGAACATGCAGCTGATCGAACCAAAAGTTTACCCGAAGATCAGCACCTTAAAAGACCTCCTTGCACTTCGTATGCGCGGAAACAGCGTTACAAGCTATCCCGAAGGTTTTAATCAACTTATCTATTTATCTTATTTTGCTTCCTACAATAACGCTTTAACTGCTTTCCCCACTAACCTAAAAACCTTTTTTAATTTAGAATACCTGGAACTGCAACATACCAAGATCGATAGCATTCCGGCAGAAATTGTTTACCTGCAAAAATTGCGCTCGTTTAAATTTGGTAATACCGATGATACCCTCAAACTTCCGGTAACGCTTAAATACATGAAGAACTTAAAAGACGTGAGTATTGAAAATGTGGTAATGGATAGCTTACCTAAAGAATTACTGAAAGTACAAACGCTTAATTTCCTTTACCTCTCCAACACCAACACACATTACCTCACCAAACATTTTGAACGCCTACAAAACCTGGAAGTATTGATCCTGGAGAACAATCCCATCAGCGTTATCCCGTTCGAGATCTATAAAGCTAAAAAATTACGTTTGATCTCGCTTAGAAATAACAAGATCACCAAAATACCGGATACCATCACTGAATTGGAAGAATTGTCTTTGCTCGACCTGAGGGGGAATCCAATGGAACAAACAGAAATAGAAAAGTTGAAGGCCCTTTTACCGGGATGCCAAATTAAATTTTAATTAACTGACCTAAGCGTAAAGTTGAAGTTGGTTTCAACTTGTTTTTCTTACATAAAGCGCTCACTGTTGTGTGGTAGCGTTTTGCTAAATGACCTAATGTATCGCCACTTTTTACTTTGTGTAATTTTTTACCGGTCTTTTTAGCGTAAGCTATCTCTGCTTTGGTTAAACCAATATCGCGTTTGTGACGGCCATGTAAAGCTCTTAGATCGTACTTGTTGGTTACATCGCACTTTCTTAAAACAAAACATCCGTCTTTTAACTCGCCTTTTTCAAAATCAACTAAGTCCTCAGCATCAATTGCCTGACCCAAGTAACGTAACTCCCAATGTAAGTGATCGCCAAATGAACGGCCTGTGTTGCCACCTAAGCCAAGTAACTGACCAGCGTTAACCGGCTGACCTACTTCTACCTCAATTTTTGATAAGTGCGCGTAAACTGTCTCTAATCCGTTCTTGTGACGAACGATCACACAGTTACCGTAACCGTAACATACTTTTGCCAAACGTACCATTCCGTCAAAAGCAGAAACAACGGTATCGCCTGTTACCAGGTCAATATCTGTTCCGTAATGCGGACGGCGTTTTCTCCAGCCAAACTCACTGGTTTTACGTCCTTTGAAAGGCATTATAAAGGCATGCTCGCCCGGAGACACAAAATTGATCTCTACGCTATCAGTCTTAAATGACTCCTGAAAATTATATGGGTGTGCTCTGGATGTATCCCAGCTTGCATACAAGTCGTTACTCGGAAATAAAATGATGTTTGATTCCTCATCGGTTTCTAAAGCATCTTCCTCACACTCTTCTGAAATGCTCTTTACTACAACAGCATTCATGGTAGTGGTATCGTCCTTTGCCTTAACCTTTGCTTTCTTATCGTCGCCTGGCTTCTTTTCGTCATATACAGCAGCGTTACCCGTGTTTGATGTAACCACGAGTAATAAGATGATACTGAATATTTTATGTACGAATTTCATTCGGCTTTTTTTTCGAATCGGGCAAAGATTATATTTATTACGAGAAATCGAAAGTTAATTTACGTAAAAGGCCCTAAAGTTATTAACAATCGCTTACAAGTAATTGATATTCAGTTAAATATAATTAACTAAATTTCCTTGTTTTTGAGGTAATTATCCCATTTATCTAGCACTTGCTGCATATCATCGGGCAAATTGCTGTCAAAAAACATCTTTTCGCCTGTTATGGGGTGTTCAAAGCCAAGAGTTTTGGCGTGTAATGCCTGGCGGGGTAGTAGTTGAAAACAGTTCTCTACAAACTGTTTGTATTTAGCTGTATTTAAACCTTTTAACACTCTGTCGCCACCGTATTCGTTATCGTTAAATAAAGGGTGACCAATGTGCTTAAAGTGTACACGAATTTGATGCGTTCGTCCGGTTTCTAATTTACATTCGATCATGGTTAAGTAACCATAGCGTTTGATCACCTTCCAATGTGTTACCGCATGCTTTCCAATTTCGCTTCCTTCCGGAAAAACTGCCATTACTTTTCTGTTCTTTAGGTCACGACCAACATTACCCACAATTGTACCTGCATCCTCTTTTAGGTCGCCCCACACGATGGCAATATACTTACGGTCAATATTACGGTCAAAGAACAACTTAGACAACAAGGTCATAGCACGCTCGGTTTTAGCGATCATAATGATCCCGCTCGTGTTCTTATCAATGCGGTGTACTAAACCAATGCGATCTAATACTAGATCGTCGCCAATTTTAGCAGGACGGCTCGGTAAATTTTTAAAATGATAGGCCAAGGCATTTACCAAGGTACCGGTATAATTACCATAAGCAGGATGCACTACCATGCCCGGTTTTTTATTGATGATGGCCAGGTAATCGTCTTCAAAAACAATGTCAATGGGAATGTTTTCGGGTAAAACTTCTACGGTGCGTGGCGGAACGGTTAATTGAATAGAGATCTCATCAAAAGGTTTGATCTTGTAATTAGATTTGACCGATTTACCGTTCACTAAAATATTTCCGGCATCGCAATTGTTTTGAATTTTTGTGCGTGTGCTATTGGCAATGCGCGTTAAAATAAATTTATCAATGCGAATAGAAACTTGTCCTTTTTCAACTTTAATATTATGATGTTCGTAAAGCTGGGGAATATCTTCACTCTCTAACTCATCATCCGGCAACTCCACACTGTTGATCATAAGTACTAATGCTGTATAATAATTTTGTGGCGGCTTATTTGGTTATTGGCCGACCTTACGGTTAAAAAATAAACACCGTTATGTAAATCGGAAGTTTGAATATGTGTGCGAACTGAATTTATTTCTCCTTTAAGCAAGGCAGCACCAGTTATGGAATAAACCGTGTAAGAAGCGTTTTGCAGATCGCTAGTCGATTGCAGGATAAATTGATCACTTGCCGGGTTAGGATAAACTATAACAGATTGCTGCGTGTTTTGCAATTCATTCAATCCAACCGGCGGATCTATTTTTTTACCAAACACCGGGCGCATCATTAAGGATCCTTTGTAGCCCGATTGTGTCCAACCGTTACCAATATTGTAATACAACTTCTCGTTTGAATTGTAATTCATGTCAAAACCAATGGTAATCCCACTCGCTACATATTGCTGTATACCGATGTAATAATTACCGGCAGATAATACCAATGGTGAATTTAATTTGTACTCTGCAAATTTGTTATGCCCGCTGGTTGAATACCTAGGGTACATAGAATCGGAAGTGAAAATGTTAATGCCCGGGCCGCTGCCACCATCGGTGTATACATTGATCTTAAACTTATAAGCGCCGGTAATGGTATTGTTGGTGTAAGTAGAGATAGCACCAATAGGATCGAAATAAATGCGCAGTGCACGCAAGGTATCGTTTACATTGATCTGATATTTTTGCGCCATACGCGAACCCGAGTTCACAATGTAATAACCGGTTTCGCAGCTACCATCATCGTAAGCAAAGTAATTGCGAAACTGTTGCTTTTGAAAAACCGTATCGTTGCCCACATTTACATCTCCGGCCAAATTCAACATGTAATGTTTAATGGTAAAATCCATACTATCGGTCATAGCCGCAAAGGTATATGTTAACGAAGGATTGCAGTGTGCCGAATAATGTTGCCAACCCGCAGGTTTAAATGGCGGTAAGTTAGATGCCCCGTAAGATTGTGAATTGATCAAAGCATTATCCTTATCATAGATCTCGTATGAATAGGTGGTATTTACAGTAGATGTACCATTGTAACGAATGTAGTTTGAAAAACGGGTTGCCATATCGTTACCGGTAAACTGTTGCCATGGCATAGCGCTGTAACTCTTTAGGAAAGATGTTGGCACATAACCAATGGTGAGGTCGTTCCAAGCGGTATCATTCTTTATACTTCTCCCTTTATCTAATAACACATGATCTAAATGCCAGTTATCGTAATTACCGTTTGATGCGGCTTTGTTACGGAAACGGAATTTAAAGCCATCGTGAAAATAAGCGGTATCGGTAACCCACACAAAGGCGCGTTTAAAAATGGTATCGTTGGTGCTGGATGCGGTATTGCCCCTTAATGCCCAAGCTTTTTTGTTCCAAGCCGTTTGTGCAGGCTTATAAAAATCGAGTATCAACGAATCTTGGATCTCCGGCGAATCGCCATTACCTGTTAACTGATAATAAAAGATCAAAGCCACACTATCCGATGGTTGAAGCGTAGCAGAGTTTAAAGTAAATAAATTAATGGGATGCGAGGTTAAGGTATCGGCAGCATTGGCTTGCGTAGCGGTAAACACTAAATTTGGATCGTACGGGAAACCGTATTTATTTAAACCATCAAATGTGGCTACACCTACCGTAAGCGGTGCCTTTGCCATACCGGTGTTGATGTACAAAAGCGAGTCTGACCACAACTGCTGATCAGGATAGGCTAAACGCGAAGCGTAATAAAAATCATCGAAAAAAGGTAAGTTAATGCTACCCGTGGCCGATTTGGCTGCCTGCATGTTGGTCTTACTTTGCGGCATGTAATTTAACTCCGGATATAGGTAATTGATATTAGCGGTCATTGGGCGTAAGCCTTCCTGAGCTATAGAAGAACCAATTACCAAAATGGTAAACAAAAAGAGAACGATATGTTTTTTATAAAATTGAAACATGTTTAATTTTCATTATCAAAAGTACCCGGCGTGTAAGTTCCGTTTGCCGCTGCAGCCGAATCCAAGGCGCCATTGTAATAACTATCTTTTACGCCAACTACCAGATCAATCACACTGCCTTTGCTAATGGGTTGCCCCGGCTCTATTACTTTTCCTTTGTTCAATTGCTCTAATACACAACCATTGCAATCGGCACTTTTGGTACTTACTTTACCTTGTTTTAAACCGTAACTCAATATCAGTAATCGGGCCTGGCGCTCACTTCTATCCTTCAACTTTGGCATCTCTATTTGAGGCGGCACCATACTGGTAACGTACAAGTAAATGGTTCTATTGTGTTTTACCTTGCTTTTTGCAAAAGGCTCTTGTTTAATCACTACTCCGGGTGTTTTCGAAGGGTCAAAAATGCTGTCAATGATCTGGTAGGCCACTTCTTTATCGCTCACAAAACTGCTTAACTCGCTAATGCGCTTTTCGGTAAAATCGGGTACTTCTACAAACTCCCCATGCTCGGTGTAAGAGGATAGGTATTTTACCCAAATGAACAGAACAATTGCAACAGAAAGAAAGGCCAAGCCCAAGTGAACAAAGAATGGTTTGCTTTTTATAAATTTAAATAGGTCGCTCATAACAGATCAGGCTAAATTAGTGATTTTTTTAATAATAGCGCCAATTACACCCCCTTTATTTTTGCTTTTAGGCCTATGAGAATAGTTAACAATTTGTAATAAACGTACAGACATATTTATTTTCGAATGTGCGCCAAAAGCTTACATTTAATCTAAATTTCCAAAAACGATGTTGCTTACAAAACTTAAATGGATGGCCGTTGGTGTGGCTATAACGGCTTCTGCTGTGTTTACCTATAATCACCGCGACTTTTTTAAAAACCTTACCGGCAGTAAATCCAGTACTGGTATCTACAACAAAATAAACCCCGAGTTTGCCAGCTACATCAGCGCTTTCACCACGGGGTATGTATCAACCGGTACTACCATTAAAGTAAAACTCAGCAACGAGTTTGCAAACTCTACGCAATTAAATACGCCGTTAAAAGACGAATATTTTTCTTTTGATCCTAAAATTGAAGGCGAAACTATTTGGAGAGATGCACAAACTCTGGAGTTTAAACCCAAGGAGCGCCTTACGCCCGGCCAAACATACAAGGCTACTTTTCATTTAAATAAACTCATTGAAGTAAAAAAAGAATTGCAGGAATTTGAATTTCAATTTCAAACCATTCAACAATCGGTGCAATTGCAATTGAACGATCTGAAAACGTATCACTCTAACGATTTTGATTACTACAGCATTACCGGAAATATTTCTACGGCCGATTTTGTAACAAATGAAGTGATCGAACAAACCTTACAAACAAAATTAAATTCAACAGCGCTTACACCTAAGTGGCAACATAACGATAAAGGTACCGTTCATAAATTTTTGATCGATAGTATTGAACGACCAAACACCTCCTCTTCTACCCTTTCATTTATATGCGATGCCAAAGCATTGAACTTGGAGTATAAACTGGATCGCAATTTTGAGATCCCGAAAAAAGGTGCCTTTAAATTAATGAACACGTCGGTGGTAAGCGAAAACGAACAGTATGTTTTACTTAACTTCTCTAACCCCATCGATCAAAACCAATCGCTCGAAAGCTTTGTAGATCTTGGCGGATTAAAGGATCTGAAATTTATTGTAAACAACAATCAAGTATTACTTTACCCCAACGAATTAAAAGCGGGTGCCTACACTTTAAAAATTGAAAGCGGCATAAAAGACACTAAGGGCCAGGCTTTGAAAGAATCATCTGAACATGCCATTGTATTTACCGAAGTAAAACCGGCTGTTCGTTTTTTAGGCAACGGAAATATTTTACCAAGTACCAATAATTTAAATTTACCCTTTGAGTGTGTGAACCTGCGCGCGGTAGATGTGAAGATCATTAAGATCTACGAAAATAACATCTTGCAATTTTTACAGAACAATGATTTTGATGGCAGTAGCAACATTGCACAAGTTGGTAAAAAAATTGTTGAGAAACGCATTAACCTGGGCATCACCAATCCTGCTGATTACGGTGTATGGAAGAAATTCTCGCTCGACCTCGGTAGTTTAATAAAATCAGAGCCCGGTGCTATTTACCGCGTGGTCATGAGTTTCAAAAAATCGTATTCTACGTATTCGTGTTTAGGAAATACCGACGACGCGAAGTTTGAAATGGAAGAGATCAAACAAGAAGAGGAGGAAGAAAATGTTTCGTTTTACAGTTACTATTATGATGATTATTCGAATTACGAATACGATGAGAACGAAGAATACAATTGGAGAGATCGCGACGACCCTTGCAAGGCTGCCTATTACCGCCAGTGGGAACGTACCGTATCGCGCAATATTTTGGCATCTGACCTGGGCTTAACCTTAAAGAAAGGAAATGATGGCAATTATTTTATTGCCGCAAACGACCTGATAACCACCAACCCAATGGAAAAAGTTACATTGGAGTTTTACGATTACCAAAAACAATTATTACAAACCGAGCAAACCAATGGCGATGGACAAGCATTTGTTCAATTAAAACAAAAGCCTTCTTTTTTAATTGCCAAAAAAGATAACCAACGTGCTTACATTCGATTAGATGATGGTGCTACCTTACCATTGAGCATGTACGATGTATCGGGCGATGCCATTAAAAAAGGCATTAAAGGATTTATTTACGGTGAGCGCGGCGTTTGGCGTCCGGGCGATTCACTCTTCCTTAATTTTATTTTAGAAGATAAACTCGGTAGCATCCCTGCCAACCATCCGGTGGTATTTGAATTAAGTAACCCACAAGGACAATTATACAAACGTATTTTTAGCAACAAGAGTGTAGATGGCTTTTACAACTTTACCGCTGTTACCGATAAAAATGTACCAACCGGTTTATGGAATGCCGAAGTAAAAATTGGTTCCATTAAATTCAATAAAAGCATACGCATTGAAAACATTATGCCGAATCGCTTAAAGTTAGAAGTGAATGTGGGCGATAATAAATTGATCGTTGGGCAAGCCAACAATATGGTTAGCTTACATGCGGCATGGCTTACCGGTGCCGTGGTACACAACTTACCGGCCAACATTACCGTGGCATTAAGTTCAGCCGAAACATCTTTCCCTAAGTTTAAAGATTATGTGTTTGATGATGCCACCCTGCGTTACGAATCGCAAAATATTACCGTGTTTGATGAAAAACTAGATGATAATGGAAATGCGAATTTCCCGCTCAACATCGACGTGCAAAAAAATGCACCAGGCTTTTTAAAAGCCAACTTTACCACCCGTGTGTACGAGCAAGGTGGTGCATTTAGTGTTGATCGCTTCTCTATACCCTACTCGCCCTACTCTTATTACACCGGTATTAAAATTCCGGAAGGTGAAAAAAATACCGGCATCTTATACACCGGCAAAGATCACTTTATACAAATTGCAACGGTTGACCATAAAGGAAATGCCGTATCGCGCGGTAATTTAAAATTTGAGATGTATAAGCTCGAGTGGCGTTGGTGGTGGGATCAGTACAACGATGAACTGGCCAACTATTCGTCTGACGAATACCACAAACCGGTGCAAATGGAAACCATATCCAGCAGCAATGGCATTGCCAAAGTGCGCGTGAACGTAAAAGAAAACGAATGGGGCCGTTATTTAATTAAGGTAATAGACCAAGATGGCGGACACTCATCATCCTTAGTAACCTACTTTGATTGGAGCAATTGGATGGAAAGAGAAGGCGGTTCAGAGAACAAGATCATCTCGAACATGCTGCACTTTAGTACCGATAAAACTTCCTACAAAACAAATGATGAAGTAACTGTCACCATTCCTTCGCCCGAAAAATCAAGAGCCTTGGTTACCATTGAAAATGGCAGCCGTGTATTAGAAGCACATTGGTTAGAAACAGAAAAAGGAAATACCTCGTTTAAATTTAAAGTTAAACCCGAGATGGCTCCTAACGTCTACGTGCATGTATCACTGATGCAACCGCACAAACGCGCGAACGACCTGCCTATTCGTTTATACGGTGTGGTGCCAATTAATATTGATAATCCGGAATCGCATTTAAAACCTACCATTAGCATGCCGGGCGAATTAGTGCCTGAACAAAACGTAAGCATTAGTGTGGGCGAAGAGAACGGAAAAGAAATGGCCTTTACCATTGCGGTGGTTGATGAAGGACTATTAGACATTACCCGTTTTAAAACACCTAACCCGTGGTTTACCTTTTACTCAAAAGAAGCCTTGGGTGTAAAAACATGGGATGTATACGATAACGTTATTGGTGCATTTGGTGCCGACCTGGAACGCATTTTAAGTATTGGTGGTGATGGCAGCGAAGTGGGCGACGATGGCGCAAAAGCCAACCGCTTTAAACCAATGGTGCGGTTTTTTGGTCCGTACCACTTGGACAAAGGCGATAAACAAACCATACAGTTTAAAATGCCAATGTATGTGGGCTCGGTGCGCACCATGGTAATTGCAGGTCACAAAGGCGCATATGGTATTGCCGAAAAAACAACACCGGTAAAAGCACCACTGATGGTATTAGGCACCTTGCCGCGTGTATTAAGTGTTACCGAAGAAGTAAAATTACCGATCTCGGTTTTTGGCGGCAGTAAAAATGTAGGCAAAACCGAAGTGAAGATAGAAGTGAACGATTATTTACAAGCCGTGGGTGGCTCAGTAAAAAGCGTGAACATTGGTAAGGATGATGAGAAGCTGGTAACCTTTGACCTGAAAGTAAAAAACAAAACCGGTATTGCTAAAGTAAAGATCACCGCAACGGGTGGCGGACATACCACCAGTTACGAAATGGAATTGGATGTAAGAAACCCTAACCCATACCAAACCACCATTAAAGATGTGTTTGTAGATGCCGGCAAATCACTCACAGAATTATTGAACCCATTGGGCTTAAGTGGCACCAATAGCGGTATGTTAGAGCTTTCTACCATACCACCAATAAATTTAGAGGAACGTTTGAATTACTTGATCACCTACCCGCATGGTTGTATTGAGCAAACTACCTCGCAAACATTTGCACAATTGTATTTAAGTGATATTATGGATCTATCGCCTGAACGTAAAACAGCGGTAGAGAATAATATTAAATACGGTATTAACGAGATCCGCAAGTTTCAGTTAGCAAACGGTGCCATGAGTTACTGGCAAGGCATGAACGAGGCGAACGATTGGGGAACTACCTATGCCGGACATTTTATGATCTGTGCCGAGAAGAAAGGTTATACGCTTCCTACAGGTATGAAAAAAGATTGGGTAACCTACCAACAAACGGTTGCACAAAATTTTGAGATCAATAAAAACAAATATTACACCAACGATGTGATGCAAGCTTACCGTTTGTACGCCCTATCATTAGCAGGGCAACCGGTATTAAGCGCCATGAACCGTTTACGCGAGTATGCCAACTTAAGTAACGAGGCACGTTGGTTACTGGCATCGGCCTATGCACAAATTGGGCAAATAGATGAATCGGAAAAACTGATAGCCAAAGCCAGCAGCAATGTGGCAGCTTACCGTGTAAATTATTATACCTATGGTTCATCGGAGCGCGACCTAGCTATTATTTTAGATGCTTTGTGTTTAATGAATAAAAAAACACAGGCCTATGCGCAGTTAAAAAAGGTATCGGCGTTTTTATCCTCTAAAGGATGGCATAGTACACAAACCACGGCCTTTGGTTTAGTAGCAGTAAGTAACTTTATTAAAAAGTTTGGCGGCGCATCGGCTATGCAAGCTAAGGTGGTATTGAACGGTAAAACTATTGACCTAAAAGGCAACACAGCTATAACCCAAATACCAATTGATTTTAAAACCGGTAAAGGCAGCATACAGGTTGATAATTTAGGCAAAGGTGTATTGTATGCCCGCATTATTAACCGCGGCAAACCAAACATTGGCACCGAGGTAGAAGCCAATGAAAATATTATGGTGAGTGCGGTGTATAAAGACCTGAACGGAAACATCATCCCGGTAGATGAATTAGCACAAAGCAGTAATTTTATTTTATCGGTTAATGTGAAAAATTTAGGGCTGGTTGGCGAAATTAAAAACCTGGCTTTAATGAATTACATTCCTTCCGGCTGGGAAATACACAATGCCCGTATGGATGAGAATGAGGCTGCGCTAAAGAACTCAGAATACACTTACCAGGATATTAAAGATGATAAGGTACTCACCTATTTTGACCTAAACACCAACGAAAGCAAAACCTTTAACATTATGCTGAATGCGAGTTACGAAGGCAAGTATTATTTACCGGCCATTAATGTAGAAGCCATGTACGATAACAGCATTTATGCGCGCACCAAAGGCCAATGGATAAAAGTAGTAAAACAAAAAGAGGAGAAGGTGGCTGGGAAGTAGGATTTGGATGCGTTATGTTTTGATTACATATATTTTAATCTTAATTTTAATTAAAGAACCAAAGCTTCACCAAGGCGACTAAAAAAGCTTATAGGGGAACTTTTAGTACCCCCTACAAGATAGTTGTGTGGCATTTTAAAATAGACGACAATGAAAGAGGAAAAATCAGAAAGTAAAGTTAAGGACGTTATCGACGCAGTAACAGGTTTAGTTAATTCCGTTCCAGTATATCATGATGCAATTCAACCTGCAACAAAAGAGGTTGGTAAATCACTTGAAACTGTTGTAAAGACAGTTAATGTGGCTCTTTCACCCCTCAAAGCATTGGTTTGGAGTTTTGAGAAACTTCAAAGCTTTATAGACACAAAAGTTTCAGAAAAATTAAAACTAACTCCTGAAGCCGAAATTCAAACTCCCAAATCTAATATTGTCGTCCCAGCTTTACAAGCTTTATCTTATTCCGGTGACGAACCAATTCTTCAGGAACTTTTTGCGAATTTGATAGCCGCTTCAATGGATCAACATACCTCGAACTTTGCTCATCCCAGCTTTGTCGAAATAATTAAACAACTAACACCAGACGAGGCAAAAATATTAAGACGCTTTTCTCAAGGTGGCAATTTGCCTATTATAAGCTTAAGAAGTGAATTAAAAGAAGGAATCGGTGGTTGGGACATTCATAGAAATGTTTCATTATTTGCCGAAGAAGCATTTTGTGACAATTTATTTTCTACTTCTGTATACTTAGACAATTTTATAAGATTAGGATTAATAAATATTCCAAAGGACTTTGCTTACATAAATAAAGAAATTTACAATGAATTGATAAATCAACCCGATGTGCAACAAGCCATTAAGAATATAGACGAAGAGGAAGGAAGAAAACATCAAATTGTTCATGGACTAGTAAATATTACGGACTTCGGTAATCAATTTATTAGCGTGTGTGTGATAGATCACATTGAACATAGAAAATAAAAACAGCACACAACAACAAATTCGTCCTATACAGGGGACTAGGTTATCGCTCGCAAGCAAATAAGTGACCTGCTTTGCCGTGAGTTTTTGCGGCTCGCTAAAAAACAGTTATCTTCGAAATAAACATTTTTAGGGGTTAGAAAGATGATACTTCTAAAGCCGCATTGGGCAAATCTGCAAAACGTAAGTGTCAATTTTAAAAAGATATATAATTAGAAAATATGGAAGATATTATAGCAATAAAAAAGTTTATGAACGCCCAAGAATCATTGGTTGTTCAACAATCTGACTTTTCATTGAAAACAATTTCAGAAATGGTAGAAAATGGTGCAATTGACATAGCACCGCATTACCAGAGAAGAGATAGATGGAATTTGTCAAAGCAGTCAAGTTTAATAGAATCTTTCATCTTAAATGTTCCCGTGCCACCTGTATATCTATCAGAGGATGATTATGGAACTTATAGTGTTATTGACGGTAAGCAAAGAATTACCTCAATAAAGAATTTCTTGAATAATGAATTTAAGTTAAAAGACCTACAAAGATTTCCAGAGTTAAACGGTCTTTATTTTTCAGAGATTCCGCAGAAAATCAAAAATGCATTGAGTGTTAGACCTTATTTAAGAATTGTGACCTTATTAAGACAGTCCGACCCAAGCTTAAAATTTGAAGTTTTTTTAAGATTAAATACAGGAGGAGAACACCTAAAACCACAAGAAATAAGAAATGTTGCATATCATGGAAGTTTAAACAATCTCTTGTTTGAATTATCAGAAAACGAAATTTTAAGACGTAGATTGAAAATAACAGATCCAAATTCAAATGCATTTCGTAACATGGAAGATTTAGAGCATATTTTACGATTTTTTACACTTTTCGAAAATTGGCAACAAATCGGGAATGTTCTTTCAGTTGAAATGGATAAATATATGGCGGATAATCAAAAGGCCGATGATCAAAAAATATCAACCTTACGAGATCTATTTAATGAAACAATTACTGTTTGTGACATTCTTTGGAGAGATAAAGCATTTAATAAACCTATTGCTGGCGGTTGGCGAGAACAACTAATTTCACCCTTATATGATGCAGAAATGGTCGCAGTTGCATTACTGCTAAATGAGGATAGGGTAAATAGAATAATAGATAGGCACGAAGAAATTGTTTTAGGAACAAGAAATTTATTTGAAAACGACCCTGTATTTAACAAAGCTGTAAGTCAAGCGACAAATAATCCGAGTAACATTCAAGTTAGAATCGGAAAAATGTATGATTTATTAAATGATTTAGTTTAATCAAACTATGCCTACAGCAAGACAATCATTTATTGAAAGAATTGATCATTTAAGTAAATCGCTAAGTGTTGATACTTTAAATGATCAAGTTGCAACAAACATTGTACACAATAATATTGCAAAACTTCTGCGTAATGGGCTTGCTGTGGTTGGTTTTGTTGCCATAGAAGATTTTATTAAAAAGAGAACTGGAGAAATTCTAAGTGAAATAGGAACAACGACAGTTCCCTTTTCTAGTTTGCCTTTGTTGCTTAAATATTCAGTTACAGTTGATGTTTTACAAGCCTTATCAAGAATTGTAAAAAATGAGCAAACTTCTGAAGACGAAATAGCTTTCGTTCAGACCGAGGCTTCAAAAATATCCTCTACATCAAACACTGCTTATGACTTAACTGAATATGCTTTTGGCTATAAATACTCAAATATAAATGATGGAGAGGTAAAAAATATTTTGAAATCATTTTCAATAAATGATGGTTGGGGTAACATGACAGCAATTTCTTCTAGGATTGGCTTAACTGCATTCCCTTTAAATAACTCCTTTAAAAATGCTGCAATTAGACGTCATAAAGCAGCACATGTAGCTCATTCTAACACACCAATTAATGACTTGAACCAATATGTTTCGGAAGCATATGGAATAGCAATTGGTTTTGATAGTTTAATAACAAAGGCTCTAACTCATATTAGAAGACACAATGCAAATTATCTTGCAGGTAATTTGAATATTGATCAATCTTTTATCAAACTAAGTTCTATTAAATATGAGAATGGCATTTGGAAATATAAGAGAGAAAATAATAGTAGGTCTATCAAAAATGACAATGATAAAGCAGCATTGATAGCTTGGGTAATTATTAAGGCACAGGCAAATGAAGAAACTCTAGTAATATATGACGAAACAAACAATATAACCGATTGGCTATGCTACTAACAGAGACTAAGCGCAAGGCGAACAGACTCAGTCATTGCTTGAATGTGCAATCAACCCACATTATGATTTATCAGCTACCTGCAAAACCTTATCAGGATTCGCCAAAATAAAATCAAGCGCCAATTTACAGTCTTTAGAAACCGTTTTATTTAAATGATGGAACCACTCCGGCTCCTTTTCGTTACGCACATACATGTAAAGTGCAAATAAATAGCCCCAATCGGCAAATGAAAGATAACCAAGGGTATTGCTTTGCCAGCTGGATTGCGTTCCCTGGCTCTCGCGGGTAAAGGTTAGCACCGTATCTGAATTAAATAAGCCAAAACCAAAAAAGAGCGGTAACATATCGGTTAACTCTTCGGAGTTCTCTTGCATGCGCCCCTCACCCAATAATTTGATGTGCGAAAACTCATGCGCTATGGTGGCAATTATTCGTCCTACATCTACATGTATATTGTCAGCAAAATTAACCTCGTATTTACCGGCGCTGTTTTTACCATAATACAAACCGGCAGCACTTGTATCTTTACTATTGGGGTCAGCCGCCGAAATATCAACCGGCTGCGCTCCTTTAAAAAAACCAATTTCCAAGCTCTTTGGATCAATATCCATCACTTTCGCGATCTTGTGTGCTAAAGGAATTATTTCAGCCACCTCATTTATTTCAATGGGGAAAATTGGAGCATCACGCGTGAGCATGGGTTTATGGATAATGTCTTTTCCAAACAATTCCAACACGTAGGTAAATGCATCGTCAATCGATTGTCGTCTTTCTTCATTCAGTGGCAAACCAGGTATCAAAAATTGGCCTTCAAATTGCATGAGGTCATCTTTAAACATGGTGTCTCTATTAAATCTTATGCCCTCTTCGGGGTCACCTTTTGCCAGATCACCCAATTCATGAAATTCAATCGCCTCGCCATCCACATATAGCTTTTCGTCATCCAGGCTATCTTGAATTTTTGCATCTTCCTTTTTCTTAATACGTAATTCGTAATAAAACAACAGTCCTAAAAGAGCAACAATAGAAGCAATGCCGATATAAACGTTCATATGACAAAATTATCATAATTAATTTATGGCACAAGTAAGTTTGAGTGTTACAAATTAAGCAGACTCGATCACTGTTGGGGCAATTTATAACGCACTTACTCGTACATTCAATTTCCATTTGCCTCTTAGCTAAAGTTTTGTATCTTTAAAATACCCTTTGTGGGTTAAGACAAGTGATGTTTCATAAACAAGCTTTGCCTACCTTACAAAGATTACCAGCAAAAATTACCATGCCATATCGCTTCAAAAAATACTTACTAATAATCCTTTATATTCAATCATGTTTTGGGCAAACTTCATTCAATTGGGTTTCCCTTCCAACGGAAGTAAACAATACAGTTTATAATTTAACCGAATATGATGGCAAGCTTATTGCGAGCGGACTATTCACAGTTGCTGGGACGACGCCAGTTAATAAAATTGCTTCTTGGGACGGAACAAATTGGTCTTCCTTAAGTTCAGGAGTACATGGCGGGTCTAATACATTTGTTTATAAAACCCTTGTTTTCAATAACGAACTTTATGCAGTTGGTAATTTCGATTCCGCAGGTACTGTGCTTTGTAAAGATATCGCAAAATGGAATGGAAGTAATTGGAGTGGTTTTGGTACAGGCTCTAATGCCATTATTTATTCAATTGGCGTTTTCAATAATGAAATTTATGTTGGTGGAACATTTGACAGTATTGGAGGAATTGCAGCAAATCACATTGCAAAATGGAATGGATCAAATTGGCTTCCACTTGGAAGTGGTATTTATGGGAACAATATAAATGACATGTGTGTCTATCAAAACGAGCTTTATATTATAGGTGTTTTGGATAGCGCAGGTCACATTTCATGCGATAATGTTGCAAGATGGAATGGAACCAATTGGAATAATGCATCTACTGGCCTAGCTTATGGCAGTTCTGCATTAATTGTAAAAGATAATAAACTAATTGCTGGGTCTCAGAACAATCTTACCCTTCCTCCTTTATATCCAATTGAAATAAAACAGTGGGATGGGAATAATTGGACCTTGTTAAGCCAAAATGATAGTCTTGCAGCTAGGGCATTTGTTGTTTTTAACAATGAATTATATTTATCTGGTGGTCTTGTACCTCTCTCGGAAGAGTACTGCAATGTAAGAAAATGGAACCCAACAATATCACGATGGCAAAAAGTTGGCACAGGAATAAATGATTATACTTCTGGGCTTTGTGTTTATAATAATGAACTTTATTGTGGCGGCGCTTTTCGAAAATCAACTGGGGCTAATCATAATTTTATTGCGCATTATACTGATGTAACTAGCGTAAAAAGTAATTCATCAATTGGATCTATCGTAAATATCTACCCAATTCCGGCAAAAAATAATTTTTCAGTTGAAATTAATTCATACTTATTTCCTAATTATTTCACCCTAAATCTTTACGATTTAGAAGGTAAAATTATTTACACAAAACAATGTGCCGCTGGAATAACAATTATTGATGACTTTAAATATAAAGGAGTATACTCATGGAAATTATTTTATGACAAAAGACTAATCAAGGTTGGTAAAATTGTTATGGAATAACCCATAGAATTATAAAAGTTAATTAGAGTAAGTTCCACCAATTAATTTCATTGTATTTATATCAGAGGTTATTAAGAATGAGATAAAACCTAATATTGAATAATTTTAGGCGCCCCTCATCCCCCATTCTTCTCATCTATCTTCACCACAAAAGTAAAATAGATAACCACTATTAAGGCCACGGAACCTGTTAGCACAAAGGTAAAGCCGGCACCAAAATAATACCAAATAACACCGGCAATGGTACTGGCCAACATGGCACAAATACTTTGAAAAGCCGCGTAGGTGCCAATGGCGGTTGCGGTATCTTTTTTATGAGAGATATTTGAGATCAATGCTTTTGAAATACCTTCGGTAGCGGCAGAGAATATACCATAGATAAAAAATAAAACTGCATATATGTATACACTGTGGCTTACGCTCATACCAAAGTACACCAGGGCAAATAATAAAATGCCAAACACATACATGTTCTTTAAGCCCACCTTATCGGCCAGTACACCCAATGGGTATGAGAACAAGGCATACACCAAATTGTAAAATATAAATACACCAATTACCAAAGTATCTGATAAGCCTGCTTGTTTGGCCTTTAAGATCAAAAACACATCGGAGCTATTAAACAAAGTAAACAACAATAAACCAATGAGCAGTTTGCGGTAATCGGGTGGGCTCTCTTTCCAATACTTTATAAAATCTAATAAGGAGGTGCGCTTTTTTTGGCTCTGTTCAACCGGCGCTTTATCTTTTATGAGTAAGGAACCGGCTAATGCCAGCAAGCCCGGTATAAAAGCAATGTAAAACAATACTGTATAATTTTTAGGATAAAAATACAGATACAACAAAGCCAATGATGGTCCAATAGCTGCGCCCAAGGTATCGAGTGTGCGATGAAAACCAAATATCTTTCCTTTGGTTTGCGGTGTAGCTTCATCCGATAAAATGGCATCGCGTGCGCCGGTGCGTATGCCTTTACCAAAGCGATCGAGTGTACGCGAAAAAAAGATCCATAAAGGGTTGGCAAACATCACCAACAAGGGTTTTGAAATGGCACTTAAGCTGTAACCTAATTGCACAAAGGGAGCGCGTTTACCACTGTTATCGCTGAGCTTACCAAAATAACCTTTGCTTAAACCGGCTGTGGCTTCGGCCACACCTTCTAAAAGGCCAATAAATAAAATAGAGAAACCAATACTCTCTAAATAAATGGGCATAACGGGGTACAGCATTTCGCTGGCCACATCGGTAAATAAACTTACTAAGGATAGTACCCAAACAACGCGTGTAATATGTTTTAATGGAGCGATAGGCGAAGGTAAAACAAAAAAGGCCTGTATCTCTACAAGCCTTTCAAAAATTTAAAATACTATTTATTTAACCAGAGTTACTTTGGTAGCGTTTGGTCCTTTTTGTCCCATTTCCACTTCAAAGGTCACTTTATCTTTTTCTTTTACCGGTGGTGTTACCACACCATTTACGTGAAAGAAGATACTGTCTTGTGATTTTTCATCTTTAATAAAACCGTAACCTTTTTCATCGTTAAAGAAAGTTACACTTCCTTTTCTGATCAGGTCAGCCGGATCAATTGGTGTCTCAATACGAGCACCCATTTGAACATCTTCTACATTAAATTCTTTACGTTTTTTTGGATCGGGAGGTGTGTCGGTTAAACGTCCGAACTCATCCACATACACCATCATATCTTCCAGGCTCTTACCCTTGTCATTATTGGCTTTTCTCTCAAGTCGCTTCTCTTCTTTCTCTTTTCTCTTCTTTAACTTTTTGATCTCTTTTTCTTTTTTACTATACGTTTCTTGCGACTTAGCCATTTTTTTGTTTTAGGTTTTGAGCTTCCTTTTTGGAAGTTGTTAGATACAAATATACGAATAATAAACGAGTGTTCAGATGTTTAGGATATGTTTAATGTCATGTGTTGATTAAGAATTATTAAGCGAATCGTTAATTCTTATTTCATGAGGGCGTGCCCCCGTGCTTACTATATCCAACCAATTAGCGTAAAGGCCGGGGTCGCGCTTGGAGTTTATACTGAGCGCAGTCGAAGCACTTCAAGTCCTCCCCTTCGATTCGCCGCGGCGAACGCTCAGGGTCCGGGCTTTCCGCTACAATCGCTCACGCTAATTAGTGGTGTAATATAATTTTGGGTAAGAATGAATTTAAAGAAATTAAACGCAAAGGCAACAAACACCAATAAACTGAAAAGAAGGGCGCGTAGGCCTGTCAAAAAGGCGGGCCGGCGTGGGTGTGAATCGGAATTTGTTAGATGAGTTTGAAGGAGCTTTAGCCGCCTTCAAAAACGAATCTTACAAATTTCGAGAGCGGGCTGAAGCATCTTTTTGACTTGTCTTTTTGGTTACTTTTTTGACTAAGAAAAAAGTGACGAAAGAATATTTTAAAAACAATTTGAACCGGTGTTTCGTCCGATAGTTATCGGACTACGCTCAACAACCGGATTTGATTCGCCGAGGTGGATCGGGACGATGTGATAAGAATAGTGTGTAAAAGCATAATAGCACCTCCTCGTCACCCTGATTCCGATAGCTATCGGAATGATTCAGGGTCTCAGCACTTAACACTGTTTGAGAACTGAGATGCTGAAACATCCCGATAGCTATCGGGACAGCATGACCACCGATGTTTAGTTGAAAGTACGCCCTAAAAAAACAAAAAGTTGAACTAGATCGAATGCCCCATTTTATCCTTCTTTGTTTGAAGGTATTTTTCGTTGTGGGGGTTTGACTTGATGATGATCGGTAAATTCTCAACTATCTCGAGGCCATAGCCAATAAGGCCTGCGCGCTTACGTGGGTTATTGGTGAGTAAACGGATCTTGCTAATATTTAAATCGCGTAATATCTGTGCGCCAATGCCGTAATCGCGTTCATCCATTTTAAAACCTAATTCTAAATTGGCTTCCACGGTATCTAAACCTTTTTCTTGCAGTTTGTAAGCCTTGAGTTTATTTAATAAGCCAATGCCTCTGCCCTCTTGGTTCATGTATACGATCACGCCTTTTCCTTCTTTTTCAATTTGCTCCATGGCTGCGTGTAATTGCGGACCACAGTCGCAACGGCAACTGCCAAATATATCGCCGGTAACGCAGCTTGAGTGCACACGTACCAAAACAGGTTCATCTTTTTTCCACTCACCTTTTACAAGCGCCATGTGCTCTTGCCCTGTAGTATTTACTTTGTAGGCTATCAATTTAAAATCGCCCCATACGGTTGGCATATCCACTTCTACTTGGCGTTCAATAATGGTTTCTTTAGCCAAGCGGTAGCTGATGAGATCTTTAATGGTAATGATCTTCAGGTCAAAACGCTCTGCGATCTTTACCAGATCGGGCAAACGCGCCATGGTACCATCTTCATTCATGATCTCTACTAAAGCACCACAAGGTTCAAAACCGGCTAAACGAGCCAGGTCTATTGTTGCCTCAGTGTGTCCGGTACGGCGTAATACCCCACCCTCTTTTGCTTTGAGCGGAAATATATGTCCGGGTTTACCAAACTCACTTGGTTTAATGTTTGGGTCAATTAATGCTTTTACGGTTTTGCTTCTGTCTTGCGCCGAAATACCGGTAGTACAGCCATGGCCTAAAAGGTCGATGGACACTGTAAATGCCGTTTCGTGCAGCGAGGTGTTGGCAGGCACCATCATATCTAATTGCAGATCTTTTGCTTTTTGCTCAGTAATAGAAACACATATTAAACCACGGCCATGTGTAGCCATAAAGTTAATTACCTCGGGCGTAACGTTAGCCGCAGCGGTAATAAAATCTCCCTCATTCTCACGGTCCTCATCATCCACCACAATGATCACCTTACCATTTTTGATATCCTCTAAAGCCTCCTCAATGGTATTTAATTTAAATTCGCTCATAATCGTACAAAGTTAATAATTAAACCAATAAATTTGCTTTATGTTCAATTTCAAAGCCCATTTACAGGATAAACTCGGCAAACCCCTGCCGGGAATAGATGCACAATACGAAATGGCGCCTGCAACTCGCGAACGTTACCCTATTGAATTACTCGACCCCAGCACTTATCGCAAAAGCGCGGTAATGTTGTTGATATACCAAACCGAGAATGGCATGTACATACCGCTCACCAAAAGGCATACCTACGATGGCAAGCACAGCGGCCAAATAAGTTTACCGGGTGGCAAGTATGAGGAAAGAGACGAGAGCCTTTTAAACACGGCTTTACGCGAGTTAAATGAAGAAATTGGGATAGAAGAGCACATTGAGGTATTGGGAGGCTTAACGCCCGTTTATATACCGGTGAGTAATTTTTACGTGGCGCCTTTTGTGGGTTTGTATACCAAAAGCGAGATCAACTTTAATAGTAATACGCGTGAAGTGAAGGAATTGATACAACTGAACCTGGATGTATTAAAGAATGATGCCATTGTGGAGAGTGAAGGCATAGTGCATGGCGACGGCTTTAAATTAAAAACCCCCTACTTTAACGTAGAGGGTAATATTGTTTGGGGCGCAACGGCCATGATCTTAAACGAATTTAAGAAGCTGATTATTTAGAGAACTCAGTTACTAAATTATCGTAGCATAAGTAGTAAGTACCTTTTTTCAAATTATCGATACCAACATTTTTACCAAAACCTTTTTTAACTACAATACCGTAAGCATCGTAAACTTCGTAAGCTGTTTCGTTACTAAAATCAATTGATTTGTTTTTAGCTACAGCGAAACTTGGCTTTTGTGCATTTGAGTTAACAGCGATCTCTTTTGAGTAACGTGGGATACCCGCATTACCTTTTTGTTTTACACGGAATTTGTTTTCGCCGCTGTGCATGACAACTTGGAAAGAATATTCGTGATTGTCTGGAGTACCAATACCTGCAACTTCACCAACCGGGATCCATTTGTTCCATTTAAACGTTTCGATCACATACGGTAAAGCACCTGATTCGTTTTTGCTGGTCCACTTTAATAAACCGGTCTCAGAAATATTCATTACTAAAACATCAAAACTAGGTTTTGGCTTTAGGTCATCTGCATTTAATACTTTAGGTAAACATCCCTCTTTGTGGATGATCTCAACAGTTACTTTATCACCAAACTTTAATTGTAAGGAAGCAAGGTCAATTTCAAAAGCGCTTGAGTTAGTTTCATCTGTAGTGATCTTTCCGTTCACTTTAATTTCTTGAGCACAAAAACCAACACCACTGTTTCCGAAATAATTTTGAACAAACAAATTCTTGTTTTGATACTTGCCCTCAATTATTATAACACCAGCATCTGTTTTACCAACAAAAATGGTCAGAAAAAATAATGCAATCAAATTCTTCATATTCTAATAATTTACCCTCAAATGTACGCATAAAATCGCCGAATCACAAAAACTTTCGCAATTTAACAATAAGATAAAGTACGCCTATGAATGTTAATAACCCTACTAAAACGAGCCAGGTTTTCTTATAGTGAATACCTGTTTTTTGCAGGTCCTTACGGTATCCCCAAACAAGCACACCAACAAAAAGAAGGATAAAAAACAATGTGAATAAAATTCTTCCGGTAGTAAACATAGTGCGAAATTACGTTAAAGATTTAATTTTGCATCATCATTCGTGAAATTCAGGCGCTGTTACATATCTCTTTTAATCGTTTTAGTATCGGCCACTGCTATGGGCAATAAATTAACAGATGCCTATGCCGCCTTAAGCATACACGATTATTTTAAAGCCAAGAAACTGTTTTATGCGGTAAACAAAAAGCAGGCAGATGCGTATGCCTCCTATGGCCTCTCCATCATTTACTTTCGCAACAACAATCCTTTTCATCACACCGATAGTGCAGCCAAGTATGCGAACATAGCGTTTAACACCTTTAAGAAAACGAACATCAGCAACACGCTCTCCGGGTTCACTATTGATCAAGCGAGTTTACAGGCCATGGTAGATTCGATAGCCTATCAACAACTAAAAAAATGTGTGGTTGCCAATACCATTGAAACCTATGAAGTCTTTTTAAAACAAAACTACCTATGCGCGCCACGCTACCGCCAGGCCGCCATTACCGCGCGTGACGAACTGGAATACAACCAGGTATTGCGCGTGAATAAAAGCGATAGCACCCTGTTTTTTATGACGACACACCCTTTGAGTGTGTTTAAAACAGATGCCTTTAAGTTAAAAGAACGGCAATTGTATAACGAGATCACCGCTGATAAACGTGCCGAAAGTTACATTTACTTTATTGCGCATCAATCACTCAACGCCAATATCAATAGTGCTTACAGGGCTTTACTCGATCTTTACAAAGAAAGCAAGAACACCGAAGGTGTTGTAGCATTCATTAAAAATTACCCAACGGCACCACAACATACCGAAGCCTGGCAAACCTTGTTCACCCTTACGATCAAAACATTTACCAAAGAAGAATTAGAAAGTTTTTTAGTGAGCTACCCCGATTTTCCGTTTAAAAATTCGATCTTAAAAGAGGTACAATTGAACTCATTGGAACTAATACCGTTTGAAAAAAACGAACGCATAGGTTTTGCCGATACCAGCGGGAAAACAGTGATAGAGCCGATGTACGACGAGGTGAGTGATTTTTACGAAGGCCTGAGCATTGTGCATAAAAACGATTCGGTGTTTTACATCAACAAAGAAAACAAGAACACTTTGAACCGCATTTTTACCGATGCCCTACCCTTTACCAATGGCTTAGCGCCAGTGAAACTCAACAACAAATGGTATTTGATAAACCGCCTGGGAGAAGCCAAAACAGAGACCTTTGAAGAGATCAACGAATTAGGTGAGAATGTGTATGTGGTAAAAAAAGATAATTTGTATGGCGCTATTGACCCGTACGGACAAACCCTCTACCCCATTAAATACGATAAATTAGGCAATGTAAAAAATGGCTGCGCTTACTATCAACTCGACGGCGCTTATGGTTTTATAACCAAGAACGGTTATGTGCATAAGCCGGAGTTTGAGTGGATATCAGACTTTAGCACAAACGGCTTAGCTGTTTACAAATGGCAAAATAAATTTGGCTTGATAAAAAACAACGGTGTGGCCTTAACGCCCGCTAACTACGACCAGATCATTAAAGCAAGCGACTCGCTATACCTATTGATACTGAACAACCAATACGGTTACTACTCGGCTAATGGCTGCTTTTTAAGCGAAATAGCCTACGATTACGAAAAAGAAAAAAGCACCAATTACTACACCAACGGAACAACCTTAAAACTCATTAAAAAAGGCAATCAGGCCTTGATGGACCTCAACGGGCGCGTGAGTATTGACTTTGGTGTTTACAGCGAGATAAACTTTGCCAGCAACGGATTGATACGCATTAAAAAGAATAACAAATACGGTTACATTGATCGCAAACTGAACTCGGTAATACCTTGCAAATACCTAACAGCCGGCGATTTTGAAGATAGCATAGCCATTGTGACTTCAAAAAAAGGCTACCACTTGATCAACACCAAAGGCGATGAACTTTTAACTACAGAAGCGCCAATAGAGCGTATTTGCAAAGGATATTATGTAAGCGAAACAGAAGAAGAGCCGGCCTTATACAGCAAAACCGGAGCCCTACTCTACTCTAAATTCAAGTCTTTTGAAATTTACAAGCACTACCTCATCCTGTATTTGGAAAACAATCAAATAAAAATCATAGCAATTTAACTTCACAATACATTTTTTTTTAACTTCGTAACGTATTTAACCAAAACAAAAAATGACAAAGATCCACAACTTCAGCGCTGGTCCGGGTATATTACCGCCAGAGGTTTTAAAGCAAGCTTCTGAAGCTTGTATTAATTTCGATAACATGAATTTATCGTTATTGGAAATTTCGCACCGCAGCAAAAATTATGTAGCTGTAATGGACGAAGCGCGCCAATTGGTGAAAGACCTATTTGAAGTGGGTGACGAATACGAAGTATTTTATTTAGGTGGCGGTGCAAGTTTACAATTTGCCATGGTACCTTATAACTTATTAACTGAGGGCGGAACTGCAGCCTACACCAACACCGGTGTTTGGGCCAGCAAAGCTATTAAAGAAGCAAAAATGTTAGGTAATGTAAATGTGGTTGCTTCGTCGGAAGACAAGAAATTCTCATACATTCCGAAAGGATATATTATTCCGGCAGATGCAGATTATTTTCACTGCACGTCGAACAACACCATTTACGGAACACAAATGAAAGCGTTCCCTAAGAGTCCGGTACCAATGGTATGCGACATGAGCTCTGACCTTTTTAGCCGCCGTGTAAATGCAAGAGATTTTGCATTGATATATGCAGGTGCGCAAAAGAACATTGGTCCTGCCGGCAGCACCATGGTTATGGTTCGTAAAGATGCATTAGGAAAAACATCACGTAAGATGTTATCGATGTTAGATTACAATGTGCACATTAAAGGCGAGAGCATGTACAATACACCACCTGTATTTCCGGTGTATGTAACCATGTTAACCTTACGTTGGTTAAAACAAAATGGCGGTGTAGATTGGATCGAAAAGATCAATCAGAAAAAAGCAGATACACTTTACAACGAGATCGACAGAAACTCATGCTTTGAAGGAACAGTAGCTAAAGAAGACAGAAGTAACATGAACGTGTGCTTTTTACCAACTAAGCCTGAGTACGAAGCAGAGTTTGATAAATTCGCAAAAGAATACAACCTCAGCGGATTAAAAGGACACAGAGATGTGGGTGGATACCGTGCATCGTTATACAATGCCTTACCACAAGAAAGTGTGGATGTATTGGTAGCAGCTATGCAAGCGTTTGAAAAGAAGTTTGCTTAACCGGCAATTCGACAAGCTCAATGACCTGTATCGGTTGCTTTGCTTGCAGAAAAACCAAAGCCTCTAGTACAAACTAAAATCTGGCACTTACGCGCCAGGGATTGAAGCGGAAATCCTTTTTTGCTTGCCTCTTTTGCAAAAAAGATTGCAGCGAAAAGCCCGCCCGGGCGCCCAAACAAAAAACAATTGAGCGAACTTGAATAAAGGTGGGCACGCCCAAATAAAAAAATTAAATATATGAGCAAAAAAATATTAGCCAATGATGGCATAGATGCAGTAGGAAAAGAACTTTTAGAAAAAGCAGGTTTTACTGTAATTACCGATAAAGTAGCGCAAGAAGACTTAGCAAAAGAACTGAATGATAAAGGCTACGTTGCTTTAACCGTGCGCAGTGCAACCAAGGTTCGCAAAGATGTAATTGATGCGTGCCCGGGTTTAAAAGTAATTGGCCGTGGTGGTGTTGGTATGGATAATATTGATGTAGATTATGCGCGCGAAAAAGGGATCAATGTGATCAACACGCCGGCAGCATCATCTAACTCAGTAGCTGAATTGGTATTTGCACATTTATTTAATGCGGTACGTTTTTTATACGACAGTAACCGTCAGATGCCGGTGAATGGTGAAGAGAAATTTGACGACCTAAAAAAGAAATACGCCAAAGGAGTTGAGCTACGTGGTAAAACCATGGGTATTGTTGGTTTTGGAAGAATTGGACAGTATGCCGCTAAAATGGCATTAGGCTTAGGAATGAAAGTGGTTGCATTTGACCCTTTTGTTACTGAAGCAATTATTGACATTGAAATTGAAGGAGCAAATGCACCGGTAAAAGTAAAGATCAATCCGGTTGGTTTGGATAAAGTATTGCAAACAGCTGATTTCATTAGCTTTCACGTACCGGGTGGTAAATTGATCAGCAAGCACGAAATTGCATCGATGAAGAACGGCGTGATATTAATTAATGCTGCGCGTGGTGGTGTAATTAACGAAGAAGACTTGTTAGAAGCATTGAACAGCGGCAAAGTATCGCATGCCTGTTTAGATGTGTTTGAGAATGAGCCACGCCCGAGTGTATCTATATTAAAGCATCCGAAGATATCGTTAACACCACACATTGGCGCTGCCACTAACGAAGCCCAAGAACGTATTGGTGTGGAGTTAGCTGAGAAGATCATTGCTGCTTTGAAGTAAGTTTTTAACCACAAAGACACTGTGGTCTGCTAAAGGCAGAAGATATAACCACTAAGACACAAAGACACTAAGTTTTTATTCTTTTACAGATGTTTTTTGTGAGATGTCTTCAATTTTTTTTGTGACTTTGTGGTAAACACTAAGTAGAAAAGACACTCTTATCTGCTAAAGACAGAAGATATAACCACTAAGACACAAAGACACTAAGTTTTTTGTTTCAAATTTCAGTTTCTTTTTTTGTGACTTTGTGCCTTCGTGGTTTATAAATTTTCTCTTTGTTCCTCCGCCGCGGCGGAGTGGTTCAAAAGTTTTCTCTGTGTCTCCGTGCCTCAGTGGTTAAAACTTTCTAACTTTGCACTACCACACTAAAACTATCTCATGCACAGCATAGAGCCCTTTTATAACTGGCGGCATTTATATGTTGCATCTGAGGACCCTGATTCGCCTTTCTATAACCGGGAGTACAGTGAATTTGAGTACAGCAATACCATTTACAATTACTACATCCATCCGCAGTGGGATGACATTGATAGCGAAACCCTTTACATTAAGATACTGTTTGTTGATTACCAGGAGAAGTACGCCATTATTGAATTGATAGGCGAATGGAACGATGCGATCAACAACGACATCATGTTTTTAAAGCGGGATATTATTGACGACCTGCATTATTTTGGTATCAATAAATACATATTGATCGGAGAGAATGTGTTGAACTATCATAGCAGCGATGACAGTTATTACGAAGAGTGGTTTGAAGACAATGAAGAAGATGGCTGGATCGTGTTATTGAATTTCAGAGAACATGTATTAAAGGAGTTTCAGCATGCGCACATCGACTATTACTTTATTTCCGGTGGAGAGTTGGATGACTTTGAGTGGCGCAAATTCTCACCAGGCCAGGTGTTTGGCAACGTGAGCAAGATCATACACAAAAGATTGGGTTAATCTCCTTCTGTTAAAGGCAAGGTGATCGTTACAGTTTCCTTATCGCGTATTTTTACCGGCACACCGCCAACTACATGATATGGCGCAGCAATGGCATAATCGTAACCAAATGCAAAAACATAATACTTGCCTTTGTATACCTTGAACGAAAACTTTCCGTCTTTATCGGCTCTTACTTTACTATCGTATTTGGTTGTATCGGTTCCAGGAAATTCTTCAGCATCATACTTAATGAAAACCGAAGCATTGGGTATAACTTTTGAGTGGTGAATGGTAACTCCTTCAATGGTTGAATTGCCGCCAATATTATTTTTTTTACACGATACAGCCATTAGAACCAAAACAGCGAGTATCAATTTATTTTGTATCAATTTCATTTAATTTGGATCGGCAAAGCGTTTATCGTTAATGAATTTATAGTCGGTTAAAGTTCCCAAAAACGCAATGATATCTTGTTTTTCCTGCGCTGTTAAAGGTATTCCACCTGATTGTAATATCGGATCAAGATTAACTAGGTTAACAACATTGTTGGTGTAGTGGTCCAAGCATTGCTCCAAGGTTTGGTATCGGCCATCGTGCATGTAAGGACCCGTTAAGGCAATGTTTCGTAAGCTTGGCATTTTAAATTTATATCTGTCTTCCGGCAATCCGGTAATATGGGCTCTGCCACTATCAACCAAGAAAGGATTAATGCTTAAGCCATTGTTACGATAACTATCATCGGTAAACAAGGGTTCTTTATGGCAAACGTTACACTTTGCTAAAAACAAATTATAGCCTCTTAACTGTTCTGCATTTAACGAAACATTATTCTCATTGCGTTTATACAGGTCGTATTTGCTGTTATAAGAATACAGCATACCCATAAACTGCGCCATGGCTTTGAGCATTTTTGAATCGGTTACTTCTTCGCTGCCATAAGCCTCTTTAAACAATGTTCGGTATTTTGAGCTGGCGCGTAGTTTATTTAATGCATCTCCAAAATTCAAGTCCATTTCAATTGGGTTTTGAATTGGACCAATTGGTTGCACTTCAATGTGATTGATACCACCATCGTGCATAAAGGTTTTATGCCAGTTTAAATTAAACAAAGCCGGCGCATTTCGCTTTCCTACTAGGTCGTTAATACCATGACTAAACTTATGTTCAGCATGAGCAAAAGCGGCGTATTGCTGATGACAACTTCCACAAGAAATGGTATTATCGCGTGAAAGGATTCGGTCGTAAAATAAAGCACGACCCAATTCAAAAACTTTAGGCTGAAGGGTATTGTTACTAAAGGTGTAAACAGGCGCAGGCCAACCTTCGGGAACCACTTCTTTCAGATCATCTGCCTCAATAATTTCATTGATCTTAGGATCGACCTTGCACGATGGAAAGGCAAAAACCGAAATAACGGTGAGTATGAGTAAACGTTTAATCATTAAGGTACAATAGATTCAAATGATACCATATCTGCATAATTATTGGCAATGGAATTAGCATTTATGCCGGGTGCAGTAACTTCGTATGTAGTTGCAAAACTAACCGTAGTAGGTGTTTTAAACATCTCGTTCACATTGGTCTTTAATTTCAATTGAGGCGATGTGCTATTAGAAACCACTAGATCCTGACCAAATGCAATGGTACGTGTTTTAAGCACGTTATATGGTGCAGCAAATCCACCTGAGTGAAAAGTGATCGATTTATCTAAACTACCTGATTGCGGCGAAAAGCCTTCTAATTTAAGCATGATGTAACCGGTTGACCAGTCCCAAAACATATTCAACGATTGCATCAGATCTCCTTCTTGTGCACCCGATACATTACGAATGCTATCTACACCCATCATATAGGTCACGCTGGTATAGGTACCAGCCGGAATATTTGAAACCACAAAACTTAAACTGCTGGATAAACCATGATTGATCAAGTGGTAGCTATTTGCCTCCACATGTTTTGAACCATCTGCCTTTGTAAAAACAACATTACTGATGTAGTACTTAAACATGTTGATGGACATGGTATCGCCATTGGGGTTTTTGTAGGTGCTTCCGTAAACTAAAGGAAGGGTATCCACCATATTCTTAAAAGAAACCTTCACTGTTCCAACGTTAGCAACCGGCTCAGGTGTTGGTTCTGGCGTTTTGGTATCCTTTTTACATGAATACACAACTAAGAGGGCTGTAAACAGAACAAATAACTTCTTCATGAGCGTTGATTAATAACTATAAAGTTACAAAAAAAAACAAAAAAAAGGAACATTAGTTTACCCGAAAGACATGATAATTATCAAACTGTTAGAAACCTATTTAATAAATATCCCAATTAAAACGCTTTAAACAGCAATCCTTCCTTATCTTTACGTGCTTAAAACAAAAACAAACGTGACTTTAATTAAAAGTATTTCAGGTATCAGAGGTACCATTGGTGGCATTCCGGGAGAAGGATTGAGTCCTTTAGACATTGTTAAATTTACCTCAGCATATGCTGCGTGGTTAAAAGAAAACAATAAACATACAAAGACCTTAAGCGTGGTGATTGGCAGAGATGCCCGCATTAGCGGTAGCATGGTAACACAAATAGTTTCAGGAACCTTGATGGGAATGGGGATCAACGTAATTGATGCCGGCTTAAGCACTACACCAACTGTTGAAGTGGGTGTTACGGAGTTAAAGGCACAAGGCGGTATTATACTAACGGCCAGCCATAACCCAAAACAATGGAACGCTTTAAAATTATTGAATGAAAAAGGCGAATTTATTAGCGAAAAAGACGGGCAACATATTTTGGCACTGGCTGAGAGTCAGGATTTTGTTTACAACGAGGTAAACGCATTAGGCGATTACACACAAAACAACGACCTGTTGGATATACACATCAACAAGATCTTACAATTACCTTATGTAGATGTGAATGCCATTAAAGAAAAGAATTTTTCGATCGTGGTAGACCCGGTGAATTCATGCGGTGCATTTGCTGTACCAGCTTTATTAAAAGCCTTAGGTGTAAATACGGTACATGTGATAAACGAAGAAGTGAACGGTAATTTTGCGCATAATCCTGAGCCGCTTCCGGAGCATTTAACCGACCTCAGCAATACCATAGCGAAACAAAAAGCGCATTTGGGAATTAGTGTAGATCCGGATGTAGACCGCTTAGCATTGGTTTGCGAAGATGGTGAGATGTTTGGCGAAGAGTATACTTTGGTGGCAGTTGCCGATTATGTTTTAAAACACCATAAAAACGGAAACACGGTAAGTAACTTATCCAGCACCCGTGCCTTAAGAGATGTAACCGAGGCAGCAGGAGGCAAATACTCGGCCAGCGCTGTGGGCGAGGTAAATGTGGTGAAGATGATGAAAGAGACCAACGCTATTATTGGCGGTGAAGGCAATGGTGGTATTATCTTACCGGAATTGCATTACGGAAGAGATGCTTTAGTTGGTATCGCTATCTTTTTAACGCATTTGGCTAAGTATGGTAAAACAGTGTCAATGCTACGCAAAACATATCCTAGCTATTTTATTTCCAAGAACAAGATAGAGCTTACTGCTAGTATTGATGTAGATAAAATATTGGAAGACATAAAGTTAAAGTACAAAAAACAACCCATTAATTCGGTAGATGGCGTAAAGATCGAGTTTGAGAACGAATGGGTTCATTTACGCAAAAGCAATACCGAGCCAATTATACGCATCTACAGCGAAAGCGAAAGCATGACCACTGCTGATAATTTGGCTAAAAAGATCATTAACGATATTAAAGAAATTATTAAGAACTAATATTAATTTTTACCTTTAATACACCCAATTTAATTGTCACGCATGAAAATATATTTAGATAACGCAGCAACCACCAGATTAGATGAAGCTGTAATTGAGTCCATGTTACCGGTAATGAGAGAAGAATACGGTAACCCCTCATCGATACACGGAGCCGGTAGAAAAGTGCGCAGCTTGATTGAAAATGCCCGTAAAACGGTTGCTAAATTAATGAATGTAACTCCTGCCGAGATCTTTTTTACTTCAGGTGGAACCGAAGCAGATAATACGTGCATTGTACAAGCGGTTGAAAACCATAACATTACACATGTAATATCGAGTAAGATCGAGCACCATGCTGTAGAGCATACCATTTCGGTTTTAGAGAAAAAAGGCAAGATCAAGGTATCGTGGATAAAGGTAGATAGCAAGGGAAATATTGATCTGAACGAACTGGAAGAACTTTTAAAGAACAACCCACGCACCCTGGTATCCTTAATGCATGCCAACAACGAAATTGGCACCTTATTGCCTATTAAAGAGGTGGGCGAGATCTGCGAGAAATACAATGCTATTTTTCACAGTGATACGGTTCAAACAGTAGGCCACTACCCGCTTAATTTACGAGATATTAAGGTTCATTTTATTACCTGTGCAGCACATAAGTTTCACGGACCAAAAGGTGTTGGTTTTTTATATATCAATCATGCCATCAAGATCGATCCATTTATTAACGGAGGTTCACAAGAACGCAACATGCGCGGCGGTACCGAAAACGTGTATGGTATTGTTGGATTAGCAAAGGCACTTGAGATCTGTTATGCCGAAATGGATGAGCATATCAACCACATTTCGGGATTAAAGCAATACATGATGCAAAAATTGCAGAAAAGCATCCCCGGAATTGAATTTAATGGCGAAACAAGCCCAGAAAAGGCCCTTTATACCGTATTGAACTGCCGCTTTCCAGCACATCCAAATGCCGAAATGCTATTGTTTAACCTGGATATTGCCGGTATTTATGCCAGTGGCGGAAGCGCTTGCACTAGTGGCAGCAACCAAGGTAGCCATGTTTTAAGAGGCATTGGTGCCGATATGAGCCGTGCATCGGTTCGTTTTAGCTTTTGCAAGCATAATACCAAGGAAGAGGTTGATTTTGTTGTGAAAAAGCTGGAAGAATTGTTTGCTGTTGAACAAACCGCATAAATTGTAAAATAAATTTTTGAGGAATTGTTTTTTTGCATATATTTGCATCCTTAAAAATTATAAAAAAGATAATTAAAATGTTAATTGTACAGATAAAAGAAGGTGATACCGTAGAGAAAGCCTTAAAGAAATACAAAAAGAAATTCGAAAAAACGGGTGTTGTAAAACAATTACGTGCTCGCAAACAATTCACTAAGCCTTCTATCCGTCGCAGAGAAGAGATCATCAAAGCGGTGTATAAGCAAAAATTGCAAGAAGGTACTTTAGAGAGATAATATTTTCACAAATTTTATTGAGATCCTAAACTGAATTGACTATATTCGGTTTAGGATTTTTTGTTTTATGGCCGCTGATGTTGTTACCGATTTTTTAAGTTATCTCGCCAAGGTTAAAAAACTTAGTAAGCATACCATTATATCCTACACAACCGACCTTCAGCAGTTCTCACACTACCTCTCTGAGGAGGTTGGACTCAAAGATATCACCCAAGCCAACCATCAAACCGTTAGAGGCTTTATAGCCAAGTTAATTGACGAGCAAAACTCGCCCAAAACCGTTAACCGCAAACTTTCCTGCATAAAAGCTTTTTACAAATACCTGTTACAGCAGCAGATCATTTCCAATAACACGGTTTCAAAGGTACAAGGACCTAAAACAACCAAAAAACTTCCTGTTTTTGTAGAAGAATCCAACATGAACACCCTTTTGGACGAGCTTAAATTTGACGACTCTTACAAAGGTTTACAAAACAAGTTGATCTTGAACTTACTTTACCAAACAGGCATAAGACGCTCAGAATTAACGGGTTTAAAAAACTCAGATGTGGATCTGTTCAATTCGGAAATAAAAGTTTTAGGTAAACGAAATAAAGAACGAATAATTCCGATAAGTATTGACTTAAAACGTAACCTTGAAACGTATCTATCCGTAAAAGGAGATAAGAACTTGAACAGCGAATTTATGTTTGTATCTGAAAAAAATAAAGTCCTCACCGATTCGCAAGTTTACACCGTGGTAAAAAAATACTTAAGTCTTGTTACCACCTTACACAAAAGAAGTCCGCATGTTTTACGCCACACCTTTGCCACCCATTTATTAAACAATGGTGCAGATATTAATGCGGTGAAAGAATTACTGGGTCATGCCAATTTATCGGCTACACAGATATACACACACAATACCATTGAGAAATTAAAAAAAGCCTATTTACAAGCACACCCCCGATCAGGGAATTAAGAGATCAAACAAAAAACACAAACAATTAATTCACTAACTATTAAAAACACAAACACGCCTTCGCTAAAGCTTCGGCGTGTGAAAGGAGGAAACAAGTTATGACAATCAACATTCAATCGGTGCATTTTGATGCAGACCAAAAATTACTAGGATTTGTAAATGAAAAGGTATCAAAATTAAATACCTATTACGACGGTATTATTAACAGTGAGATCATATTACGATTAGATAAAAGCAGCAGTGCTGAAAACAAGATAGCCGAGATAAAAATGCATGGTAAGGGACAGGAGTTTTTTGCAAAGAAACAATGTGCTTCGTTTGAAGAAGCAACCGATCTTGCATGCGAAGCTTTAAAAACTCAGGTGAAAAAATTCAAGGAAAAGGTCAGCGGAAATTAATTGATTTGTTTTATTTTTAAACCGCCCATGAAAATGAGGCGGTTTTTTTGTGTTAAAACATATTTTAATGCGTCGCTAAATCGAATTAATTGATACATTTACGAGCATATAACTTATTTTATTCCAAAAATTTTAGAGTTTAGATCTGAATGAAAACTATTCACGCGCCAGGTGCAACTATCAATTACCGTGATGATGGAATCATTCACATCCACTATGAGAATATTTTACTTTCACTTGACGATGTAAAAACGATCTTTTACACTTGTCGCGAAAATGCACCTTGGGATATAGCACCCATATACATTACCGGTGGTACATTTACCAACCAAGACGCCGATGCAAGAGCCTTTAGTGGTAGTGAGGAGGTAATGAAACACAGCGCCGCTATTGCATTCCTCTCTAAAACCATTGGAGAAAAAATGCTAGCAAATTTCTTTATTAAATTCATGAAACCCTCTAAACCAACTAAATTTTTTGGAACCGAAGAAGAGGCCATTAAGTGGCTGTTAGAATTTGAGACGGTAAACAAAAAATGATATCAAAGTTTGTTACACATAAACTCGGCTTTTTCCTGCTTTTTTTTAGTTGGTCATTTTTCTGTTTTTCGCAAAACATCAACTTAACTCAAATTCAACAAAAAGCAAAAAACGCACTTAAAAACGAACACCTCGATTCGGCCTTCTACTACAATCAATTATTACTCAAAGAAGCTGAAAAGCAAGACTCTGCTGGGTATAAACACAATGCTTATGTGCATTTGGGAGACCTGTATTATAAGCAAAACAAAAAAGACGAAGCCTTAAAAAATTATTACAATGCTTTAAGAATTGCTAAGGAAACAAAGGATCTGCTTAAGCAAGCCAGAGTGCTTAACGTGATCGCAGGGTTTTATTACGAAGAAAAAAGTAATTCCGAAGCCCTACGCTTGTATCGGGAAGAATTGGTTTGCCGCCAACAAATAGGCGACAGCATTATACTCACACATACCTATTTGAACCTCTCAACTGTTTTCAGAAAATTCAAAGAATTTGACAGCGCAGTTGTGATGCTTAATAAAGCCAAAGCCATTACTGCCAAAAAAAAGGATAAAAAATTACCAGCTTACTTATACGAAGCCATCGCCGCTTACTATTTTTCGTTGTACACAAAAGTTGAACCGATTGTATCTTATCGCGATTCGGCAGAAGTAAACTGGAAAAAAGCCTATAAACTTTGGAAGTCGATTGGCCTGCCAGACAATGCCATACAGCCCTTGTTTAACTTGGGCTATGTGTACTATACCAAGCAAGATTTCAAGCAAGCACTTGAAAATTATTTGCAAGTAAAAAGCATTATTGATTCGCTGAATATTCCATCTAAAAAGATCACCCTATACGGTAACCTAGGCGAACTGTATTACGATATGGGTAATTTTAAAGAGGCGGCAGACCTTTTTAGATCGGTTCATGAGATAAACGATTCCTTGCAAAAAGATGAGTTAAAAAAATACGCCATTAAAACAGAAAAACAATATCAACTAGAAAACAAAGATAAAACCATACTTGAACAGAAATTAGAATTATCGCAAAACCAGAAACAGATCTATTTATACATCCTGCTTTTTGTTACTGCCCTTGTTATTGCTATTGCCATCTTCATCTACTTTGCCTTTAAACGAAATGTTTCTAAAAAGGTAAACGAGGCCAAAGAAAAATTCTTTACCAATGTGATGCATGAAGTGCGAACGCCGTTAAGCATGATACAAGCACCTTTAAAAACATTGCGCCCAAAAATAAACGATGAGGAAGGGAACTATTATTTGGATCTGGCCGAACGCAACATTAACCGATTGAATGAACTCATTAATCAAATGCTAGACGTATCAAAAATAGAAAGCGCTGCCTATAAACTCTCACCTTCGGTTGGCAACCTCGATCTGTTTTTTAGTGAACTGGCATTTAATTTCGAAAAACTGGCACTTGAAAAGAATATTAATTTTATTTCCAGCATTCAATTATCAAATTCTGTTTTAGTGTATGATAAAGATGCGCTTGAAAAACTGGTCAGCAATCTCTTATCAAACGCCATTAAATACACAGCGGCTAATGGAACTGTAGGCATAACCGTTTGTGCAGAGGATGCCCATGAAAAAGCCAAATTAAGTATAGATGTTTGGGACACAGGCATTGGAATTGCAAAGAACGAACAAGTAAAAATATTTGATCGTTTTTTTAGAAGCGACCGCTCAAGCAACAAAGTTGCCGGTGTTGGCATTGGCTTATCGCTTGTTAAAGATCTGGTAGCAGCCTTTAAAGGAAAAATTGAGTTTACCAGCGAAGAAAAAAAAGGCACAAGCTTTCATGTTGAATTGCTGCTTAACCACCCTGAAGTTACACCTGCAGAGCAATTAGAAGCAGGCTCTAAAGAAGATAAACCCATTGTGTTATTGGTGGAGGATGATGCCGATATTATTGAATTTTTAAGTACCTTTTTAACTTCTCGAAATTATTCGGTTATAAAAGCACAGAATGGAATTGCCGCTAATGCCTTGCTCTTAAACATGTCGCCCGACATGATCATAACCGATCTGATGATGGAAGGGATGGATGGATTGACCTTTGTAAAACAAGTGCGCTCTAACAAAGGCTTGGATCATATCCCTATCATTGTTCTTTCAGCAAAAGCATCCGGACAAACACGTGTGGAAGTATTAAATGCCGGGGCACATGCCTTTATTGCTAAACCATTTTTACCCGAAGAGCTATTTTCGGTGATCACCAATCAAATTGAACTGTTGGCTCATCAAAAAAATGAATTGCAACAAAATATACAGTCGCAAAAACCCGACCTAAAGGCCGAAGATAAGTTTTCGAGTACCGAACCATATACCCAAAAATTATTCGACCTGATCTTTAAACACCTCGATAATTCGGAATTAACCGTAGAACTGTTGGCTGACCTAATGGCAACAAACAGAAGCCATTTTCAACGTAAGATCAAAAAACTAACCGGCTACTCCCCTTCTGAATTGATCAAATTGGTGCGCCTACAAAAGGCAAAAGAATTTTTGTTGGCAAAAAAAGGAAACATCACAGAAGTATCAGATCTTTGTGGTTTTTCTTCACAATCGTATTTCACCAAATGCTTTTCACAGCATTTTGGGTACAGTCCAACTCAAATATTCGACCACCACCAATAGCTTAAGGGCTATTTTTAATCAAAAACCAATTATTTCGCATTTTTGAATGTGACATTATCATGTGATCTTACGACTTTGTGCAATTTTAATTAATTGAATATCAGCATCTTGAAACCAAGTCACCTAATTACACATATTTACAACGTGCGTACACGGCTTTTTTTTGCTTTGGCCGTTCCTTTGCTTCACAAATTCAACAAAAACCAAAACTATGAAAACAATAAACAAAAAAGGCTTAAGCTTGATAATGATAGCTGCCGCTTCGCTTCTTTTTTTCAGTAATTGTAAAAAAGACAATACCGACCCGCAAGATCCGGCAACACCTGCCCCTGCTCCTGCTGCCAAAAAGTACACGTTGGTGATCGAAAACGGTGCACAATCTGTTGAACAGGGTAAAACCATTTCTTATGTTGCCCATTTAGTTTCATCAACCGGTGCGGTTATCAATCCAACCGGGGTAAGTTGGAGCAGCTCATTTGGCAACTTTACCAGCAACAATTTTTCATTTAATCAAGATACAACAGGTTTGATATCTGCATCGGTAGCTTATGAAGGTGTAACCTATACTGCTTCTGCACCCATTAGCATTACCCCGGTAAAAAGCACGCAGTTGTTTGCTGTTGTTCCGTCGGCCATTATTTGGTCAACCGGTGCAGGCCCCATACAATTGAACACCGTTTATTTTGGAGGAACAGGTACATATGCCTTTGTTTCTGAGAACAGCAATATTGCCAGTGTATCAAGCACAGGCTTGGTTACATTTAATGCAGCCGGAAATACTAACATTAAAGTTACGGCAACCATTAACGGCCAAACCAGCATTATTAGAGTGCCTGTATTGGTGGTTGGTGTGCCCGAAGCACCTTTACCTGTTGCTAAAGTTGTTGTAACACCCGCTTTAGGCCAAATGTTTAAAGGCGAAACCTTACAACTTACCGCAAAAGCATACGATAGCAATGGCGCTGAGGTAACCAGCAATGTAACATTTAACTATACAGTTGTTCCGAAAATAGAAGAAGATGGTGTGCCTACAGATGCGATAACAGTGAGTAATAGCGGCCTAGTAACTGGTGTTGCTCTAGGTGGTGCTTATGTACAAGTTTCTACAAATGGCATTATGGGTCAATCTGAGATCGTTGTGAACCCGGATACCGTTATTATGGTTAGTCCGTTTTACGCCCAATTAGGAGGTTTCGACCCATTTACCATGATGCCAAACCCAAATAACAAAACATTTACGGCAACAACCTACAAAGTTGACCGAAATGCCTACAAAACGGGAAATCCAAACTACTTAACGCAAATTGCTAATCCTGCCGGTTTAACATGGGAACTACCGCTTACAGGCATTGCAGAAATTGACAACCTCATGAACTTGGTTACCTTAAGTAATGCAAGCAATACCAGTGTAACAGCCACAGCTATTACTGGTAAAGTAGGAAATACCTTTGTGATAGCAAAAGCATTGGGTATATACTTTGGTGTTGGTGTAGTAACAGTGATGCCATAAATTTTATTTGAACTTAAACGAGACCACTGCCTAACAAGCGGTGGTCTTTTGCTTTACCGAAAAACCAGGTTAACCCAACAACAATGTTACTAATTTGGATTTTACTTCTTGATCCTTATTCTTACTTTTACGCCCATAACATTTACTATGAGCGATTTTTCGAAACACAAGTTTGGCACAAAAGCCATTCACGCAGGCGCAGAACCTGATCCGTCAACCGGAGCTATTATGACCCCTATTTTCCAAACCTCTACTTATGTCCAGGAATCTCCTGGCACCAACAAAGGTTATGGCTATGCCCGTGGAAAAAACCCAACGCGTGAAGCGCTTCAGAAAAACATTGCGGCTCTTGAAAATGGTAAACACTGTGTTTGCTTTAGCAGCGGCATGGGTGCTACTGATGCCGTGATGCGAATGTTAGGACCTGGCGACGAAGTGATAACCGGTGATGATTTGTACGGTGGCTCATACCGCATGTTCACCAAGATCTACGAAAAGTATGGCATCAAGTTTCACTTCATCAACTTAACGGATGCAGAGAATATTAAGAAATACATCAATAAGAACACCAAATTAATTTGGGCCGAAACACCTACCAACCCAACGATGCAGATCATAGATATTGCTGCTTGCTCTAAAATAGCAAAAGACAATAATTTATTACTGGCAGTTGACAATACCTTTGCTTCACCTTATTTACAAAACCCCTTGGCTTTAGGTGCTGATATTGTAATGCACTCGGTTACCAAATACCTGGGTGGCCATAGCGATGTGGTAATGGGTGCTTTGGTAATGAATGATGATAAATTACATGAGCAGATCTATTTTATTTTAAATAGCTGTGGTGCAAATCCCGGACCAATGGATTGCTTTTTGGTGATGCGCGGTATTAAGACCTTGCATTTACGCATGGAGCGCCATTGTTTTAACGGACGTAAAATTGCTGAATATTTAAAAACACATCCAAAGATCGAAAAGATCTACTGGCCAGGTTTTACTGATCATCCAAATCACGAGATCGCAAAAAAACAAATGCGCGATTTTGGTGGTATGATCTCCATTGTTTTAAAAGGCGCTTCGTTACAGGACACTTTTAAAATTGCATCTTCGTTTAAAGTATTCTCCTTAGCCGAATCTTTAGGTGGTGTTGAATCACTGATCAATCATCCGGTAACGATGACGCATGCTTCTATACCAAAAGCAGAACGTGATAAAGCAGGCGTGGTAGATAATTTATTGCGCTTAAGTGTTGGCGTAGAAGACGTGGAAGACTTGATAGAAGATATCAAACAAGCTTTAGGTTAATCATAAAAAAAGTCCCGAATATTTCGGGACTTTTAATTTTATTTAAAACTTAAATAATTAGCTTTTCATTTTATACATTTTATCAGCCAATTTTACGGCTTCGTATAAATTGATCATACCAGCGTTCTTGCCTAGTTCTTCGAATTTCACATAACGATCTTTATCGCCTTTTTTACTTCCCGGCTTAATGATCTTCTTGCCTTTGTATGTCTTTAAACTACTTTTCACCAAGATCTTTTTCATTTGCTCAGGAGTGATGTTTGGATAGTACGATTTAAGAACTGCTGCAACACCTGCTGCTACCGGAGTAGCCATACTGGTACCACTGGCATCTTTGTATTCGTTCTCAGGAGTAGTTGAATGAATATCAACACCCGGTGCAAACAGATCAATTGATTTTTTACCGTAATTGGTAAATGGCGCAGCGATCATTGAATCCGGCTTCCAGCTTAAAGCACCAATAGTGATCATATTAGTTGCAGAACCTTTTCCTTCAAATTTGGTAGTTGGGTAATGCGTTACTTTATCAATGTTCAAATGATCGTTACCTGCAGCGTGCATTAACAATACACCTTTAGATTGCGCGTACTTCACAGCATCATCCACTACCTTTTTATTCCATGAGAATTTTTTACCAAAACTCATGTTTAAAATTTTAGCACCATTGTCAACCGCATAAATAATAGCATTGGCAATGTCTTTATCTCTTTCATCACCATCCGGCACACAACGTACTGCCATGATCTTCACATCAGCCGCAACTCCATCTACACCTATTCCGTTATTTCGGGTAGCTGCAATAATTCCTGCTACGTGAGTTCCGTGAAAACTATGTGGACCTTTGCAATCAGCGTTTCCATAATTCTTTTCGTAAGGATCTGCATAATTATCTCCTACGATCGAACGCGGATCAAAATCAGGATTAAGGCACTTCTCAACCATAGATGACATTTGCTCGTAGCCTTCTTCTATCTGCTCTTTAAATTCTGCGTAAGTTGATTTACCCGATTTAAGCGACATCAATAAAATTCCTTTGGTTTGTTTGGCTGTTTTATCTTCCGGAGTGTACTTCTCTAAATTCTCGGCCTTAATATCGGTAACACCTTGTTGTGCTTTTATATCTGACTCAATTATTGCTAAACCACCTTTAAAGAATTTTAATTGATTGTAAGCCGGCTCGTATTTCGACTTCACATCATTCATATCTGCCTTTGCTGCTTCGTACTTTGCTAATTCAGCCTTTTCTTCCTTCGATTTAAAGTCAGCCGCTGTTTTACCATCGTATTTTGCTTTATAGGCACGATAGATACGAGTAGACTCTAGGTTATCCGCATCTACATTCTTTCCGTCCTTGCCTCCTAAAAAACTCCATCCATGAATATCATCAATGTATCCGTTCTTATCATCATCAATTCCGTTTCCGGCAATTTCGCCCGGGTTGGTCCACATCACATCTTTCAGATCTTCGTGTTTGTAATCTACTCCGCTATCAAGCACAGCAACAATTACAGGTACCGGTTTTTTATCTTTCAATAATTCTTTGTACGCACGCTCGGTACTTACACCATTTACCTTATCAGTTGCCGGATCAAGGTTGAACCAGTTATCAGGACGCTTTTGTGTTTGAGAGAACAAAAAGCCACTGATCAATAGGGCGGAAATGGAAATGAAAATCTTTTTCATGTATGATCTTGGATTTAATTTTAAACTAAAATAAACATTAATTCGTCATATGTATTAGCCGTTTAAACTAATTAACATTTAGTTATTCATTTTAGCTACCGCCTCAATAATATCGTGTTTGGTAATGATGTGCATGTTACCACCCATATCTCTTAATAACACCGCATTATTATCTTTTGTGATCAGTTTACTCACCTCTTCAATAGGCGCTTGCTCGCCAACAATAGGGAAAGCAGCCTGCATCAATGATTTCACGCTTTGCTTTTTCACTTCGCTATTCTCAATGAGTTTATTGAATAAATAATTATCGTTCAATGAGCCCACATAATCATTATTTTCTGTTACTGGAATTTGTGAGATATTGTATTTGTTCAAGATGGTTAATGCTTCATTAACCGTAGCAGAAGAATCGATGGTTAATAATTTTTGATTCTTGTGATTTGCAACTAGATCAATTGCTTTTGGCTTTGTTACTTCTAAGAAATTACGATCGCGCATCCAATCATCGTTAAACATTTTACCAAGGTAACGTGTGCCATGATCGTGGAAAATGATCACTACCACATCGCCTTTTTTAAACATGTCTTTCATTTGTATCAATCCGGCTAAAGCCGAACCTGCGCTGTTTCCGGCAAAGATACCTTCTTCACGTGGTATACGGCGCGTCATGATCGCAGCATCTCTATCAGTTACTTTTTCAAAATGATCGATCACTTTAAAATCAACATTGGCAGGTAAAAAATCTTCACCAATACCTTCAGTAATATATGGGTAGATCTCGTTCTTATCAAAGATGCCGGTCTCTTTGTATTTCTTGAACACCGAGCCATAGGTATCAATACCCAATACTTTGATGTTCGGGTTTTTTTCTTTCAAATATTTTCCGGTACCGCAAATGGTTCCGCCTGTTCCAACACCAACTACTAAGTGCGTTACTTTTCCGTCTGTTTGATCCCAGATCTCTGGTCCGGTTTGCTCATAATGCGCTAATGCATTACTCGGATTATCATATTGGTTTGGCTTCCATGCGTTCGGGATCTCGCTCACCAAACGAGATGAAACTGAGTAGTATGAACGCGGATCTTCCGGATCCACATCCGTAGGGCACACGATCACCTCTGCGCCAAAAGCACGCAAGGCATCTACTTTTTCTTTACTTTGCTTATCGGTTGTTGTAAAGATACACTTGTATCCTTTTATCACTGCCGCAATAGCCAAGCCCATACCGGTGTTACCGCTGGTACCTTCAATAATGGTTCCACCCGGTTTTAAACGTCCGTCTTTCTCTGCATCTTCTATCATTTTTATCGCCATACGATCTTTGATAGAGTTACCCGGATTAAAGGTCTCTACCTTTGCATACACATCGCATTGTAGGTCTTTTACCGTTTTATTTAATTTTACTAATGGTGTATTACCAATGGTCTCTAATATATTCTTACAAACTTTCATTTTATCTTTTCTAATTTGTTATTTCACCTCTAAGGTTTGTTTCCAATAATTTTTTTGTTTTTTCTTTTGGTAATTTTTGTCCCAATACGAACATCAATTTAGTCACCGCACTTTCAAAGGTAATATCCTGACCACTTACTACGCCAATTTGTTTTAAATGACTGCTGGTTTGGTACATACCTTGCACTACCCTGCCCTGTTGACATTGGGTAACGTTGTAAATAATAATTCCTTTTTTTATGGCTGCTTTTAATTCGTCTACAAACCACTCTTTGGTGGTTGAATTGCCCGCGCCAAAAGTGAGTAATACAACTGCTTTTACTCCTGGTGCATTTAAAATGGTAGTAGTTATTTTTTTGCTGATACCCGGAAACAAATGCAACACTGCTATATCGTTATTCAATTGCGTATGCACTTTCAAAGGCTTAGCACTTGGTTTGGCTATGGCCATTTGATTGTAGCTGATCTCAACTCCTGCTTCTGCCAAATGCGGATAGTTAGGGGATTTAAACGCATCAAAATGTTCGCTATTGAATTTTAAGGTGCGATTGCCACGGTACAATTTGTATTCAAAATACACACACACCTCTGCTATAATAGGTTTGCCATTGCGCTTCGCGGCTGCGATCTCAATGGCGGTGATCAAATTTTCTTTACCATCGGTACGAATGGTTCCTATTGGCAATTGCGATCCGGTTAAAACAACCGGCTTTGCCAGATCTTCTAACATAAAACTCAAAGCACTTGCTGTAAAGCTCATGGTATCTGAGCCATGAAGGATCACAAATCCGTCGTAAGCGGTATAATTCTTTTGAATGATCTCTACAATTTGCACCCAAATATCCGGATGCATATCAGATGAATCAATGGGATGCTTGAACGAAATGGAATTTAATTCCACATCAAACTTTTTTAGTTCCGGAATTTGATTGGTTAAGGCTTTAAAATTAAAGGGTTTTAACGAACCGGTTACCGGATCATGCATCATACCAATGGTTCCACCGGTATAGATCAATAGTACTTTTGATTTCTTGTTTTTCATTGAAAATAAAAAGGTCAGTTTAATTTTTTAAACCATAAAAAACTAAACTGACACTTTAAAATTAGAACGGTAGATCCTCGTTATCGTCAACGTTTGAGCTGAATACCGGACTGGTGTTTGTTTCAAAACCGGCATTTTGTGAACCTTGTGTTTTAGCAGCACCTTGGTTTGCAGCCGGGTTACCTGCGTTAGAAAAACGCTCGATACGCCATGCTTCCAGGGTGTTAAAATATTTAATTCCTTGCGGACCATTCCACTCACGGCCGCGTAAATTAAATTGTACTTTTAGTTCATCACCTTCATTGAACTGATCTAACAAGCTGCACTTGTCTTGCGTTACTTGAAAACTCACGTGTTGCGGATACGGTGTATTCGCTTCAGTGGTTAATACAAATTCGCGTTTTGAAAAACGATCACTCACTTTTTGAGTATCGAATTTTGCCTTTAGGGTTCCTGTTACTTCCATGATATATTTATTTTTATTTTATTTCTTATTCAATTCAAAAGTTTTAAAGTCATAATTCAAAAAAAGAGGATCAACACCTTTTGACTTTTTACTTCTCTCTCTTTTAACTCAATAAAACCAGCCACGCTTCTTTTACTTTATTGGCTTCCAATAACGTTTTGGCGTACTGGTGCTTTTCATTGTCATCGTTGAATTTCTTCAGCGATGCACTGTATTCATTCAACTCTGCTTCGCTCGGCAAAGCCTCAACACTGCCTAACAAACCTAAGTTATTTCCGCTTAATACCTTGCTATGTTTTATAGAATCCGGAAAAGAATCTATGCCAATCCCAATAGATGTGATCGGTTTTTGTACCTCAAACAAACTATCGCCACTCGCACGGCAATACCAATTATCACCCATACGTGAAACGAGGTCTATTTTGCGTGTATCAATATTCTTTTCATCATTCAGTACGTCTTCACTAATATGCATCTTTACCACTTCGCATATCACTAAATTACCTGCTCCGCCTTGTGTTCCTAAACTCTTTACTTCAATCACCTTGCATTCAATTTGCACCGGCGATTCCTTTACACGTAACGGCTTTACCAGATCAGAAGGAAGGGGTGTGAAATTTGCTTTTTCAAACTCGTTCACTCCTTTCGGAAACGGACTGCTAGCCAAACTCATTTGATGCACCATGTCGTAGTTCACCATATTGATCACCACTTCCGGAACTTCCTCTACATTATCCAGTGTATCTTTTCTGGCACCCGTTCGGCCACTTAAAGCCGGCGAAAACACCAAAATGGGTGGGTTACTAGAGAACACATTAAAAAAACTGAAAGGCGCTAAATTGGGCTTACCATCTTTGCTGATTGTACTGGCAAAACAAATAGGACGAGGTGCAACAGCATTTTGCAGATACTTTTGCAGTACTTGTATAGATAAATCCTTTGGATCGAGCGTTAACATCGTATAAAGTTAACAATAATTTGGGCTTTAAATAAGGATGTTGAAAAATGCCGAAATTGTGAATATTTATTGAAAAACCAATAAAATCAACTATCCCAGAGCTATTAAAACGAAATAGCCTGCCGCAAAACCTAAGAAAGCTAACAGCGATATTTTTTTGAAATACCAGCCAAAACTCATATTCTCGATACCCATGGCTACCACACCGGCTGCTGAACCAATGATGAGGATACTGCCTCCTGTACCTGTAGCATAACACAACACTTGCCAAAAGAAGTGATCGGTAGCATATTGGCTCAATGGATACATTCCTTGAAATGCTGCTACCAAAGGCACATTATCTACAACCGACGAAAAGATGCCGGTGATGAATAGCAACACATTATTGTTAGTGATCTGATGTGATAAATAGCCCGAAAGATCGGTTAAAATACCGGCTGCTTGCAAAGCACCTACGCTTAATAAAATACCTAAAAAAAACAAAATACTCGGTGTATCAATTTTACTTAAAGCGTCCGATACCGTAAACTTCTCTTCACTATCACCTCTGCGCTTGGCAATGATCTCGGTAATGATCCAAATTAAACTTAAGCCCAATAACATGCCCATAAAAGGTGGCACGTGAAACACACTTTTAAAAACAGGAACAGCCACTAAAATGCTGATACCAACAATTAAAACCAATAAAGAACTCTTCGGTGGTTTCAAGCCAATTTCGCCTTCACTCTTCACTTCATTGAACAAACTATTTCTTTGGATCACCACATACAAAATGGCTGAAGGCACTAAATAACAAATGATGCTTGGCAATAGTAACGATTTGATCAAGGCCAATGCGGTGATCTGTCCGCCGATCCACAACATGGTTGATGTAACATCGCCAATTGGACTAAAAGCACCACCGGCATTGGAGGCAATTACGATCAAGCCGGCGATATACCAACGAAGTTTTGGATTTGATATGATCTTACTCGTTAAAGACACCATTAAAATAGTGGTGGTTAAATTATCTAAGATGGCAGATAACAAAAATGTGATGATCCCAATAAGCCAAAATAATTTTTTGAGATTAAACTTCAGTAACTGTGTAGTGATCACATCAAAGCCTTTATGCCCGTCGATGATCTCAACCGTGGTCATAGCACCCAATAAAAAAAACAGAATACCGGCTGTTTCCGAAAAGTTACTTTCGAGTAAATGTGTGAATTGATGATGATCGCTAAATTGTGTGCTAAGCAATAACCAAAGTAAAACACCGGTAAATAAGGCAAAAGCCGACTTATTGATCTTAAGCGAGTGCTCAAAGATAATGGCAGCATAACCTAAACAAAATGCAATTATAATGAGCGTACTAATCACTTATTTCGGTTTTTAATTTTTTGAGATATGCTGCTAAAGATAGCAAATGGCTTCCATACCAGCTAAACATTTCGCCATCTACCAACACCACCTTGGTTTGAGGCAATTGCGATTGGATCTCATTCAGATGTTCTGTATGAAAAGGAAATGGCTCACTCGATAAAAAACAATAATCAGGTGCTGCATCTTTAACATCAGATAAAGTAACCTCAGGGTAGCGCGAATGTTCGGCAAATACATTTGTGAAGCCACAAAATTGCAAAACCGAATCAATGTAGGTTTCTGTTGCAACCACCATGTATGGCTTATTCCAAATAAAATAAGCCACTTTTCGGTTATGAAAGCTGTCTTTTACCTCGTTCAATTGTGCTTTGATCTGAGTCACCATGCTTTCGCTTTCTTTTCCCTTCCCGCAGATCTCGCCTAATTTCAACATCATATCGTAAGCCTCATCCAAGGTATTCACATCACTCATCCAAACCGGAAACTCTTTCTGCAACTCCTCAATCTGCGCCTTCACATTCTCTTCTTTATTACCAATGATCAGATCCGGTTTTAATTGCTTGATCTTTGCAATATCCAATTGTTTTGTACCTCCTACCCGAGTTACGGTTTCAAACATCTCTTTCGGATGAATGCAAAATTTAGAGATACCCACTAATTCTTCTTTCAATCCCAGATCCCACAGAAACTCGCTTTGAGAGGGGATCAAGGAAATGATACGCTTAGGCGTTGCACTTAACTCTATGCTATTATTTAATTGATCGGTATAAAACATGCCGTTACAAATTTATACTTTAGTTTGAACTTAAGTTGAAATGCTACGCAGATTAAATTTAATTAGCATCTTTGCAGCGATTTGAACAAGGCTAATTTAGGACATATTGCTTTACTGGTTGCGCAAGTTATCTATGCCATGAATTACTCCATTGCAAAAGACCTGATGCCAACCTATTTGCAACCCTTAGCATTGGTGTTCATTCGAATCACCGGCGCCGCGATCTTATTCTGGATCCTTTCACTTTTTACAAAAACCGAAAAGGTGGAGAGAAAAGATCTGAAGAAACTCTTATGGCTAAGTTTATTCGGGATCGTGATCAATCAGGTGTTTTTTATTTCCGGTTTAAATTTAACTACGCCCATCAACTCTTCCATCATCATGATCTCTAATCCCATCATGGTGTTTGTATTTACATTGATCGTTTTAAAAGAACGTATCACCATCCCAAAGATCAGCGGTTTGTTTTTAGCTATTGGTGGGGCTTATATTATTTTGCGCTACCGTGGCGATTTTGAATTGGGCAGCGACACGTTGCTGGGTGATCTTATGACCCTCATCAACTCTGCTTCCTGGGCCATATTTGTGGTAATGAGTAAACCGCTTTATGCCAAATACAACACGGTAACCGTGATGAAATGGATGTTTTTGATCGGTAGCGTTTACATATTACCCATTGGCGGATACGATTTTTTTGAGACCAATTGGAGCGCCTTTACACCCGATGCCATGTATGCTGCTGCTTTTGTGGTGGTTGCCACTACATTTTTGGCTTATTTACTCAACATATACGGCCTGCAACAATTGAGCCCAAACGTGGTGAGCATGTACATTTATTTACAACCTTTTTTAGCATCGTTATTTGCTATATCTTTAGGAAAAGACAAATTAGATCTCACAAAAATTATTGCCGGCATTTTTATAATTTTAGGATTATATTTAGTGACCGTTAAACCCAGAAAAAAAGAAATATGATCAGATCAATGACCGGTTTTGGAAAGTTTACCAAAGAGTATCCCGACAAAACAATCAGTATCGAAGTACGTTCCTTAAACAGCAAAAATGCAGATATCAGCATGCGGATGTCATCGGCATACCGTTCGTATGAATTAGATTTAAGAAACGAATTGACCAAGCAACTGGAAAGAGGCAAGATCGATCTGAGTGTTTATGTGGAAAGCAAAGCCATAGAAACCCCTGTTGAGATCAACATGGATCTGGCAAAGGCCTATCACAGCAAATTAAAAGAACTGGCTCATGCTTTAGGTGAAGAAAAGACCGACCTTTTAAAAGAAGTGATCAAAATGCCGGAAGTTTTAAAAAGCGAACGCAAAGAGCCTGATGAAACTATTTGGAAAGAGGTATTGTTCTGTATCAATGAAGCTATTAAACAATTGAATGCTTTCAGAGAACATGAAGGTAAATCGATCGAAAAAGATTTTATGGATCGTATTGGTATTATTGAAAGCAGCTTAAATACCATCTTAACACTGGATAAGAACCGTGTGACACGAATCAAAGATCGCATCCGCAATAATTTAGCAGAAGTGATAGGTGCTGACAAAATGGATAGTAACCGTTTTGAGCAAGAACTCATTTACTATATTGAAAAGCTGGACATCAACGAAGAAAAAGTGCGTTTGAAACAACATTTAGATTTTTTCACCACTACCTTAAAGGATAATTCTTCGGGAAGGAAATTAAATTTCATCACGCAAGAGATCGGACGTGAGATCAATACCATTGGCTCAAAGGCGAATGATGCAGATATGCAAAAGTTGGTTGTTCTGATGAAGGACGAATTAGAAAAGATCAAAGAGCAAACAAATAATGTGTTGTAGTTTATTAATGAAAGGGTGTCACATTGAGTCCTTCGACTCGCTCAGGCTGAACTCATTTGAAATGCAAACATTAATTGATTAAAAATTATACTTATAGTCGCCCTTCGATTCGCCACGGCGAACGCTCAGGGTGATATTTCATGATTTTATTGAACTCCCACTCCAAATATTTAGTAGTCATAGCCGGGCCAACGGCAGTTGGTAAAACCAAACTAGCCATTGACTTGGCTAAACACTTTCAAAGCGTTATTCTGTCGGCCGACTCTCGTCAGTTTTACAAAGAAATGACCATTGGCACCGCTAAGCCAAGCGAAGACGAATTAAATGAAGTAAAACACTATTTCATCAATAACAAACATATTAGCGAATTATTTGGCGCCGGCCATTTTGAAAAAGAAGCAATAGTTTTGTTGGATGAATTGTTCAAAGAACACGATATTGTTTTTTTAGTTGGTGGCTCAGGTTTATACATCAATGCTTTGTTGAAAGGTGTAGATGATTTTGAAGAAGTGCCTATTGAAGTAAGAGAGAAATTAAATTCGGAGTTTGCCGAAAAAGGGCTTGAAACATTACAAGAAGAATTAAAACAGCGTGATCTTACCTATTACAACACAGTGGACTTAAGCAACGCTCAACGTGTGATCAGGGCTTTGGAAGTATGCCGACACACCGGCAAACCCTACTCCTCTTTTTTAAAACAACATCAAACTGTCCGGAATTTCACGCCTATTAAACTATTGATCAATACCGACAGAGAAAAACTCTACAAGCGTATTAATGCCCGAGTAGACCAAATGATGGAAGACGGATTATTGAATGAAGTGAAGAATCTTTTACCTTTTAGAGAGACAAATGCCTTAAAAACTGTTGGTTACAAAGAACTCTTTGATCATTTAGACGGGCAATGCACAATTGCTGATGCAATAGATAAGATCAAACAACATACGCGTAACTATGCGAAGCGCCAGATAACCTGGTTTAAGAACCAAGATGAGTTTGAGACCTTTGAACCGGAAGACCTAGAAAAGATAAAGGCTTACATAGATGTGATCACCTCCCATTAGCCTTTGGCTGTGCCTTAGGAATAAGCGCTGCAATTAAAATACCTAAAAAGAGAAGAAACAGTATCAAGAAAAAAACTACAGCAATTCCTACCCCTCCTCCACCAAAAGCGGCACCAAGAGCTGCAATCAATAAAGCTAAAATTAATAACCCAGCCAAATACATACAAACAACTGTAACTGGCATCCATCTGCCTTTGTATTTATCCGGTTCGCGTTTAAATTGAAAAAGTGAGATATATGCCATCACTAATGGGGCAATAGAAAGGATTAGGAGCAGCACTACAATAGAGCCGCTAAGAAAAGTAGCTGCAATTCCCCTAAAGAGTATAACACCAAAAATATACAATAGCAAACTGGATAGACCCAATACATTTACTTTACGCGGCATTTCCGGTTTCGGAGTTTGGTTTTTATCTGATGGTCTATAATCCGGTTCTTGTATTACCTTCTCCTTCATGCCATTGGCATAGGTGATCATAGCCACTTTACTTTTACTGATGCTATAGGTTGGGCCATTTAAATTATCGCATCGCTTGTACTTAATGCTCTGATCATCGATCTCCAATACTTTCACTTTTAATTCATCGGCATTTTGAAGCAAAAGAACATCACCACAGGTATCTGGATTCAATACCAGTAAAGGTTTTCTTTTTAAAGAACCTAGGTCTATCTGGCGGTTTTGGTCTACCGAAACAACCCCCTCCACCAATTCATTTTTACTTACGGAAGCCAATTCTTTCGTCTCAACACTTGGCTGTTTTTTATGCTCGCTCGAATGCTTATGATTCCATACCATATGATAGCCTTTGCGGTGTACCCGTTTTTGTAAGGTACAGCTAGCAAACGCTATACTGGCAATACCGGCAAAAATCACTAGTTTAATAACTTGTAGTTGTTTCATGCGAAAAATAACTGCTACCATGTGTTCAATAAAACTACTTCTTTCTTTGGTTAAATCCAACTGTTAAGGTAACTCTTAAACCTGTTTGCTTTTTCACGCGATCATACTTTTGTGAACCTTCATTGTAAACGTTTTCCATACTACCAACCGAAGGCACAACAGCCAAGTTAACAGGAAAATTAATATTACCCGATCTAAAATTGGTGCCAACGGCAAATACCATGCCTAAGCCTGTTACTGATAAATTTGGGCCTAAGGCAAATTCAAATGCTCTTGGTCCTCCACCTCTTAATCCTATCAAAAAACTTCCGCTTGGTAAAAACATACCTTGCTCCATTCCCGCTATCAAAGGAATAAATTCAATAATTCCAGTTGCTCCATTGTCGCTCGTGAATAAACGGGTTTCAATTTGATAGCCAAATTGCGTTAAGTAAGGTGCTTTCCCATCTTTCGTAATTCGTTCAGCCAAAGTTCCATCTCCTATAGCTGTTAATCCAAATCGAGGTCCACCAAAACGCAAACGCTTTTCCGTATTGTACTCCTTCTCTGCGGTTAAACAAGCATTTTTTGTATCTACCGTTATCCCTGTATGAAATACTTCTTTTAAACCATTGGTATATTGCACAGAGAATAGTTCCGCTTTAGAACTTGTATAAATTGGCCCGTTTGTATTGTCGAATTTTTTGTAACGTACCTCCAAATCATTTAATTCTATTACGATCACTTTTAACTCTGTGCCATTAGCAAAGGTTAATACATCTTGTGCTTTACTGATGAGTGTTGTACAAATTAACGATCCTATTAAACTCAGTTTAATAAAATAACCTCCGATTGTACTCTTGATTTTGTTAGTTGTTGTTTTCATGTTTTCTGGTTTTAAGTATAAATTCCTGAAACAAAATTACATCGTCACAAAGCGGTGCAGAAACTGAAAAATGCCGACAACTGGAGCAACCAAGCAAATTATACTAACGAAATCAAATCAGCCTATTCTTAGACCAAAAAATCAAGCAAATTGCATATTCGAATCTTGAATTTGCGTTTTTTGCAAATAATACCTATGTTTAATAAGGAAAAACGTTAAAAATGAAAACAAAAACAAAAACGGTTCAAGATGTTTTTATTCAGAAATTGAAGGAAAGCCTACCTCCCAGTATTGGTATTGCTGAAGAAATGGCCGAATTATTGGGTGTTAGCATTGATAGCGCTTACCGCCGGATCAGAGGCGAAACCGACCTAAGTATCAACGAAATTCATTTGATCACTAAAAAACACGGTGTTTCGCTGGACAACATCTTCTCTAATTTAGGAGATACTGTAACCTTTACATACACAAAGCTAACAGACAGTGAGGCGAATTTTGAGAAATACTTGAATCGTTTACATGGGCACTTGAAGGCATTAAACTCCTTTCCGGAGAAAAAAATGTTTTATGTGGCCGAAGAATTACCGATCTTCTATTCTTTTTTCAGTAAAAAACTCACCGAATTCAAATTGTTTTACTGGCAACGCAGTGTATTGAACATCCCCGATCTCCAAAGTAAAAAGTTTGAATTTGGAACCATCAACAAAAATCTGATCGAACTGGCGCACAACAGTTATTTGGAGTATAAAAAAATTCCTTCGGTTGAGATCTGGACCGAAGAGACCATTTTCACAGTTACCAAACAAATTGAATTTTATTTAGAAAGCGGTGTGTTTAAAAGCAAAAAAGATGCCGTTGAATTGATAGAGCAAGTAAGAGAGATGGCCGCACACATTCAGGAATGTGCCGAAAATAGCAGAAAAGAAAAAAGCGATACAAACGAAACGTATCAGTTATACAACAGTGAAGTTGTTTTGGGAACCAACTGTATCTATGCAAAAAGTGGAGAGGTAAATCATGCCTATATCAGTTTTAACACTATGAATTCACTCACCACAAACAACCTGGAGTTTTGTGACGAAACCGAACATTGGATCAAGAATATTATTCGTAAAAGCACATTGATAAGCGGGGTTGCCGAAAAACAACGTTACCAGTTCTTCAGCAAAATGAATAAATACATTGAAGAAAGTGCAACAAAGATCGAATCCATATAATTGAATTAGGTAATTTTGCACTCCGATAACATACACTTTCGGGACTAAATGAATGGCTAAACTTTTCTCCTTTCTAGAAGATTATAAAAAGATAGAGAAACCGATCTTTAACGTGATCGTTTCTGAATTCTTTATTCAAATGGTGAACGCCACCTTCATGAATATTTTGCCCTTATACATGGCACGCATGAATTATGATGAGGAGCAGATCGCCCTCTTTATCACTTTTCGTTTTATTGGTGTATTCTTTTTAGCCTTGCCTATCGGCAAATTTATCAAAGGCCGAAAACTCTATCCCTTCTTCTATCTTTCCGCAATTGGTGTGCCCTTGTTTGGCCTGGCCATTGTTGCCAGTATCTATTTTAAACTTCATGCGCTTATTTACGTGTCCCTTATTTTATGGGGCGCCTCATTCACCTTCATGCAAATACCAGTTGCACCATTTATATTGCGCAATACGGCTAAACACAATCAAACGGCGGCCATTGCCCTGAGTTACAGCACCTGGAGCTTTGGCGGCATTTTAAGCGGAGTAGTAATTGCTGTTTTACATTTCATCAACGACCAGATCTTCAGTGAACAAAATTTACTGATCCTGTTCTCTGTTTTAGGATCTTTCGGTTTATTCTTCTTATTAAAAAACCCAATGCATGAACTAATGGAAGAAGATCATCAGCAATTAGAGATATTGGAGACCAAACCCAAAACCGATTGGAGATTGATCATTAAAGCATTGGTACCCACCCTCATTATTGCTACCGGTGCTGGATTAACCATTCCTTTTATCAGTTTGTTCTTTGAAAACGTGCATCATTTAGATGCCGGCGAGTTTTCCATTATCAGTGCGGCCGCCTCTTTATTGGTAGCATACGGTGCTATGATGGTACCTAAGATCAAACATTTTATCGGTTACAAAATTGCCATTCCTACCACACAATCATTAGCTGTTATTTCGCTTGTAGCTTTAGCCACCACTCAGTTTTATGCGCAATATTCCATTGCGGTATATATTGCCATTGCCTGCTATCTGCTGCGTCAACCACTCATGAATATGGCAGGACCCATGACAACAGAATTAGTGATGAACTATGTGGGTAAAGACAATCGTGAGATCACCAGTGCTTTAACTTCTGCCATTTGGAGCGGAAGTTGGGCCTTAAGCGGCTTTATGGTTAATATCATGTTTAAGTTTGGATACCAGTTTGTAAACATATTTTTAATAACTTCCGCATTATATGCCTTTGGTATATTTATGTATTACTTGTTGATAGTAGACTATGGTAAACGCGAAGAAAAAGGATTGATTGAAAGTTAAACTGATATATGCATTTATTTTATTTGTTGTTTTGCAAGGCTTTGCACAACAACAGAATCTTGCTTTGGAAAAAGGAAAAGCCATTCTCTTCAAGCATAAACTCTTTGCATACGGCTTTAAACAAACCGAGCTTGTCATCTATTCATTTGACTTGAAGTTGAAAGCAAAAGACAGTGTGTTGTATAAACTCGAAAAATCTACTGCGGCCGATTATTTAAGTATTGAGTGCGATACGCTTCATGGTACTTTAAATTTCTATTTACAAAAAAAGGACAAGTTAAACGCTACACTTTTACGCTACACCGATTCGTTAAAACAAGTGAACGAATTTAAAAACGTAGAAGTGACCAAGTTGAGTCCCTTAGCCAATTTCGACCAGCAAAAATTCATTTACCGTCAGTTTGCTTACGTTGTTAAATCGGCCATAGACACAGGAGGAAAACACTTTTACCTATCAAAATTTGAATACATCCCTTCTACCAGCAAAGTATTTGATTACAAATTCAAATGGCAATTTAATTTTGAGAAGAAACACATTGGGAACATCCATGTATTTTATGCCGACACGAACTACGTGCTAGCTTATGTATCGCTTACTAACGGCGAACGAAAAGGACAGTGGGTGCTTAAAATCAATGCAACTACAGGCTTATTGATCAAAGCAAAAAAGATCAGCAATAACGCAAGTTTGAATTACCGTTATGCAAATTATTGCAGAGACACCGTTTCAAAAGAACTTTTTGTTTTGGGGCAACTAACCAATGGTGATGTATTAGCCAGCGCCAGTCCTACCCTATTTATATTGCAATTCGATAGTTTATTGACACTTACAAATCAAAAGCAGGTGGTACAGAAGATCGTTCCTGCTAATCCAAAATCCAAATCAATTGCAACCTATCTATTTCAGATCCCGAAGCTGGAAACTTTACCAAATTCTAAATATGCTTACACACTCGATCTGTTCAAAAGCAATGGCACCGAATTTAAATATGTGAATTCGGCCAGTTTAACATTCGCCATTGAAATGGAAGACATCGTTTCAGAACCTGCACTGCATAAGGAGTATCTAGATGTGGAGAATTTTTATTTCGCGCAAGATAAAAAAGACCTGAACGGAAAATTGTTTGCAGATACAACAGTAAGTTATGATCGTTTATTTTACAAAGAGCCGGTTTTTCCGGTAAAATTGCAATTCAAAACCAATGAAAATGAACAAGCGGTTTGGTTACTCAAAAAAAACGATGTAAAATTGAACACCATCAACTACGCGCTTTTGCAACCCGGATTGAAAGTATACGAAACAAAAAAACTGTACACGCTTTCGAAAGATGAAGACCCTCATTTACTTTTACTGAATAGCACTTCCTTTTTGCTATACCATACAAAAAACAATTCTGTTCTTCATTTGGAGTTGGGAACTTGGTAAGCGTAAAACGGACTTTTCTTCAAGATCATTCACCAACCATTTCAGCAGCTGTTCTTCCAACCAAACTACCAATAGCCACACCCATGCCACCCATGCGCACGGCTGCGATCACATTCGGAGAAACATGTTTTATGATCGGTTTCTTTTCACTTCCTACGCCCATGATACCAACCCAACGGTGTTCGATCTCAAAAGGCGTTCGCGGAAGGATCATTTCCTTGAGTAATTTCTCTAATTGTTTTTGTATGGGCGCTGTTGTTTCAAATTGTGTGGTGGTTTCGCCAGCAACATCCATGTTTCTGGCACCGCCAAATAATACACGTCCGTTTATATTTCTAAAATAATAATACCCTTGTTGATAGTGAAAGGTTCCTTTGATCTTTAAATTAGCAATAGGCTTAGTTATCAGCACTTGCGCTCGTGCCGGCTTTACATCCTTTATATCCAGCAATTCGGCAGCAAAGCCATTGGTGGCAACAATCACTTTTGAAGCGGTAAATTCGCCAACATTGGTGTGTACTTCAACTTTGCTTTTCGTATCCAGCAGCTGTTGTACCTTTACACCATTCAAGATGCGAATGTGATGTGATCTCACCAGATCCATCAAAGCATTCATCATTTTACCTGTATCAATCTGTGCTTCGTGTTTATTTAAAATCAAACCTTTTGTTTTATTGAGACCAAATGCCTTTATTTTTGAATTAGCAGCAGAATAACAATTGCTTACACCTATCACCTCTTTCATTTTTTTATTCATCACGGGCAATTCTGTGATGCACTTTTCATATTCAGCAAACGCATCAAAAACTTCATAACCACCCCAAGGTTTCAGATCCATGGCCTTATCACCCAAAGTGTTGCGTAGCAAGGCTAAACCGTCCCATCGCATCTTTACGGTTTGCCAAACATCCGCCTCTTTAATTGTTAATAAATCATCTAATAACTCGCTTAAGCTGCCAAAACAAGCAAATCCGGCATTTTTTGTACTTGCACCATGCGGTAAAACGCCACTTTCGAGTATTAAAACTTTGGCTTTCTTGTTTCGCTTTTTGAAGTTCAATGCCGCGAAAAGTCCGACGATTCCGCTTCCTACAACTATAAGATCATACTGAGAAAAATACTGATCCAATTCCCAAAAACTTAAATTAACGTTTGTTTGATTTTTGCCCATTTTTTGGTTCGAAATTTGATAGATTTTCGTAAATTTAGGTCTTATAACTTGTATGAACAATACCTTCCGTAAGAATATTCACTTCTTGTTACTCTATCTATTCTTATTAGGTTCTCTGAGTTATTTTGGTCAAGAAAAAACTAAAACAGTTAGGTTTACCACACGAATTGAAAAAGAGAATAAACCTTGCGGAGGTGCAACTGTTTTATTTACACAGAACGGTAAACCGTTTCAAACGATCGTTACCAATGATGATGGTAAAGTTAAGATAGAATTGCCTGCCGGCTATAACTATCATATTACTGTGAGCAAGCCGCAGTTATGCACAAAAAAATTCGAGATCTCCACTACCGGTATCCCGCCGGATGCCACCAATACCTATGCATTTGATATTGCTGCTATTGGCTTGTTTGAATTACAACCGGGCATTGATTATTCGGTTTTAAATAAAACATTGGTAAAAGCTAACTTCGATCCAAGCACGAACAGTATTGATTACGACGAGAACTACATCAACCAGATGTTAGGTGAATTAGAGAAATTAAAGGAATTAGAAAAAGAAGCCGTTGCCAAGGCTAAAGAAGCAGAAGCAAACTACCAGGGAGCCATTAAGGCGGGTGACAAATCGTTTCAGAAAAAGGAGTGGCAATTGGCAATTTCGAGTTATGAAGCAGCCTCTAAATTAAAACCCTCAGAGAACTATCCAAAAGATCAAATTACCTTGATCAATAAAATGATTGCGGATGATGCCGCGAAAGCAAAAGCAGATGCAGATGCCAAGGCGAAAGCCGATGCGGATGCAGCGGCCAAGAAAAAGGCAGAAGCAGATGCAGCAAAAGCAAAAGCGGATGCAGAAGCGAAAGCAAGAGCCGATGCAGAAGCCGCTGCGAAAAAGAAAGCAGAAGAAGATGCCGCTGCGAAAGCAAAGGCAGAAGCTGACGCCAAAGCAAAAGCAGACGCAGATGCTGCGGCCAAGAAAAAAGCAGATGAAGACGCGGCAGCGGCGAAAGCCAAAGCAGAGGCAGATGCGAAAGCGAAGGCAGATGCCGATGCTGCAGCTAAGAAAAAAGCAGATGATGAAATTGCCGCGGCTAAAGCTAAAGCGGAAGCAGATGCGAAAGCAAAGGCAGACGCCGATGCTGCAGCCAAGAAAAAAGCGGATGACGAAATTGCTGCCGCAAAGGCAAAAGCAGAAGCAGAAGCGAAAGCAAAGGCAGACGCCGATGCTGCAGCCAAGAAAAAAGCAGAAGAAGATGCCAAGAATGCTAAATTAAAGGCAGAAGCAGACGCCAAAGCAAAGGCGGATGCGGATGCAGCAGCAAAAGCGAAAGCTGAAGCAGATGCAAAGGCAAAAGCCGATGAAGCTGCTAAAGCCAAATTAGATGCTGAAGCAAAAGCGAAAGCAGAGGCAGATGCTGCAGCGAAAGCAAAAGCAGACGCGGATGCAAAAGCAAAATTAGATGCCGAAGCAAAAGCCAAGGCAGAAGCCGATGCTAAAGCGAAAGCTGCCGAAGAAGCTGCCGCAAAGGCAAAAGCAGAGGCCGATGCTAAACTGAGTGCTGAAGCGAAAAAGAAAGCCGACGAAGAAGCTAAGAAAAAAGCAGCTGAAGAAGCTGCCGCCAAAGCAAAAGCGGATGCAGAAGCCAAGGCAAAGGCTGAAGCCGATGCCAAAACAAAAGCTGCCGAAGAGGCTGCCGCAAAGACAAAAGCTGAAGCTGACGCCAAACTAAGTGCAGAAGCGAAAAAGAAAGCGGATGAAGAGGCTAAGAAAAAAGCAGCTGAAGAAGCTGCAGCCAAAGCAAAGGCTGACGCAGAAGCGAAAGCAAAAGCAGATGCGGATGCGAAATTAAGTGTGGAAGCTAAAGCGAAGGCGGAAGCAGACGCCAAAGCAAAAGCAGCTCTTGAAGCTACCGCAAAGAAAAAAGCAGAAGAAGAACTATCAAATAAATACAAGAACGCTATTGCTCAAGCTGATAAAGCTTTTGAAAAAAGAGACTGGCCAAATGCTAAACTCTTTTACAACGAAGCGATGGGATTGAAGCCTACCGAGGAGTATCCAAAGAATAAATTGAAAGAAATTGATGACATCTACAATAAAAAAGTAGCTGAAATTAAGGATGGTAACAAAGGAAACATCTTACCTACTCTGGGCGGAAATAAAACCAACACGGTGAGCTCTGCCTCTACTCCAACAGTTGATCCATTAGCTAAATACAAAGAATCGGTCAAATATGCGGATAATTATTTTACAGCCAAGAAATTTCCGGAAGCAAAAAAATATTACCAGGAAGCACTTACACACAAAGGCGGCGATGCTTATGCTAAAGTACGTTTGATCGAGTGCGAGAAAATGATCAATTCGGATTTTGCCCAACAACAAAACGATCGTAAAAAAGAACTTTTATCGAAATACAAACCTGGCATTACCGAAGAAACACTTACCGGAAACGGTGTGGTGATACTGCAGCGTGTTTTGGTAAAAGAAGGCGATGTGTGGGTATATCAGAAAAAAATGTTCAGCTGGGGAGGTATTTCTTACTTCCGCGACACACAACCCATCACCGAAAGTATTTTTGAACAGGAAACAAAATAACGAATGAATCAAGCTTTAAGTCCCGAGATCACCGAAGATATCCGCTGCTGCGTTTGCCAAAATAACGATCCTGCTAAATTTAACCTGGTATATAAACGCGAAAATTTTGATGTGGTTGAATGTGCTCAGTGTTCATTTTATTTCATTCCTCCTTATTACCGCAAAAAGATCCAATACCAGCAATACAAGAACGAAGCGGTAACACAAGCCATTCGCTCGGGTAATAACTGGATAAAGATCCAGCGACATAAACTACGTTTTAAACTCATTCAAAAATACAAACCAAGTGGTTCGCTTTTCGATCTGGGTGCCGGCTGGGGACACTTTATGCTTGCCGGAAACGAACTGGGTTATAACACCTATGGTATCGAGATCTCTGAACAGCCTTACCTCTATTGTAAGAACGACTTAAAGTTGAATGTAGACCATATCGACTTTTTTAAAATGCCAGAAGAGAAGAAGTTTGATGTGATAACCATGTGGGATGTGTTGGAACACATTGACAAGGCCGATGATTTTATTGAGAAATGTGCTAAGGTGAATCAACTCAATGGATACTTGGTTTTACAAGTACCGCAAATAGATAGTTGCTTTGCCAAAAAACACAAAGATAAATGGAAAATGATGGGGCTCGACCACGTGAACTATTTCAGTAAGAAAACCATCACTCAGTTACTTTCACGATACGGATACGAGGTGCAAACCATCAAATCGTCGTTTGAGATCAAGCTGTTCATCATGTACACCATTCTGCCTTTTATCAAGCGCCTTCGCTCTAAAAAGAAGATCACGCAACAAGAAGCCAATTATGCCATCAACCAGGAAGAAAGACAACAATACTTTAATAAATTCACTAGCCGACCCATGTGGCAATTAAAACTATTTGTTTTTTGTCACAACATCCTTTACAACCTTCTTTCTTTTCTGAATATTGGCGAAGAAATGATCGTAGTTGCAAAAAAAATAAAGTAATTTATGGAATCAACCATTCCATGCATCTGTAATTAAAACGCAATTAAAATGAAAAAACTGATCTTAGGAATTTGTATGGTAAGCTTTATGGCTGCCTTTAGTCAGAAACAAGCTGAAGTAAATTTAGAGTTACATGATGGTAATGTGATCAAAGGTACTGCAACCTTTAACGATATTGACCTCACCACCAGCTATGGTAAACTGCTTATCCCTATTTCCAAAGTAGGCAATATCAAAATTGGTTATGGTCGCGATAAATCCAGCAGCGAAAAGGCTAACTCCTATATTAAATTATTAACCACCAGTAATAACGAAGACATCAGAAAAGGGGCTTACACCGACCTCGTAAAAATGGGCTTAAAGGCATTATCCGCTTTAGAAGATCATTTTAATAATTCTTCAAGCACCACAGAGGTAGATTACACTGGCGATTACACCGTTGATAATGCTTTTGAAGAGATCAAAACCAATAACAATATTACCGAAAGCAGCTCGGCGGATGACATTGTAACCATCGACAATACCTATAACATGGGTGGTAACTATAACTTCACTAAACTGGACGTGAAAACAGAATATGGATCGTTGAGTATCCCCAAAGAAAAGATCAGATCGATCGATATTTTTGTGAGCAGCGGAACCGGAAATGGTGAGCAATTTTTTAAACTCATGGCGAACAAAAACATTAGCGGCAATCAAAATGGGGGCTGGTACAAAACAGGTATCACCTTAAAAGCCGGACAAAAATTTTCGATGTCGGCCACCGGTGAAGTTACCTTGGCCAGTTTAAGCAACGCGGTTTACAAACCAGATGGCAGCACCAAAGCATCAGGTGCAACCGACTACAGCGGCGGTGATTATGAAGGAAGTTCAACCTATGCAACTTATGGTATGTTGGTATACAAGATCGGCGAAACGTCTTACGACAATTTAAAAGCCGGATCGAAATTTACCGGTACTGCTAAAACAAGTGGTATGCTTTATATTTCAATATACGAAACCGTATTTAATGCCAATAATAAAGGCTCTTACAATGTAAAGGTAAACGTGAATAAATAGTTTGTTTTTATACCACGGAGACACAGAGACACAGTTAAAACTTAAATTTAAAAGAACACAAAAGAGTCTGTTAATCTCAAAACCCTTTTTTATTTTAAATAGCGTAAGTACTAAATAAAAACTGTGTCTCCGTGGTTATATTATTTCTTATACAGAGTTTACAGAAAAAATTAATCCTTCAACGCTTTTACGCGTGTGAAAGCATAAAGCAATAGGCCACTAAATACAATTGAGGCATAACCTAAATACGGGTAATTGCTCAGTTTTCCATCCAATCCCTGCATCACAATAAATCCACCGGCAAGAGATGCTAAGGAGGTACCAAATTGTTGTACCGATGAATTGATGATCAAGAAGGCGCCACGCATCTTTGGTTCAACGGTTGATGTTACATGCGCCATCACCAATATCATACGCGAACCGCTGAATATAAAAAAGGTTGCGGTGAACATCAACAGTATCACTGTGCTGTTGGTTGTCATGTTTGGGATACCGATCAGTGGTATAATTGCCAACACACTTAACACTGCCAGTACTTTAAAACGACCAATACGATCACTGAGCTTACCGATCATGGGAGATGTAAAGGCTGATAGTGTTCCACCCACTATATAGATCAATGGAACAGTTGTTTTGTAATCAAATCCAAGGTTCTTGGTGAAAAAATCAGTTAAAAACGGAATGATCAAAAAGTGTGAAGGCATGGTAACAAATGTGAGCAGCAAAGCATTTCGACGATTACCATCACTCAATACATTTTTCATCAAGGCAATAAACGATTGTTTTTTTGCTGTGAGTAAATGGCCTGTAAAACTAGGCACAGTAACTAATATTCCAAAGAACACCAACGCACATAAACCACCTAAAACAATAAAAGGTGTATACCAGCTAAAATGTGATGCTAAATATAAACCACCCGGCACTCCGGCAATACTGGCTAAGGCAAATCCCATCATTAATATTCCCATGGCTTGGCCGCGGCGCTGACCAGGTATGGCATCGCCAACGATCGACTGAATGATAGATCCTGCAACACCACCAAATAAACCGGTAACAAAACGAGCCGTAAGTAACATTACAAAATTAGTCGCCATACCACAAAAGAAGGTGCCAATGGTAAAGCCGGCATAAATCAACACCAGTACTTTTTTACGATCATAAAGATCTACTTTGTTCACAAAGAACATGGATGATAAAAATGCTCCGAAACCATAAGCAAACACAGCAAAACCAAATTGCTTGGGTGTGATGCCCCAAATGTCTGTTAACAAGGGTTTCAGCGGCATCAATATCATAAAATCTACAATATTGGTAAATTGAACGAACGCTAAAACGAGTAGTAATAAGGTTTCTTTTCTGGTCATGTTAAAGTTGGATGCGTATATATTTAGTGATGTTTCTTTTTCCTCTATAAAATTGAATAGCTTGTTACATCACCACCGCATATCAATTAACAACTAATTTACGGCATTTGCTTTACTTTACTTGTAACGCTTGCCATATTAAACCAACCAATAGCCTTTGTTTTTGCGCCCTCTGGCGTGGTAATGTTTGATTTTACATTTTCGGGAGTTGTAGCAAACAATCCGCCGTTATTGATCTGGTTTAAGGCCTGAATGAAAAAGAAATAGGTCTCACGCGATATCGAGTGGATCTCTGCTCTACACTTATCATTCTTTCGGTAGGTTTTAAAACCCATGAATGTTGCAGGTGCCGTGAAGTCGATCGAATCAGCAGGAGCATCAGTAACAACTCCACCCGTACCATCAATGCATAAATTCAGGTCGCCCGACTCGTTGAACAAGGTATCATTTCTAAATGTTCTGATCCAGTAATAATCGGCATTATTATCTGCATAATCCTTTGCGAACAATAAACAGGTATACGTGTCTTTTGGCCCTCCAAATGGATCCTCACCGTCATTGAATAAAGCACTGATACTATCAATAGCAGCGGTGCGTTTTTGTGTAGTTCCGGAAGTATAGGTGTACCCATCAATGGTAACTTTTAATTGATAAGCATGATTAATGCGCGCTATCGTATCATTCGTGCCAATGTTATACACATACTTGCCATTATTACTATATGGAAAAGTGTAGGTTACATTACTTGTAAGGTCAACCAATTCAACTGTGGCATTGGTAACTTCCGGCGCCATGCGGTTACTGAAATAGGAGTCGTTGGTTGTTACCTTTATTACTTGCGGCTCACGCAGGTCGTTCACAAAGGCATCGATCACGTATAGCTTAGAACCTTCGTCCAGTTTTATCTGCACCACATCTGTACATGATACAAATGCAAAAACAGATAATAGGATCAAATTAAATTTAAAATAAGTTTTCATATGTAGATATTTATTATTTGTTGGTTGTCATATAGTATAGTCATGTTATCTTTATTTGTGTTTGTGCTGATGGCAACATGACTATTTCATATACAATTAAAAATTAAAGTTATAAGTAATAGCCGGTACAAATGATCCGATCACCGAAAAGCGCACGGCTTCGGTTTGTTGCGGCTCACCTGTTTTTGTTTGGAAATAAATACTGTACGCGTTACGGCGGTTATACGCATTGTAAACACTCAATACAATGTTTTGCTTGTATTTGCGCTGATCGTTCTTTTTAAAACTATAGGTTGCACCTACATCTAAACGGTGATAGGGTGTAATGCGGTAATTGTTTCGAATACCATCGGTGTTATAAGGAATATTCAAACCTTGTACCTGGATCTTTGAATTAGGGAAAGAAGCCGGCGTACCACTTAAGAACACAAAAGTAGCACCCACATTCCAATACTTAGTGATGTCGTAATTCATATTGGTATTAATGCAATGCACGCGATCGTATTTACTCTTGAACCAATCATCATTACTAATACCTCTCACCAAACGTTCAGTTCTGCTTAAGGTATAACTCACCCATCCACCTAATTTACCTTTCGATTTTTTAACGTAGAGCTCCATTCCGTATGCTCTGCCTAAACCTTGTATCAATTGCGATTCAACTTGCTCGTTAATGAACAGATCCGCATTATCTACATAATCCATTTGGTTTTGCATGTACTTGTAATAAAACTCCACCGAGGTCTCAAACATATTCTCTTTAAAATTTCGGAAATAACCAACGCTTCCCTGATCGGCAATTAAAGGCTTTAAATTATTAGAAGCAATGGTGTAAACATCTAATGGCGTACTGGCAGCGGTATTGCTGATCAATTGTAAATACTGTGCCATGCGATTATAACTGGCCTTGATTGAGCTGAAACTATTCAACACATAGTTAGCTGATAAGCGTGGCTCTGGCGTAACGTAAGTTTGAATAACCTGACCATTGGTAAATTTTTGTGAGCGATCAAATGGTAAGGGCTCATTTGGAATGGTATCGCGGAAATAATAGGCAGTGCCTTTTCCTAAATAATTGTATATGCTCACACGTAAACCATACTCTACTGTTAAGCGTGGCAATACCTTTTGTTCGTTACCGGCATAAACCGAATACTCAACGCCATAACGCTTATTTGATTTGAATTTCACACTGGAGCCGGCATCAAACTTACCCACTGCTTCGTAAGGCATAAAATCGTATAACAAGGCCTGTGCGCCAAAACGAATGGTGTTGTTATTATTCATAAAGTACGTAAAATCGGGCTTTATACTGTAATTGATCACGTTACTGGTCCAGTTAAAACTTTGATCCAAAGCCTCTAACTTAAACTCCAATAAATAATCGTAGTTACTGTAAAAGGCAGTGGTATTCATAAATAATTTATTGTTGAAGATGTGATTCCAGCGTGCTGTGGCCGTTCCATTACCCCAGTTAAATTTAAAAATAGATGAACCAAATACATCTCTACCAAAATAGCCACTTGCAAACACCGTGTTCTTATCATTTATCTTCCAATTGATCTTTGCTGTTGCATCGTAAAAAAAGAAATCGGCATTTTTGATCGGACTCGTTGATTTTACAAAAGGCTTTACCAAGGCATCAATGTAGCTTCGGCGAAAGGCTAATATAAAACTCACTTTATCTTTTACAATAGGGCCTTCAATGCTTAAACGACTAAAAATGGTACCAATACCACCGTTAACAGCAAATTTTTTGCTGTTACCCTCTTTCATACGAATATCTAATATAGAGGAAACACGACCGCCGTATTGAGCAGGAATTCCACCTTTGATCAACTTCACGTCCTTTACCGCATCGGGGTTAAATACCGAGAAAAAGCCAAACAAGTGAGAAGAATTGTATACAGGTGCTTCATCCAATAAGATCAAATTTTGATCAATATTACCGCCACGCACATTAAATCCGCTGGCACCCTCACCCATGGTGGTAACACCCGGCAATAACTGCACCGCGCGCACTACATCCACCTCACCTAATAAAGCCGGAATTTTGTTGATCTGTTTGATGTCCAATTTGGCCACTCCCATCTCCACACTCTTAATGTTCTTGTCTTCTGCTTCGGTGCTCACCACTACTTCGTCTAACTGTGTGCCTTCACCCTGTACTTCAATATTCTTGGTAGTGTTCTTTTGCAAGTCGATGATAAAACTAGAATTTGCAAAACCGATATAAGATGCCACAATGGTATGTGTACCTTTAGGTAAGGTTAGCGAATAAAAACCATACTCGTTGGTCATTACTCCTATGGTAGTTCCGGCTTTAACCACAGTAGCGCCAATAAGCGACTCACCATTCTTACCATCTTTGATATAACCACTGAGGGTGAATTTTTCTTGCGCAATGGCTTGCAGGGTAATAAAAAATAAAAGACTAATTAAAATGCGTTTCATAAATAGGTTTGAATCATAACATTAAACAAAATGGTTTGTTTAACAATTCGGGTGCAAAACTATGGAAACTTTCAAACAAAAAATAGTTTCTGTCATGTTTTTTAACCGATGATACCGAAACGTAACATTAGGAGTATTATTTTATAACATATTTAACTCAATTACTGCCATTTGCGGTTTAAGGGATATAAAACAAAGCGTTAAAAACTCTTGGTATTTATATTGGCTTTGAGCCCATTTTTTCGATGGATTTCTTAAGTTTGTGTTCAATTTAAAAACTCAATGAAACCCACTTTACCAAAAGGTACACGCGATTTTAGCCCTACTGATGTTTACAAACGTCAATACATATTTGATATCATTAAAACCAATTTTCAGTTATTCGGCTATCAGCCCATCGAAACCCCTTCCATGGAAAGCATTCAAACACTTACGGGTAAGTATGGGGATGAAGGCGATCAACTCATCTTTAAGATCTTGAACTCACGCCTGAATGAAAGCAGCAAAAAAGACGAATTACGAAAAAAATTTGAAGAGAGTTTAAATGCCCCTATTAATACCGAAGAGTTAACCGAAAAAGCCCTGCGCTACGACCTTACAGTGCCCTTTGCCCGTTATGTGGTGATGCATCAAAACGACATCACTTTCCCGTTTAAACGCTATCAAATACAGCCGGTTTGGAGAGCAGATAAGCCGCAAAAAGGACGCTACCGCGAGTTTTACCAATGCGACGCCGATGTGATCGGATCGAATAGTTTGGTAAATGAATTGGATCTGATCGTGATGATGGATAAATCGTTTCGCGAATTGAACATACCGGTAAAGTTAAAGATCAATAACCGCAAAATATTAAGTGCCATTGCCGATGTTTCAAAGCAACCAGAGAAACTGATCGACATCACCGTTGCCATTGATAAACTGGATAAGATCGGCAAAGACGGAGTGATAGCGGAATTAAGAACAAAGGGCATCAGTGAAGAAGCACTTACTACTATCTCTCCTATCATTGATTTTACAGGTACTAACAATGAGAAATTAAAAAAACTCAGCGATCTGTTAGGCCATACCGAAATTGGAAAAAAAGGAATTGAAGAATTAACCTATTTGCTATCAAATGTAAAACTCATTGGCTTAAAACACATTTCGTTAGAATTGGATATTACCCTGGCACGTGGCTTGAACTATTATACCGGGACTATTTTTGAAGCCAAAGCAGATGCCGGAACCTTTACGCCAAGCATCCTGGGCGGTGGCCGATACGATGACCTTACCGGTGTATTTGGCTTAAAGAACATGAGTGGCGTGGGTATCTCTTTTGGTATCGATCGTATTTTTGATGTGATGAATGAATTGAATTTGTTTCCTGAAACGGTAAACAAACCCACTTCTACCAAAGTACTGTTCACCAATTTTGGTGCAGCCGAAGAACAATTTTGTTTTCAATTGATGCAGGATTTGCGCGCCAATGGCATTAACAGCGAATTGTACCCCGAAGCAAAAAAAATACAAAAGCAATTTGAGTACGCCGATAAAAAAGGTATCCCCTTTGTTTGCGTCATAGGCAGTGATGAAATGAATAGCGGTGTGTTTTCGGTAAAAGACCTAAACAGCGGCCAACAAGAAAAACTAACTAAAGACGATTTGATCAAGAAACTGAAGTGATGATTTAGCTATCCGGATGTTGAGCTTGTCAAAACACTCGATACAAAAATTTGGGCGTGCCCCCGTATTTACATCTCATGCTTTAGGAAATATTGGCCGGGGTCGCGCTTTTCACTGCAAGCTCCATCATTAACCTAGCGGTCAATGATAGAGGCTTTCCGTTACAATCGCTCACGCATACCGCAGCTAAATTCTTACTAAATTGAAATTCCTCAGAAAGTTTAATTTAAGTATAAACTTCATCACCATCAATACGTTTTATTGATCTAATTGCCGCGTGAGCGATTGTAGTGGAAAGCCCGGACCCTGAGCGAAGCCGAAGGGGGAGGACTTGAAACGAAAAGCGCGACCCCGGCCAAAATGTTTATAGAATGGGGATATTAATCCCGGGGACACGCCCATAGTTAAAGTGTGAATTTAGTATATTTACGTGCTTATAAAGGCTCTTATATTTAAACACTTTCAATACAAAAATGGCAACCTATTCAATAAACATTTCCACAAAACTCAGCATTGAAACGTTACGCGATTTTTTGAACGATGCCAATGCAACCGTTCAATTATCGGATGAAGCAAAGCAAGCGATCGTAAGCGGCAGAAATTACCTGGAAGAAAAACTGAAACGACACAATGCTCCTATATACGGCATCAACACCGGTTTTGGTTCCTTATGCAATGTCATCATTCCAAACAGCGATCTGGAAAAACTCCAAGAGAACCTGATCAAAAGTCATGCTTGTGGTTTTGGGAATGTGGTACACAAAGACATTGTAAAGCTCATGCTGTTCTTAAAGGTGCAATCGCTTTCGTATGGCAAAAGCGGCATACAACTCAGCACGGTTCAGCGCCTCATCGATCTCATCAATCATCAGGTATATCCTGTTGTTTACGAACAAGGTTCGTTAGGCGCCAGTGGCGATCTTTCTCCGTTGGCACATTTATGCTTACCGCTTATTGGCATTGGTAAAGTTGAGCACAAAGGCGAGATCAAAGAAGCTTCAGCGGTTTTAAAAGAATTAAAACTAGACGCCATCAAACTTAGCAGCAAAGAGGGTTTGGCTTTATTGAACGGCACCCAATTTATGAGTGCGTATGGCGTTTATTGTATTATTAAATCACTTAGTTTAAACACATCAGCCGATAAAATTGGTGCAACCTCACTCGAAGCATTCGATGGGCGCATCGATCCATTTAAATCATCTCTACATAAAATTCGCGCGCATAAAGGTCAGTTACAAACTGCTGAAGCTTTTCAAGCATTGCTAAAAGGCAGCCAGATCATTGCGAAAGAAAAAACACAGGTGCAAGACCCCTATTCGTTCCGCTGCATCCCTCAAGTACACGGTGCTACAAAAGATACCACGCATTATGTACACAGCGTATTTGAAACAGAGATAAATTCGGTGACCGATAATCCAACCATTTTTCCGGAGGATGATGAGATATTAAGTGGTGGCAATTTTCATGGACAACCTTTGGCTTTAGCACTCGATTTTTTATGCATTGCCATGAGTGAGTTGGCCAGTATCTCGGAGAGACGAACGTATTTGCTCATATCCGGACAAAGAGGATTGCCTCCATTTTTGGCAAAAGAGGCCGGATTAAATTCGGGCTACATGATTCCGCAGTACACCGCAGCCAGCATTGTGAGTCAGAGTAAACAATTATGCACACCGGCCAGTGCCGATAGTATTGTATCGAGTAACGGACAAGAAGATCACGTGAGTATGGGTGCAAATGCGGCAACTAAATGCTTAACAGTAATTCATAACACCGAAAAAGTGTTGGCCATTGAATTGATGAATGCCGCACAGGCTTTGGAGTTGCGCCGACCACTCAAATCATCTGAAAGCATTGAGAATTATTTTACAGCATTCAGAAAACACGTACCCTTTGTAAATGAAGATGTTTATATGCATGAGTTGATGGAGAAGGCATTGATTTTTTTGAAAAACCAATGCTAAATGAATGTAGATATTTCTTTATGATAGATACTTTTTTAGAAAAAGTATCGCAAAAAGCGCGCTTCTTAAAATTTGTCGAAAATAAACTTTTTCTTTTTCCACGTCTGGAAGCGCCATGCCTGCCACAATCACAAGTACACATAAGGTGGCAGTCAGGCTCTACCCAGCCTTGCACAAGCCCGGCGCAAAAAAGAAAAAATTTATTTTTTACGCCAAATTTTAAAAGGCGCAAGAGCATGCTTCATCATTGCGATAATTTTATTCTACAAAAAAACTTTTTGAAACATCCTCTTTATTTAAATACAAATCATTTTTTTGAAACCCCGTGCGCGGGCCAGGCCATCTGTGCTAGGGGTGGCGACTGTGCGTGGAATCAGATGGGCTTGATCTTTTGGGTAACTTTTGTATCAAGACAAAAGGTACGTTTAATAAATCATTCATGTAACAATTCATCGAGGCAATTACCTAGCACGATCAAGTCCCGATAGCTATCGGGATTGACTTTTTGGTTACTTTTTTGACTATGAAAAAAGTGACAATGAAAAATGAAAATAATAAACATACTCTTTCTTTTAACTTTTTGTTTAATAGCAAAAATATCCACCGCCTGTCAATGCCCCCTCACCAAGCTTGGTAAAGCCGAGTGTAACAAATACGAGATCATTTTCAGAGGAAAAGTTATTTCGGTGGCAGCTTGCGATAATAAGCCTGGCGTAGCGCTATTCGAGATCCAGGATCTGTACAAAGGTAATTTGCCCAAAACATTTAAAGTAATTTTTGATTGCACCGACCCTTGCGCGAGCCCTTTAAACGTGGGTGAAGAATGGATCATTTACACCCGCTTTAAACAAATTGATAATGCCATGATCGATTGGTGCAGCCGTAGCCGCCGTTTCATTAAAAACCAGAAAGAAGATTTTTACACGGTGACCTACGGTAACTCTTACGATGATGAAGTAAAGTTTTTACAAGATAGCCTTGGTATTCACCGCACCATGAAAGAACAAATGACGGCTAGCCAGCACCGCAACCAATTACCAACACCAAACGAATCGATCGTGATCCTGATCTGCTCGATCCTTGCAATATTACTGTTCTATTACTTATTCAATAAATTTTTAAAATAAATGGAATTCTTAAAACACAAACCACATCCTTGGCATGGCATCTCCATTGGAAAAGATGCGCCCAATGTGGTGATCGCCTATATTGAAATGGTGCCAACCGACACGGTAAAATATGAGATCGATAAAGTTTCGGGGTACCGTAAAGTAGATCGTCCCCAAAAATTCTCAAACATCACTCCGGCCTTGTACGGCTTTATTCCTCAAACTTATTGTGGAGCAAAGATCGCTGAATATGCTGCGGCCAAATGCACATCACCTGTTGAGCGTGGTGACGGCGACCCTTTAGATATTTGTGTAATTACCGAACGAAACATTACCAGCGGCGATATTATTTTAGAAGCTGTTCCTATTGGTGGCTTTCGCATGATAGACAAAGGCGAAGCAGATGACAAGATCATTGCGGTTTTAAAACAGGATGAGATCTACGGAAAACTTACTGATGTGACCGAGTGCCCTGCGCCCTTGCTCAACCGAATGAAACATTATTTTTTGACCTATAAAAACTTACCAAATTCAGATTCAGTGAATCAAGTGGAGATCGCTGCTGTATATGGTCGTGCAGAAGCCATGGAAGTGATCAATAGAAGTAGAGAAGATTATAAAACCTTAATTGCCGAGTAATGCAAAAAACTACCGAAGCCGATTCGTATTACGATAATTTAGAGCACATGAGTGTTCATGAATTATTAACGAACATGAATAAAGAAGATAAAACCGTACCTAACGCTATTGAAAAAGCCATACCTCAAATTGAAAAACTGGTGGAAGCAATCGTAGAAAAAATGCGTATGGGCGGACGCTTGTTTTACATGGGAGCCGGAACCAGCGGCCGATTGGGGATAGTAGACGCGAGCGAATGTCCGCCTACTTATGGGATCGAGCACGGAAAAGTAATTGGTATTATTGCCGGCGGAGATGATGCGATCCGCAAAGCAGTGGAGTTTGCCGAAGATGATATCACACAAGGCTGGAAAGACCTACAAGAACACCAAATAAATTCGAACGACGTGGTGATCGGTATTGCAGCCAGTGGCTCTACACCTTATGTAGTGGGCGCTTTAAACATCTGTAACCAAAACCATATTATTACAGGCTGTATCACCTGCAATGCCGGAAGTGAAGTTGCCAGTGTAGCAAAATTTCCGGTGGAAGTTGTGGTTGGCCCTGAATTTGTAACCGGCTCAACCCGCATGAAAAGCGGCACCGCACAGAAGTTGGCATTGAATATGATCTCAACCAGTGTGATGATAAAGCTAGGTAGAGTTAAAGGAAATAAAATGGTTGACATGCAATTGAGCAATCATAAGTTGGTTGACCGTGGCACAAAAATGTTGATGAAAAATACGGGTATTACCGATTACGAAGAAGCAAAAGCCTTGTTATTGAAGACCGGAAGCGTGAGACAAGGAACAGAGGAGTATATGCGAAGCAGGTAGTTTATCGCTTCGCTCTTTGTATTTAAGACAAAAGTCGCTTCGCTCCTGATAGATAACCACGGAGGCACTGAGACACGGTTTAATAACATCTATCAAAAACTTTGTGTCTGTGCCTCCGCGGCGGCGGAGTGGTTTCATTTACTGCGGCTATTCAATAAAAAAACGTGTCGGAGCCTGTGGTGAGGGGAGTCGAACCATGACTCAGTGGTTATAAAATCTTTCTGAGCTCGCGATGAATAACTTTGTTTCTTAGTGACTCAATGGCTAATTTTAAACCATGCAAAACAACCTCATAGAAAAATATATCGCTCAAAACCAATTTGGGAAATTAATTGGTATGCACTTTGAAATTGTTCAAGAAGGTGAGATCCATTATTTTTTGAAACTAAAAAAAGAACATTTAGCAACGCCTCAGGCAGCGCATGGTGGTGCTATTTCGGCATTGGTTGACGCAGCCCTTGGTGTATGCGGTTTATCAGCCGTTTATAAAGACAACAAAGTGGTGAGTACAGTGGAATATAAGATCAATTACCTCTCGCCTGCATTATTAAAGGATGAATTGGTTGCTCACGCTACAGTTATTCAACAAGGCAAACGTTTGCTCATCATCGAATGCAGTGTAGTTGCTTCTAACCGAAAAAATGTGTTGATCGCAAAAGCCATGGGTACCTTTAATGCGTATGATGCTGCTAAGGCGGGGTATTAAAGTCGGTGAGATCTTTTCACCACCCTTCGACTTAGCTCAGGGCAGGCTCCGACACGGAGAAAAAACCACTAAGACTCAAAGGCACTAAGAACTTTGTCATCCGCCACGGCGGACGAACGTATTTAAGAACCACGGAGACCCGGAGGCACGGAGAAAAAAACCACTAAAGCACAAAGACACTAAGAACCTTATCATCCTCCGTGCCTTCGTGTTTACTTTTTCCGATTTAAATAATCTCCCAAGCCAAAGCCCATGCTAAAACACATCTGTAGCAAATATCCGCCGGTAGGGGCATCCCAGTCGAGCATCTCGCCAATGCAATAGGTATTGGGTATTTTTTTTAATTCAAAATTTTTGGTGAGTTCATTCCACGAAACGCCTCCAACAGTTGAAATGGCGTCGTCAATTGGAGCTAAACCAAGCACTTTGATCGGGAAATTTTTAATACAGTTAGTGAGTGTTTCCGATGAACTATATTCTTCTTTTGTAGTAGAAAGTTTGATCAATTGAAATGCGGTATCTGATAATTTTACTTGCATCATTAATACCTCCTTAACCGATAGATCTTTCTTGTTCTGTAAAAGTGTGCGTATTTTTTCTTCCGATATTTCCGGTTTAAGATCCACAAAAATTGTGGCCTTCCCCTCGTTATTTGATTGCGCGGTTGTTGAGCGAAGTCGAAACAACGAAGCACGCACCTCACCACTCAAGGGATACACGCCACTTCCTTCGATCCCAAATTGTGTAATAACGGCTTCACCCATTATTTTTTTGGTTCCACAGCTAAATGTTGAATTCTTCAATGCTTTCCCCTCTAATTTACTTTTCACCTCACTGCTCCACTCTACCTTAAATGCACAGTTAGATGCCTGAAATGGTACTGTTTCTATTCCCATTTTTTTGAATTCGTTTTGCCATGCTCCATCGGACCCTGTTACTTTCCAACTACTGCCGCCAAGCGCAAAGATGGTGATGTCATTCGGAAACGTGGTCATTGAGTCTGTCGAAACGGGCACTTCGACACGCTCAGTGTCCGAGATATGAGGCTCCTGATTCGCTTGCCCTGAGTATGTCGAAGGGAAGGACCACTCCACCCCATACTTCACCTCTACCCCATTCTTCTTCAACACGTTTTCAATGGCATGAAGTACCTCAATGGGTTTCATGTCTTTTTTAGGAAACACGCGTCTACTGCTACCAACAATGGTTTCAATGCCTATTGAATTTAACCAATTGATAAAATAGACATTATCAAATTGTTCAAACACCTCTTGTACTTTATCTTTTGGAGAATACTTCTCTACAAATTTTTCTTTGCTTTCTGAATGCGTGAGATTAAAACCGCCTTTGCCTGCTACTAAAAATTTACGCGCCAAGGCATTGTTCTTCTCGTAAATAGTTACGCTAAAATTTTTTGGATCGAGCTGGCACGCCAGAAATAATGCGGCTGCCCCGCCACCAATGATGTTCACTTTTTGTTTTGCTGTAACTGTTTCTTTGTTCATGTGAGTACGAAAGTAAGTTGATAACCACAAAGAACAGCAAGACACTAAGAAAATTTATTAACTAAACGCATTGACAACAACCACTCTGCGGCGGCGGATTGGGAACAAAGAGCAAAATGAAAAAAACCACGGAGGAACGGAGAAAAAAAACAACAATTAACTCTGTCATCCACCACAGCGGACGAGCGTAGTCCGATAGCTATCGGACGAGAACCACAAATCCCGATAGCTATCGGGAACAAAGAAGCAAAATAAAACAAACCACGGAGGAACGGAGACACGGAGAAAAAAATAAAAAGTAAAACAGCCTTAAACAACCCGAATATTTAGCGCTTTGTTTTCGTAAAAAATCGGGTGTTGAAACATGTTTAATTAAATTATCTCAACTATTTGATTTTCAGTATCAATACTCACTCATAAGTATTGTTAAAATACCATAAAATGCCTATATTTACTCACTTGTACATTTTCGCTTTGGTTGTGTGACTGAAGTGGCGAAGCTTTGACAAAAAATATCTAAATTATTTAAATAGATATTCGCCTTTTTCTTTTCTGTCTTGAAACAGTATACTTCGACTGAGCTCAGTATAAAATGCACAAAAGATCCGCCGCGGCGGACAAGACGCAGCGAATTGCCTGCACGCTTTTTGAAAAGCAAGTGTTTTACACAAAGTAAACATAGGAACTAGATTTAGCGAGGCTTTAGCGCAATAAACATTTTGAAACACCATCTTTATATAAATACAAATCTTTCTTTTGAAACACTCATCGTTTTACGCAGCAATAGTGGGAAAACCAACGAAGGGAAGGCTTTGCGCATTTGCGTTGGTTTTAACCACGGTGCCGACCCAATTTGTATGAACAATACAAAAGAATTCATTGAGGCAATTGCCTTGTAAAACGATTATGGTTTTTGGTTACTTTTTGACTAAACAAAAAGTGACAAAAGAAAATCGAAATGATCTCGAACAATAAAATATTAATTACAGATGGGGCAGGTTCTCGATAAGCAAGCTGAAAAAGCTTGCTTATCGAACTGACACTTTTAAAACGAATGATTTCAAACAAAAAAATACTCATCACCGGTGGCGCCGGTTTCATCGGCTCCAACCTCTGCGATTATTTCATTGAACGAAATAATCACATCACCTGTTTAGATAATTTTGCAACCGGTAAACGCTCTAACATTGAGCACCTTTTGAGCAACAACAACTTTACACTCATTGAAGGCGATATCCGCAACCTGGATACCTGCCAGCAAGGGTGTGAGGGTATAGACTATGTTTTGCACCAAGCGGCATTAGGCTCGGTACCACGCAGCATTAACGACCCTATTACCACCAACTCGGTAAATGTAGATGGTTTTTTAAATATGTTAGTTGCCGCGCGCGACGCCAAAGTAAAACGTTTTGTTTACGCTGCCAGCAGCAGCACATATGGTGATAGCGAAGCCTTACCTAAGGTGGAAGAAACCATTGGCAAACCTCTATCGCCATACGCCGTTACCAAATACGTGAACGAATTATACGCCCATGTGTTTGGTTTAAACTATGGCTTGGATTGCATTGGCTTACGTTACTTTAACGTATACGGCCGCCGGCAAGATCCTAACGGCGCTTACGCCGCAGCCATCCCCAAATTTTGTATGCAATTGATGGTGCACGAAAGCCCGGTTATAAATGGCGATGGTACGCATAGCCGCGACTTTACCTATATTGACAATGTTTTGCATATGAACGAATGCGCCTTAGCTAGTACCAACCCTAAAGCTATTGGTGAGGTGTTTAATACAGCGGTGGGAGAACGTGCCGATCTAAATCAAATGCTTATACTCTTAAAAACCTACCTAAGTGAATACGATGCCGCCATTACAAAGGTGGAAGTGATACATGGCCCAACACGTCAGGGAGATATACCACATTCCTTGGCAAGTATTGAAAAAGCGAAAGAAATATTAACATACAAACCAAGTCACAATTTAGAGAAAGGATTAAAAGAAGCGGTAGATTGGTATTGGAAAAACCTGAAATAAAAACAAGTGGATATTTTAAAACTCATAGGAAGAGAAAAGGCATTATTTACTGAAGATATTCGGAAACATGAAACGGAATTATGTGAGATCATATCACGATCTTCCTTTTTGGTAATTGGCGGCGCAGGTTCCATTGGGCAAGCCGTTACAAAAGAAATATTTAAACGTCATCCAAAAAAACTACATGTAGTTGATATCAGCGAAAACAACATGGTTGAATTGGTGCGCGACATCAGAAGTTCTTTTGGCTACATAGCCGGCGATTTTCAAACCTTTGCATTGGATATTGGTTCGGTAGAATACGATGCCTTTATTAAAGCCGATGGGAAATTTGATTATGTGCTCAACCTCTCGGCCCTCAAGCATGTGCGCAGCGAAAAAGATCCTTTCACCCTAATGCGCATGATAGATGTGAATGTATTCAATACAGAAAAAACAATTCACCAATCGATTGAGAACGGAACAAAAAAATATTTCTGTGTATCTACCGATAAAGCTGCCAATCCGGTGAACATGATGGGTGCTTCAAAACGCATCATGGAAATGTTCTTGATGCGGCAAAGCAAACAAATAAACATCTCCACCGCCCGATTTGCCAATGTGGCTTTTTCTGACGGATCCTTATTGCATGGTTTTGATAAACGCATTCAAAAACAACAACCCATTGTGGCGCCTCATGATGTAAAACGCTATTTTGTGACGCCACAAGAATCGGGAGAACTTTGCCTCATGTCGTGCATATTTGGAGAGAACCGCGATATCTTTTTTCCGAAATTGAACGAAAACTTGCATCTCATCTCATTTGCCGACATTGCCATTAGCTACCTAAAAACCTTGGGTTACGAGCCTCATTTATGCGCTACTGAAGATGAAGCCAGAGAATTAGCTAAAACGCTTCCGCTTGAAAAAAAATGGCCATGCCTTTTTACATCCAGTGATACTACTGGTGAAAAAGACTTTGAAGAGTTTTTTACCGAAAAAGAAACGCTTGACCTGACACGCTTTATGCACTTAGGTATTATCAAAAACACTCTTACGTTCAACGAGCCAAATCTGATACATTTTTCAAACTCCATTGAACAGTTCAAAAAAAGCAAACAGTGGACAAAAGAACAATTACTGGAATTGTTTAATGTGATGATACCGGATTTTGGACACAAGGAAACCGGAAAATATTTAGATTCAAAAATGTGATCATGAAAAAAATTGCCGAAACAATCGCCTTCATAAAACAGCATTACCCGGGCAAAGAATTTATTCCGTTGCACGAACCCTACTTTGATGCACGTGATAAAGAACTAGTGGTCGACACTATCAACTCAACCTTTGTTTCTTCGGTTGGAAAATATGTAGACAGCTTTGAAGAAAAAATGAAATCATATACCGGTGCTCAGCATGCAATTGCAACTGTTAACGGAACCGCAGCACTGCACATGTGTTTAATACTGGCCAATGTAAAACAAAACGACCTGGTAATTACACAACCTCTTTCATTTATTGCCACCTGCAATGCCATTAGCTATGTTGGTGCCTATCCTTTATTTATAGATATTGACAAAGCAACACTCGGGCTTTCGCCACATAAATTATTAGACTACTTAACTACCTACGCTGAAATAAAAAACAACGAATGTTTTCATAAAATTAGCGGACAGCGCATATCTGCGTGTGTACCCATGCACTCATTCGGACATCCGGTGGAAATAGATGCTATTCTGGAGATCTGTGATTCGTTTCACATTCAACTTATTGAAGATGCTGCCGAATCTATCGGTAGTTTTTATAAAAACAAACACACCGGCACATATGGTTCATTAGCCGCATTTAGTTTTAATGGCAACAAAACCATTACCTGCGGCGGCGGCGGGGCTATTATTACCAATGATGAGAAATTGGCCAAACTGGCAAAACATTTAACCACACAGGCTAAAGTGCCGCACAAATGGGAATTTGATCATGATCATATTGGATACAATTACCGATTACCAAATTTAAATGCCGCATTAGCTTGTTCGCAATTAGAAAAACTGGATACGATCTTATCTAACAAAAGAGAAACAGCATTAGCTTACAAAACATTTTTTAATTCTACTTCGTTTCAGTTCATGGAAGAACCTATTCATTCGCGATCGAACTATTGGTTGAATGCCATTTTGCTAGCCGACAGAACCGAACGCGACCTGTTTTTAGAAGAAACCAATAAAAACGGTGTGATGACACGACCTGTCTGGAATTTAATGACCAAGGTACAGATGTTTGCTAACTGTTTAAGTGGAGACATCAGCAATGCCCAATGGATAGAAGACCGATTAGTGAATATACCGAGCAGCTACAAACCATGAAAGAAAAAATAGTATTAATTGGTGGCGGTGGCCATTGCAAATCAGTAATTGATGTGATAGAAACGGAAGGCCGTTTTGAAATAGCCGGTATTGTAGATGCCAAAGAAAAAATTGGCAGTAAGGTACTCGGTTATGAGATCTTTGCATGCGATAACGACCTTGAAAAATTAAGCAAGCAATACAACTATTTTCACATCAGTATTGGTTTTATCAAACCCAACAGCATCCGAACCAAATTATACCATCAACTCAAATCATTAGGCGCACAATTCCCCATCATTTGCTCTCCTTCCTGCATCGTGTCAAAACATGCCCACGTTGGTGAAGGCACTGTGCTTATGCATCAGGTGATCGTAAATGCAGGTGCCACTATCGGTGTGAATTGCATTTTGAATACGAAAGCACTTATTGAACACGATGTGTCTATTGGTGATCAGTGTCATGTATCAACTGCTGCCATTATCAATGGCGATTGCACTGTTCAGCAAAATTGTTTTATTGGCAGTGGCAGCGTATTGCTTAACGGCATACACATTCCATCTAACTGCCTCGTTGGTGCAGGTGCTGTAGTAAATAGATCCGTAACCAAAAATAATAGCACGCTGGTTGGCAATCCGGCAAAAGAACTAAATACATGAAACCTGTTTTGATCATAGCAGAAGCCGGTGTAAATCACAATGGCGATATGGCAGTCGCCAAAAAGCTAATAGATGCGGCTGCTAAAGCCGGCGTAGATTATGTGAAGTTTCAAACCTTTAAGGCTAACAAGTTGGTTTCACAAACTGCTGCTAAAGCCGATTACCAAATAAAGAACACCAACGAAGACAATTCGCAATATCACATGCTCAAAAAACTTGAGCTGAGTGAAGAACAGCACTATGAACTGATTGATCATTGCAAACAAAAGAATATCAAATTTCTATCAACTGCTTTTGATCTGGAAAGTTTAGACCTCTTATTGAAATTAGGGATCGAACTTTTTAAGATCCCATCCGGTGAAGTAACTAATTATCCGTTTTTAAAACGCATTGGTGAACTAAAGAAAAACGTGATATTAAGTACAGGCATGTGCAGTATGCAGGAAATAAAAGCCGCCATAGATGTGCTTACAGAATTTGGCACACTTCGTGATAACATTACCGTGTTGCATTGCAATACAGAATACCCTACCCCCATGCAGGATGTGAATTTACTGGCTATGAACAGCATTCGAAATGAAATGAATGTTGAAATAGGCTATTCTGACCATACACTTGGCATTGAAGTACCCATTGCAGCAGTGGCACTTGGCGCTTCGGTGATCGAAAAACATTTTACTTTAGATAAAAACATGCAAGGCCCCGATCATGCTGCATCTTTGGAACCGGAAGAGTTGATACAAATGGTGAAAGCCATTCGCCACATTGAACTTGCCTTGGGTACCGGAATAAAGCAAGCTTCTTCATCTGAAATAAAAAACAAAACCATTGCTCGTAAAAGTATCCATATTTTAAATTCCTTGCGTGCAGGACATATTCTCACAGAAAATGACCTGATCATGAAAAGACCCGGAGACGGCATTTCCCCAATGGATCTAAAACAAGTGATCGGTAAAAAACTCAATAAAGACCTTTTGGCTGATTCGAAACTTAATATTGAAGATCTCGCATGAACGTAGTTGTATTAACCAGTTCCAGGGCCGACTATAGCATTTATCATCCGCTTTTGACCAAATTGAAGAACGACCCTGTCTTTGATCTTTCGATCATTGCTTTCGGAACACACCTTTCCGAAAAACATGGCTATACACTCGGTCAAATTGAAACAGATGGTTTTACTGTTTCGCAAAAAGTAAACACACTTCCCGACGGCGATTCTCCTTTTGATATTTCTACCGCCATTGGGCAATGCATCATTCAATTTTCAACTATCTGGAAAGAAGCTGCTACAAAAACCGACCTGATCATTTGCCTAGGCGACCGATATGAAATGTTTGCAGCCGTAGCTGCCAGCGTTCCATTTAACATACCTGTTGCACATATTCATGGCGGTGAAACCACAGCCGGTGCCATTGATAATATTTACCGTCATAGTTTAACTCACATGGCCACATACCATTTTGCTTCTACCCAAAACCATGCAGAACGTATCGCCCAGTTAAAAAACAATGCTGAGTATGTCTATCAATTTGGTTCACTCAGTATTGAAAACATCAGTAATATAAACTTACTTAATTCATCGGAATTTGAAATAAAATTTGGTATTCCAATTCACAATCCTGTATTGGTGACCTTTCATCCAGAAACGGTTGACTTCACTAAAAACCAAAGTTATACTAAAGAGCTGGTAAAAGCACTTTCGCAACTAAACGATCAGATCATTGTTACCATGCCCAATGCCGATACTATGGGCAATAGCATTCGCGAAGCGTTATTAAACTTTGCAAAAAACAAAACCAATGTTTACCTGGTTGAATCGCTGGGCATGCAAGGTTACTATTCGTGCCTTCACCTATGCCGCTTTGTGTTAGGCAATTCTTCCAGCGGCATTATTGAAGCCGCTTCGTTTGGCAAGTATGTGCTTAATATTGGCGACCGACAAAAAGGCCGCGATGCAGGTAACAATGTGATACATTGTGACATAAATGCTGAAGCCATCCTGAAACAGATCCACCGCCTGGCCACTTTACCACAATTGGGTCATGAAAATATTTACGAAGGTAAAGATGTATCTGCCCAAATGATCGGCGTATTAAAATCGCTCATTAAACATTAAATAGCTATGAGAAACATTTCCGAAAAACTCATTCAACAATCAAAAACCATCAAGCAAGCATTGGAAGCCCTCAATACAATGGACGGCAAAGATAGCCTGACCTTATTTGTGACCGATGAAAACATGGTATTGGTAGGCACCTTAACGGATGGCGATATCAGAAGAGGATTGCTGGCCGGAAAAAGTTTAGAGGATGCTATCGATAGCATTATGTTTAAAAACTACCGTTTCTTGCAACGCAACCAATTTAGCTTGGAAGATATTGACCGCATGCGTGCAGATGAAATGGAACTGATACCGCTTATAGATGAACAAAAACGCATCATCCGAATAATTGATCTGAAAGACAAAAAAAGTATTTTGCCTATAGACGCGCTCATTATGGCGGGCGGCGAAGGCAAGCGCTTACGCCCTTTAACCAATACTCTACCTAAACCTTTATTGATGGTAGGAGACAAGCCCATTATTGAACATAATATCGACCGCATTCGTTCGTATGGTATTGATAATATTTGGCTTTCTATTAATTATTTGGGCGAAAAACTCGAATCGTATTTTTCGGATGGCAGTGCAAAAGACATCCACATTCATTACGTGCGCGAAAAAGAACAACTGGGCACTGTTGGTTCTGCTACCCTCATCACCAATTTTATACACGATACCATTTTGGTGATGAACTCTGATCTATTGACCAATATTGACCTGGAAGATTTTTACCGCTTTTTTAAGGATACGAATGCCAAAATGGCTGTTGCTTCGGTACCCTATACCATTAACGTACCATATGCTATTATGGAAGTAGATGGCCACGATGTGCGATCGCTTAAAGAAAAACCCAGTTACACCTATTACTCCAATGCCGGTATCTATCTGATCAAAAAACAGGTATTGGATGAGCTGACCAAAAATGCTTTTTTAAACGCAACCGACCTCATGGAACAACTGATACAGAAAAACGAAAAACTGGTATACTACCCTATTTTGGGTTACTGGTTGGATATTGGTAAGCATGAGGATTATAAAAAAGCGCAAGAAGATATCAAGCATTTAAAACTGTAATGAAAACCTTATTTTTGATCACTGCACGTGGCGGTTCAGTTGGTATTCCGGGAAAGAATATTAAAAAACTAAATGGCATTCCGTTACTGCATTACGCTATACAATTGGCACGTGAATTCACCAACGATCAACACATTTGTTTGAGTACCGATGATGCAACTATTATTTCAACGGCTGCGCAAATAGGTTTAACTGTTCCCTTTATCAGACCCAAAGTACTTGCCGGAAATAAGGCATCCTCATACTCTGTAATTTTACACGCCTTAAATTGGTATCACAAAAAAGGTGTGCACTATGATGCCGTTGTTTTATTGCAACCCACATCGCCTTTGCGTTTAAAAGCAGATGTAAAAAAAGCCTTGCAGGTATATAACTCAAAATTAGATATGGTGGTTTCGGTTACGGCTCTTAAGAGCAACCCCTATGCAACCATTTATAAAACACAAAAGGCCAATTACATGAGCAAAGCATTTGAACTAAAAAACAAAGGCGCACGCCGGCAAGACGCCAACAATTTAGTAGAATTGAATGGTGCCGTATATGTGTTTAATTCACAATCGCTGTTTCGCACCCCCATTTCTGAATTCACCAAAATAAAAATGACAGAAATGAAGGCATTGAACTCAGCAGATATTGATGAACCTTTAGATTGGGCCTGGTGCGAGTTTTTATTGAAAGAGAAAATGGTGAAATTAGACTATAGACTAAAATAAAATGAATGCCGTACGTGTTATACCCCGCTTAGATATAAAAGGACCAAATTTAGTGAAAGGCATTCATTTAGAAGGCCTCCGGGTATTGGGCAATCCACAAGACTTTGCCAAATACTATTACGAAAACGGGGCCGATGAGCTGATCTTTCAGGATGTGGTAGCCAGTTTGTACGAGCGAAATTCGTTGCACGATATTATTTCGAAAACCGCTGGCCAAATTTTTATCCCAATTACCGTTGGCGGCGGCTTACGATCTATTGATGATATTACCAGTGTATTGCGCGCCGGTGCCGACAAAGTATCGATCAATACTGCTGCGGTTAAAAACCCTGAACTGATCAAACAGGCATCGGCTAAATTTGGTTCATCTACCATTGCCATTGCCATTGAAGCCATTAAGCAAGCCAACGGTGAATACCATGCCTATATTGATAATGGCCGGGAAGAAACAGGTTTAGAAGTGGTGAAGTGGGCCAAGCAGGTGGCAGAATATGGTGCCGGAGAGATCATTATTACATCGGTGGATAGAGAAGGTACCGGTGAAGGCTTTGACCATGAACTAATCCAACAAATTAGTAATGCGGTGAACATACCGGTAATTGCACATGGTGGCGCCGGCAAAAGTACCGATGTTTCATTAAGCATAACCGATGGAAAAGCACATGCTGTAGCGCTTGCCTCAATACTGCATTACGGCATGATACAACATTTAACCTTTAGTGGTAATGAGAACGAAGGAAATTTTGAGTTCTTAAAAAGCGGAAAAATAAACAGCAAAATTACACCATGCACCATTGCAGAAGTGAAAGCGGCTTTAAAAAACAAAGGACTACACACACGCTGATATGAGTAAAAAAATTGCGATCATAGATTACTCGCTGGGCAACATGTTTAGCGTTCAACAAGCTTTTGCCTATTTTGGGATCACTGCCGAAGTAACCAGCGATGCGCAAAAGATACAAACTGCTGATGCATTGGTATTACCGGGTGTAGGGGCTTTTGCCGAGGCCATGACCTGTTTAAACAGCAGTGGACTCAGTACTGAAATAGTTTCGGCGGTAGAAAAAGGCAAACCTTTGTTTGGCATTTGCTTAGGGATGCAGTTATTGTTTGAGAGCAGTGAAGAGTTTGGCGCTACCGCAGGATTGGGTTTAATTAAAGGCGCCATCAAACGTTTTACCTTTGAAAATACCACTGTAAAAATACCCCAAATGGGCTGGAACGCAATTTTTGAACCCGAAGCCGGGCGCTGGAAAAACACGGCACTAAACAATGTGAAAAGTGGCGAACTGATGTATTTTGTGCATTCGTATTATGCCCTACCTCAAAACACAGCTAACATTTTATGCCAAACCGAGTACGAAGGATTTACCTATTGCTCGGCTGTGCAAACTAACAACATAACGGCCACGCAATTTCATCCCGAAAAAAGTGCGAAAGAAGGTCTAAAAATATATGAGAACTGGATCAAACAAATTTGATAAAATTTCTATCATAGAAAAAACACCTTTATTCAATTGATTTTAGACAATTTAATAAAGAAGAGTAATTACGCATTAATTCCAAGTCAAACCTGCGTCAAATGCGTTATGGATGATACAGATCCTATGATTGTGTTTAATGAAGACGGAGTTTGTTCCTACTGTCAGAATTATGAAGAAAGACTTAATGTTTGGGTCCCTAAAGGATTAGAAAGAGATAGATTGCTAAAAAAAATGATAGACTCCTGCAAAAAAGCAGGTAATAATAAAAAATACGATTGTGTTATTGGAGTAAGTGGTGGCGTTGACAGCACTTATGTTGCTTACTTGGTAAAACAATTTGGCTTGCGCCCACTGGCAGTTCACTTAGATAATGGCTGGAATTCCGAACTTGCAGTATCAAATATTTCCTTAGTGCTCTCAAAACTAGATATTGAATTACAAACGCATGTTTTAAATTGGGAAGAATTTAAAAAATTACAATTAGCATTTCTGCGCTCTTCAACTCCTGATTCCGAAATCCCAAGTGATCATGCCATTGTCGCGCTTATGAGGACGATTGCTAACAAGAACAAAATACCAATTATTTGGGGCGTGAATTTTACTTCTGAATCTGTTCTTCCAGTTACTTGGTCGCAAGGGCATATGGACTGGGGATATATAAAAAAAGTAAACAAAATTTTTGGCGGGCAAAAACTTAAAACCTATCCACATTATTCCATTTGGAAACTTATATACTACAATAGATTTGCAAAACAGCAACTTTTTAACCTATTGAACTATATAGATTATGATAAAGAAAAAGCGAAAGAGTTACTTATAAGAGACTATGGCTGGAGAGACTATGGGGGGAAGCACTACGAATCCATTTACACAAAAATATACCAAGGCTATATTTTACCCGTTAAATTTGGTTTCGACAAAAGAAAAGCACACTATTCCTCATTAATACTTTCTGGTCAATTAAGCAGAGAAGAAGCTGTAAAAAAACTAGAACAGTTGCCGTATGACGTTGAAACCATTGAAGATGATATAAATTATCTTGTAAAAAAATTAGAGATCACTAGAGAGGAATTTAATAACATAATTCAATCCCCTCCGAATAAATACGAGAATTTTAGTCCCTCATTTCCTAAAAAGGTAAAACAAATTGAGAACGACTTTTTTAATTTTCTAATTTTTTTTAAAAAAAAATTGTTTAAATAAATCAGTGACGAATCACACAGTTGTCTTCATAGACAGGAACTTCATAGAAAAAAGGTACGCAAACGCTCCTGAAAATGGTGATTCTTTCTACACTTACGGCTGGGGGGCTGCCTATGCAAGGAAATTCAAAAAACACAATCCTCTGTGGAAAGTAGAATGTTGGAAAGCTGACTCTAGAATCAAAGAAATTAGAGTTAAAGACATTGAGAATGTTACATTCAGAATATTTCCTTCAATAAAAATACTCAACTTAGGCCACTACTCATCTGAAATGTTGGGCTACTTTAAAAACTTCTCAACAAAAACCCCTTCTTGTATTTACAATATTTCAAGTTTTGATCACTTATTATTTTATTCGTTAGCTAAAATAATGAAAAAACAAAACTTGGTGGTTCAAAATCATGGAGAAAGCCCTATAAAATATAAATTTTTCCTACGTAAAAAACCGATAAACTTTATCCGATTGCTATTTCTTCAAGCTGAAAAAAAAGCTTTTGAAAACATCAAACTAATGTATGTACTTGATAAAGGACTCATTTCATGGCTACCAAAAACAAAAAATAAATATCAAATAAAAATACAAACAGTTGGTGTAGATGAATCTATTTTTACTCCTGTTGAAAAAACAGAAGCGAAGAATAAATTAAATTTAGACCTCAAAAAAAAACACTTATTATACGTTGGAAGGCTAAATTTAACAAAACGTCCAGATATATTGATAGATGTGTATAATGAACTTAAATTGACAAGAAACGATATTCAATTAATTTTATTAGGTCATGAGAAATCAGATATACTTTATAGTAAAGCAGAATTGTCAGGGGCTATAATGCAAGGAATTATACCTCAAACCGAACTTAAATTTTGGCTTTCAGCAGCTGATATTTACTTTTTACCAAAATACAGTGATAACCATTCATTTGGAGGAATTGGCATGCTACCGGTTCAATCAATACTATGCAATACCCCTGTGATAGGTGAATCATTAAAGAACTTCCCTGAAGAAGATCTTTCGGAAATTGGGTTTATTGCAAGCAATCATTCAGAGATTAAGAATAACATACTTAAAATAATTGATCACCAAAAAGAATTTAAAAACATCAGGCAATTTGCATTACGTCACTACTCATGGGAAAAAATAACTCAAAATTCAGCAAAAGATTATTTACAATTAATCAATCATTATGATACGAAAATTCATTAAAGAATTAATATACTCGAATAATCTACTTTTTAAACTGTATTATAAACTCTTATGGAGTTCAAAATGCGAACTTGATGATTTTCTAATAAAAATCTCAAAGAACAACCTCAAATTTATTCAAATTGGAGCTAATGACGGAAAATGGAATGATCCTATTTATAAATTTATCAGAATGGATGATTGGCAAGGAATATTAGTAGAACCACAAAATGATATCTTTGAACGGCTGGTTAATAATTATAACAATAGTAAAAATCTAGTTTTCGAAAACTGCGCAATTGGACCAAAAAATGGCGAAATGGATCTTTATCGCATCTCATTTACGAATTCAAAGTGGGCATCCGGTCTATCTTCATTCAATAAAGAGGATGTTCAAAGAATGATAGACGCAGGTTATGTGGAAAGAAATGCGTTAGCCGATAAAATCACCCCCCCTAAAGAAAAGAGCGATTGGATAACGACAGAAAAAGTAAAAGTAGTATCATTTGAAACTCTGATCACAAAACACAAGATTCAAGATATTGACTTATTAATGCTAGATGTAGAAGGTTATGAATTTGAAATACTGAAATGTATTCCATTTGAAAACATCAACATAAAACATATAGTATACGAACATTCTCATTTTAATGAGAATGTGAAAAGTGAAATATCGTCCTTTCTTAAAAACAAGGGATACCTTATCACACTTGCAGAAAGTGATTCCATCGCAACTAAACAAGCTCAATAAAGGTGCAAAAGTTTATCACAAAGTTAATATGGTTTTCACTTATTCTCGTTCCAACTTACTTGACTATAGGTAAACTTCAAAAAATTATTGTTACCAACAACTTATACTCTGTTAATACATTTAAGCTTGATAAAAAAACTGAAATTGTTTTTATAGGTGATTCACACTCTATGTGCTCTTTTGATGACAGTATTATCCCAAATTCGTTCAATGCAAGTCGAAATTCTGAATCATACTTTCAAAGTTTTAATAAATTAAATTCTATCATTCGTTACAATTCTCAAATCAAGTATGTGGTTCTAAGTTTTTCCCCGCATAATCTTTCTAAACGGTCTGATGATCTTGTTTTATACAGTGATCGTTACTATCCTATTCTTGATGATGAAAGCAAATCCATTATTGAAAATCCACAAAATAAAAACATTAGTAAGTTTAATAGAGGTTTATTTAATACAGTAAAAAAAATAGCGCATTATGCTAAATTCTATTATTTAGAATTAAAATGGGAATGGGGACTTCCATATAATTTAAACGAAGCACTAGACTATTTTGCTAGTAAAAACATCTACAATCATCCTGTTTTTACTAAACCACACTTCAGCAATTATTCTGCACTCGATAAAGAAATAATTCAAAAATCAATAAATAGACATTTTAATGAAAAATGTAATTTTTCTGAAACAATGCAAAACTATCTGAATAAAATTATACTTCTATGCATAAATAACAACAAACATATATTACTAGTTAATACTCCTCTAAATCATCGATACAAAAAAGAAATACCATTATGTCAAGTTTCAAACTATAATAACTTCGTTAAAAACAATTTAATCAATCAAAATCAAATTACATTTTATGACTTTAGTGACTTCCAAATAAACGACAGTCTATTTGGAGATGGTGATCATTTAAACTCAACTGGGAAAATAGTTTTCAGCAAATACTTTGTAGATTATCTTAAAAAACACAACTGATAAATAAATGTTATTCAATTCAATAGAATTCGCGATTTTTCTTCCAATAGTGTTCTTTCTATATTGGGCCTTAAAGCACAAATATAGATGGTCTCTAATGCTATTCGCTAGTTGTCTCTTTTATATGTTTTTTATCCCCTACTATATCCTAATACTTATTTTAACAATTATAGTAGACTATTTTGCAGGAATACTTATCTATCAAACAGAAAATAAACTGTTAAAAAAAGCATACTTGGTTACTAGCATCATAGTTACCTGTATGATTCTATTCTTTTTCAAATATTTCAATTTCTTTGATCAAACTATAAGTGACATTGCACAGTTCTTCAATATAGGTTATTCAAAATCAATGCTTGAAATCATTCTACCTATTGGATTAAGCTTTCATACATTTCAAAGTCTTAGCTATGTTATTGAAGTATATAGAGGGAATCAGGTTCCAGAAAAACACTTTGGAATATACTCTTTATATGTCATGTTCTTTCCACAACTTGTTGCTGGTCCTATCGAAAGGCCTCAAAACCTTTTACACCAATTTAGAGAGAAAAAATCATTCAACTATGGACTTGCCATTGAAGGTTTAAGACAAATACTTTGGGGACTGTTTAAGAAAATTGTTATTGCAGATAATTTAGCGAACTATACAGATAATATGTTCGATAATTACTCGAACCTTCCCGGAAGCTCTCTTCTTATTGGGGCTTTCTACTTTTCCGTTCAAATATATTGTGACTTCTCAGGATACTCAGATATCGCACTAGGATCAGCTAAATTATTTGGTTTCAAATTAATGCGCAATTTCGCATACCCTTATTTTTCAAGAGACATAGCAGAATTTTGGCGTAGATGGCATATATCTCTATCAACATGGTTTAGAGATTATGTTTATTTTCCTCTTGGGGGGAGCAGAGGCTCTTTATTAAAAGTAATAAGAAATACATTAATTATATTTACCCTAAGCGGGTTTTGGCATGGCGCTAATTGGACCTTTGTGATATGGGGTCTGATTAATGCGCTTTACTTTTTACCTCTACTACTATTAAATAAAAACCGCAGTCACATCGACATCATAGCCAAAGACAAACTCCTGCCTAGTATAAAAGAATTAATTCAAATGTGTTCTACATTTGTTCTAGCCTCTTTTGCATGGATCTTTTTTCGGGCAGAAACCGTAAAAGATGCTGTAAACTACATTTCAGGTATTTTCTCAACTAGTATTACTTCAGCACCTTTGTCTGCAGGATTATATAAATTAATACCACTGCTTTCTCTTTTATTCTTAACAGAATGGGTTCAGAGAAAAAAAGAATTCGCCCTTGACATAAGCGGTATCAGATCGCCTATCGTTAGATGGGGCATTTATTATACAGTTATCCTAATTATTATCCTTTTAGGTGGCAACCAACAAAGTTTCATCTACTTTCAATTCTAGTGAAGTTCTTTATTTATAAATTTTCTACATTTCTGATCCCATTCTATGTGATCATAATTTCTTATTTTATACTTGACCCATTTAAAGTATTGTATAGTTATACTAATTACTATGAAAATACTTTTGTTCAATTAAATAGAGATTATATTTCAACCGAACTGTTATTGAAAAAAAATCGTGATATAAACAAAACAAACTCATATAAATTTGGAAGCTCAAGAACATTAGGATTCAGTATTAATAGTTGGAAAAACAAACTTCCAATAGAAGCAAATTGTTTCTCATATGACGCTTCAAATGAATCAATATTTGGCATTGAGCGAAAAATTAATCTTATAGATAGTTTAGGAATAAGAATAAATAATGTCTTAATAATTATATGTCCTGATGTCACCTTTAAAGATAAAAACAATGAATATTGGTCCCTTAAACATCCAATAATTTCTAACTCAAAATATAAGTTTTATTCAAAATTTTTTTTCAGCTATTTAACCGATGGTTTTTTTATTAAGTATATAGATTTTCTGCTTTTCAATAAATATAGAGACTATATGATGAATTCTTTAGACATAAGAAAAACAGAATGGGATAGTGTGACAAACAATATTTACCCAATGGAACTTGAAAACAAAATAAACAAAGATAGTTCAAGCTATTATTCAAACCACTATGTGTTTTATGAGAGGCCTTTGTTGGAAAAAAGAAAAGAAAAACAAATAGATGCTGTGAGCATAAAAAGATTAATTCATATTAAAGAAATACTTACAAAAAACAAAACAAATTATAAAATCATCATAAGCCCATTGTATGACCAGCAAAAAATTAACCCTTCAGATCTGCTAATTCTTCAATCCATTTTTGAAAAAGAAAATGTATTCAACTACTCAGGGAAAAACAGTATTACCGACAATAAATATAATTATTTAGAAAATTCACATTTTAAAAAAAGTGTTGGTGAAAAAATTCTAAATGAAATCTACCATAATAATTAAATAAAGTGAGCAAAATAGACCATGTAAAAATTATTTCGCTTCCCAAAATACTTGATGAGCGAGGCAACTTATCCTTTATTGAAGAAAACAATCATATCCCCTTTAAAATAGAACGTACCTATTGGATATACGATGTGCCGGGCGGAGAAACACGCGGTGGGCACGCTTATAAAGAACTAGATGAATTTATTGTCGCACTATCGGGTAGCTTTGATGTGGTTATTGATGATGGTATAACTAAAAAAGTTTTCTCCTTAAATAGATCTCATTATGGTTTATTTGTGCCTAAATTGTTATGGCGAAGTCTGGAAAATTTTTCTACAAATTCTCTCTGTATGATATTAGCATCAGGTCCATACAATATGAATGACTACTTAAGAGATTATAATGAATTTCAAAAATTAAAAAATGTTTAATCTGAACAAAACAACAATCTTAGATTGCAAACTTATTGAACTGCCGAAAATAAATAATAGAGCTGGTAATATTACAGCCCTAAATAACGATATTGAAATACCATTTGCAACCAAACGGGTTTATTACTTATATGATGTTCCAAGTGGTGTAGAACGTGGAGGACATGCTCATAAAGAATTACATCAATTATTAGTTGCTGGCAGTGGCAGTTTTGATATAATATTAGATGATGGAATGAATAAAAAAACAATAACATTAAACAAACCGAATGTTGGACTTATCATTATTCCTGGAATATGGAGAGAATTGATGAATTTTTCTTCCGGTGCTATCTGTATTGTTCTTGCCTCCAATCTATACTCTGAAGATGATTATATACGCGACTATTCAACATTTACTAATCTTAAATCAATATGATACACCCCTCAGCAGATGTTAAATCAGAAACTATTGGAATCAATACGACTATTTGGCAATATGTGGTTGTGCTAGGCAGAGCATCAATTGGCGAAAACTGCAACATAAATGCACATTGTTTTATTGAAAACGAAGTTATTATAGGTAATAATGTAACTTTAAAGTGTGGTGTTTACTTATGGGATGGAATGACAATAGAAGACAATGTTTTTATTGGACCTAATGTGACATTTGCAAACGACAAATATCCGAGAGCGAAACAACATTTTAAACTTCTTAAAACAATAATCCAAAAAGGGGCTTCTATCGGTGCCAATAGCACAATAATTGGGGGTATCACCATTCAATCATATGCACTAATTGGCGCTGGCAGCTTGATAACAAAAAACATCCCAAATAATACAATTTGGATTGGAAATCCTGCGAAATGTATAGGTTACGTTTGTGATTGTGGTACAAAACTAAACACAGAATTAACTTGTAACAATTGCAGTTCAGAGTATAAACTCATGAATGAACTAATTAAAAAAATATGATTAAGTTTTTAGATCTCGAAAAAATAAACGCTTCGTATAATCCTGAAATCCATGAATCAATTAAAAAAGTTGTTGATTCCGGTTGGTACCTATTAGGAAACGAAGTAACAAGTTTTGAAAATGAATTTGCGAATTACTGTGGCACTAAACACTGCATTGGGGTAGCAAATGGATTAGACGCCTTAAGATTGATTTTTAGAGGCTATATAGAACTAGGTGTACTTAAAGAAGGGGATGAAATAATAGTTCCAGCAAACACTTATATTGCATCAATACTAGCGATCACTGATAACAAACTTATTCCTGTGCTAGTAGAACCAACGATTGAAACATATAATTTAGATTCAAGCCTCCTAGAAAGGGCTATAAGTTCCAAAACAAAAGGGATTTTGCTTGTTCATTTATATGGACAAAATGCATACACTGAACAAATTCAAACCATTTGCGCAGATAGGAAGTTATTATTAATTGAGGATAATGCCCAATCACAAGGTGCGTGCTTCGGTAACAAAAGAACCGGGTCATTAGGAGATGCGGCAGGAACAAGCTTCTATCCAGGAAAAAATTTAGGCGCCCTAGGAGATGCGGGAGCGGTTAATACAAATAATGATGAATTAGCCAATATCATTCGCGCTTTGGGTAACTATGGGTCTATCAAAAAATACGAGAATATATACCAGGGCCTCAATTCAAGATTAGATGAAATTCAAGCTGCAATTCTAAGAATAAAGTTGAGACGTTTAGATAAAGATAATGAACGGAGGCGAGAAATTGCCAACTTTTATTTAGATCATATTTCAAACAAAGCTATTGTTCTACCCAAACTCTCCTATTCAGAATCTCACGTTTGGCATTTATTTGTTATAAGAACTAAAAACAGAAAATTACTACAAAATTTCTTACTTGAAAGAAATATTCAAACATTAATTCATTATCCAATTCCACCGCACAAACAATTAGCTTACAAACATCTAAATTCGTTATCATACCCTATCACTGAACTCATTCATGATCAAGTCTTAAGTCTTCCAATCGGCTTGCACTTAGCAGATTCTGAAATTGAAAAAATTACTGAAACTATCAATTTGTATACGGATTGAAAACAAAACGAATTTTTATTGGTTTAAATAATATTGCCGGATTGGGAACAACACTTCAAAATGGCTTTAAATTAAATGGAATTGATGTGGACTTTTTTTCTAGCGAATCTGTTCATCACCCTTATGACTATGCGGATTTAAATACTATTAATAAAGTACCAAAATCGAAGAATAGAATACTAAACAAAGTTCTTTTTATACTGTTTTTTAGTAAACTTATATTTAAGTACTCGCATTTTATTTATATCCAAGGTAATTGGTCGCTTCTAAATAAGTATAGGGATATTAAAATCTTAAAATTCTTTCGAAAAAAAACAGTTGTTATTTTTACAGGTTGCGATGTGCGGCTGCCGGAAAAAGCGATTCAATACAATTGGAATCCATGTAGTAACTGCCCAATTGAATACCAAACATTATTAAATTGCAATACTTCAAACAAAACTACAATACATAGCTTAGTAGAAAAAAATTTTGATTACATATTTAGTCCTGATGAATGTGCTGATGGTTTGACAAAGAACTATTATCAAATGTGGTTTCCAAGAATCATTTCAGATTTCAAGCCTGTGTTTCCGGTAAAAAAGAAAAATGATATAATTCGTATTTTACATGCTCCATCAAACAATCAATATAAAGGCAGTTCATTTATTCAAAACTCGATAAATGAAATAAGAAAAAAATATAATCATATTGAATATATAGAAGCAAAAGGATTACCAATATCAAAACTATATGACCTAATTAAAACATGCGACATAGTTATCGATCAAATGTTAGTTGGGTTCTATGGCTTATTAAGCGTAGAGGCAATGGCTCTCGGTAAACCTGTTATTGTTTATATAAGACCAGATATTTGGAAAAAAATAGAGTTAAACTGTCCTATTTACAATGCAAATCCAGATACATTAACTGCAGTATTAACTGGTATTATTCAAAATCCTGAAGAACTCGAGCATAAAGGTAAACAAAGCAGGGAATTCGTTGAAAAACATCATGATGCAAAGTCAATTACACAAAACATGTACTCAATAATTACGAGCAATAATTAAATGTCCATTTTAGCGAAATTTTCTAAAGATACTGTTGTTTATGGCTTAGGTAAAGGTCTTAAAAAATTCATTGGTTTACTTTTATTGCCATTATACACAAACGCTTTAAACCCTTCTCAATACGGTGTATTAGACACATTAGGAACTTTTTTATTTTTTATCACACTTTTTTTAAATTTTGGTTTAGATTCTGCAGCCGGCTTGTATTTTTTTCAACCAAAAAACGAAAAAGAACAAGGAAAAATTTTATTTACCGTTTTTCTTTTGCGATTGGTTATCATAATTCCATCATTGATTGCCAGTTTTTTTTGTTCTCAACTTTCTGTGTTACTTTTTGACACAAGTGAATATAGCAACGTAATCCTAATTACCTGTTTATTGATCCCTACAAGCATGATAATGAGTGAGCAAGAAATGGTGTATAGATTTTACCGAAACGCTTGGGGATTTAACTTGATCACACTTGCAAAATCATTATTAAATATAGGTGCAGGTATACTACTTGTTTCCAAATATAATTTTGGAGTATTTGGCGCTCAACTAGCAGCATTAATTAGTACCTTGGTTGTGATCATTATTTCATTCTTTACTTTCACTAGAAAAAAATACAATTATCAGTTCAGTGTCGAATGGGCTAAGAAAATGCTAAAATTTGGTTTCCCTTTGATTTGGTCAGGGGTTGCCGTTTGGGTTTACTCTGTTTCCGATCGTCTTTTTTTACTCCATTATCGCGATCTAAATGAAATTGGCCATTATTCTATAGGTAGTACTTTTTCACAACCAATTGGTTTAATAAATATGGCAGTACAGATGAGTTTTGGTGTACTATTCTATGAAATTTATCATCAAGAATCAGAAACAACAAAGCCTAAAAGCAAGGAATTTATGAATAAAATTATTTATATCTATATCTCTATAGCAGCTATACTATCGATAGCCCTGAGTCTTTTTTCTCATGAGCTTATTAGTACTTTTACAACTTCTGCCTATTTACCCGGAATGATAGCTATTCCGATCCTTTGCACTTCTATGATATTTGCACAAATTGTTGAAATAGTTCCGGTAGGCATTTCTCTTGCTGAAAAAACATGGCACTTTACATGGATCATATTTGTTTCGGCTATAGTAAATGCCGGATTAAATTTCATTTTCATTCCTGCATTTGGTGTTTTAGGTGCTGCTATCACAACTCTTATAGCAAATGTTGTATACTTCTTTCTGGCCGATTATATCTCTAAGAAATATTATAATTCAAATTTTTCCCGCTTCAAGGTTTATCTATTTGTGCTACTCACATTCAGTGTATCATTCTTTATACCATTTATGGAAGTGATCTATAGCACAAAATTCAATGTTGGCATAAAACTATTACTATTCACATTATCTTTATTACTGCCATTCATTTTTCAGTTAATTAGTGTTCAGCAACTCACAAGTTTTTACAAAATGCTAAAACCAAAATTCAGCAAATAACATGTGTGGCTTTACTGGAATATATCAACTAAATTCCGAGAAAATAAATTATAGCAAGCTAATTGCTATGAACAAAAGCATTAAACACCGAGGCCCTGATGACGAAGGGTACTTTTTTGCCGAACAAAAATCAAATAAACACATAAATTGTTTTGGTGAAGATAGCATTGAATCTATCAAAAAAACGCTAGAGCCAATAGATATTGAGTTTCCATGTGAATTTGGAGTCGCATTTCGAAGATTATCAATACTAGATTTAACAATAAAAGGTCACCAACCCATGTCAATAGCAAATGAACGCTATTGGATTGTATTTAATGGTGAAATATATAACTACATTGAAATAAAGAAGGAGCTGGAAAATGAAAATGTTCTATTTTACTCCGATACCGACACTGAAGTCATCCTTCAATCATACTTAAAGTGGGGAAGTGAATGCGTAAACAAGTTCAATGGAATGTGGGCATTTGCTATTTATGATAAAACAAATGGTGATCTATTCTGCTCAAGAGACCGATTTGGAGTAAAGCCATTCTATTATACATACTCTGAATTCGAGAATTTTGGATTTGCCTCCGAGATAAAAGCACTACTCCATATAGTACCATTTATTCCTGAAGAAAAGAGTATTTACGATTATTTTGTAAATGGTGTTACTAATCACAATAATCTTACTTTTTTCAAAAACATTTACCAATTACAACCAGGTCACAATTTATTTATTTCAAATAAAAAAATTTCAATCAAAAAATACTACACTTTTGAAGAGAGAAAATCCACATTAACCTTTGATGAATCAAAAATAAAACTCAAAGAACTCTTAATTGATGCGATCAAAATAAGGCAACGTGCAGATGTTCCTGTGAGCTATGCTTTAAGTGGTGGAATTGATTCATCTTCTATTGTTTGCATAGCACATGAAGATAAAAACAATGCAAATAAAACCACATTTTCTTTAGTATTTCCAAATTCAAAAGTAGACGAATCAAGATATATTGATGAAGTTGTAAGATCTACCAAAGCCAATTCTGAAAATTTAACGATCAATGCAAATGACCTCCTCGAGGATCTTTCAGCTTTTAGTCTGTCTCAAGAACAACCTTTTGGCAGTTTATCGTACTATGGCGAATATAAACTACACGAACTTATCAATAAAAAGAACTTTAAAGTGAGCATTGAAGGCCAAGGTGCTGATGAAATATTAACTGGATATGACAATTTGATTGTTTTTTACCTGTACGACCTTCTTAGCAATTTTAAGTTAAAAACATTCTATCGAGAATTTAATGTCTTTAAATACAAACTTCATTTAACACCTCTTTCCTTTATTAAAAATTATATACTTAGTAATAGAAAGTCTAAGCCTGATAACAGAAAATATCCTTATTTGAATTTTCAATCCTATCAGTATCCAAATAGTGATTTGAACTCAATTGTACCATTTTCAAAATCACATTTAAATAATGAGTTATTAAAGCAACTTACCAAAACTTCTATTCCAGAGCAATTAGTAAAAGCGGATAAAAGTTCAATGGCATTTTCAATCGAATCCAGATTTCCTTTTCTTGATTATAGAATAGTTGAATTTGCATTAAATACACCATATTATTACAAAATTTCAAGTGGAGTAAGCAAATATCTTTTGAGAGAAACGGTTAAAAAAAGCTTACCAGAACTAATATATGAACGAAAAGATAAAATAGGGTTTGCAATTGCTACCGAAGATTGGCTGAATGACGAATTGTGGCAAAAACTATATATGTTAATTGCTGAATCAAACATAGAGATCTTAAACAAAACTAAGTTCTTGGACACATATTCAAATAAAGAAGCGGTAGATTGGAAATTTTGGAAAACAATTTCATTTGTTATCTGGCTCAAAGAATACACTGAATACTCAAACAACATTAAACACTAAATTTGTTTTTCAAAATCCTCATACTTTCATTGATTGCTTTCATTATCAGTCAACTCCAAAACAAACCCATAAAAACATTTTGGTTATCATTAATGTTTTATTTTGATCCTGGAGGTTTTTTTGGCATGAATGACGAAGGAAATGTTATTAGTAGAATAAAGTATTATGATGTATTCTTCATTTTTATGGCAATCTCTTTCTTTGTTATTAAAAGCAAAACAAAATTAAAACCTATTCAAAATGAAACTAAACATGTCTTCAATCTTCTGCTACCAATCTTTCTGTATTTCATAATTATCAACGGATTTCTTATACCTTATTTAAATAATTATGCCGATTACGCTTACTTTATTCAAAAAAACAGGCAATTTCTGTATGCTTTACCCATACTTTACTTTTGTTATCATACTTCAAACATAGATGTAAAGCCATTATATAAATTAATTGTTTGGTTTTCGACCCTTGTCCTGTTAGGTTATTTATTCACAATTGCCACTAATATTAATATGGTACCAGTTATTAAAATAAGCCGTTATGGTGAAAATGATCGTGTTTTTTTATTGAGTTATGGCTTATTTCATCTTGTATTACCTCTAGGAATTGTGATATTGAGTTTACTGCTTAAATACAAACTTAAAATTGAATACAAAAACATTTTGATATTTGGAATGGTTCTAATGTTAACCACAACTCTCCTTACTTTAACAAAGAGAGAGTATTTGCGAATATTTTTTATTTGCATTGGAATACCCGCTTTGATATCATATTTCACCAAGCGATCGATAATAAGATCAATTAAAAAATACATAATTCCTACAATAATAATAGTATTGGGGCTGTCTATTGTATTTCCAAAAAACATAACCTATACCAAAAAACTAATTGAAGATATTTATTCGATTGGAACAAAAGGATATGACACAGAAGGAAATATAGATTCTCGAATTTCAGGCACAGACGACTATCTAATAGTTAAACGTATCATTTCAGAGAATTTTATTTGGGGCATTGGTTACTATCCAGCTAATTGGTCTAAAATTTTAAATATGAAATCTGAAGGTGATGAACTTGGATTAGCTTTAGATGCATCTAGCGAAGTACCAATATATGGCGCCTTAATGAGATTAGGGATATTGGGCCTAATTATTCCATTGATTCTTTACTTTTATCTTATATATCTCATATTTCAACTCATTAAATTTATACGACGAAATATTCAACAATTAGTAACATTTCCCATTGAGCTAGGCATACTCATAACCCTACTTTTTACTTTTATCACAAAGTTTATACTTGAATTTTATAATTTATTCGGCGAATTCTATCTACCCGATGCTTTTGGCTATTTATGTACCTGTTTAGGAATAACACTAGGGATATTTCATAAATTTAAACATCTCATCAACAAACAAAGTGTTTTAGATTCGACCCATAAACCAAGCACTACCTAATCGTAATAAAAACTGTATCCAAAAATGAAATGCAAATTCTGCAATAATACTCAATTTTCACCCTACTTTGTAAAGGAAATGAGACTAGGAACTAGAGAGGTTTTTACTTATAACTTATGTTCAAAATGTAATGGGTTAACACTAGAAAACATACCAGAGGACTACACAAAATACTATTCAAACTATTATACGAGTGATAAAAAATATCACAAATTAAGTGTGGTTAAATCAATTATATGGAAAATCAGATCCTTTGTGAGTTTATACATAAGCTATAAATTCATTAAAAAGACTATGAATAATACAATACTCTTCTGGGCTGATCTAACAAAGACAAAATATTCATCTGAAATTTTAGATGTAGGGTGTGGCAATGGTGATATACTTTACGAATTTAAAAAGCATGGCTTTTCTAAATTATCTGGTGTAGATCCATTTCCTCCCAAAAAAGATTCATTAACAGATGGGATCAAATTAAGCAAGGGTGATGTTTTTTCTATAAAAGATTTAAAATTTGATCTAATTATGTTTCATCATTCTTTTGAACACATGAATAATCATGAAGAAATCCTAAAACATGCAATTACCCTTCTTAAAAAAAACGGGAAATTACTTATTAGAATGCCAATAATTAATGAAGCTTTTTATACATACAAAAGTAATTGGGTACAAATTGATGCACCTAGACATATAATTATTCATAGTTTAAAAAGCTTTACATTACTCGCAGAAAAGTTAAATTTAGAAATCTGCGAGGTGTTTTTTGACTCAACACCCTTTCAGTTCTTAGGAAGCGAGCAAAATTTAAAAGACATTAGCTTCTTTGAACCTAACTCCTATAAAATTGCCCCTGAGAAGTCAATCTTTAGTAAAAATGACTTTGAAAAATACGATAGGCTTTCAAAAGAATATAATTCTAACAAAAAAGGTGACCAAGCTGGTTTCGTGTTAAAATTGAAATAATGAAAACGGGCTTTGTACTTCTTTCCCATGGCAATTTTGGTGGTGCGCAAAAAAGATACTTAAATCTCTTCTTTTACTTAAATACAATTGAGCAGAACAACTTTCACTTTTTCTTAACAGAGCATATGTTAGACCAAATTCGCTTAATCTATCCATATGCATCATTACAAAATATACATGTTGTTGAAGGGGAAAGTGATCTTTCGGCAAAATCGACTTTGGATAAAATCAAGTCTAAAACCGTAAAAAATCAAAGTACATTAAGGACATTAACCATTTCAGTACTTAAGAAAACATGGCTCTATGACCTTTACTTTTTTCATAAAACAAAAAAAAGAGCCCTAAAAACATTCATTAAAATTGATTCAATTGTAAAAAAAGAAAACATCAAGGTGCTCATGGGAATCTACTCTGGTATAATTCCTTTGTACTTTTACTTAAATCAAAAAACACACAGACCAAAGATTATATTTTCGAACATGGATAGCTGGTTCTCTCACATTAGTGAAAAGCCTATAAAAGAATGGTATAAAAAATATGATCTGTTCAATTATGCACATACAAATTCCGATCATATTGACTTCTTGAGTCCTTTTATTCTAAACGGAATCGTAAGCAAGGGAATTCCTATCAAAAAAAACACTTACTCAATCACCTCTTGCTCATTCAGCGACTATTCGCTTTGTGGTATTAAAGACAAAAGTAAAATCAAAATTGTTTTTTGTGGTAGGCTTGAAAAGGATAAAAATCCAATTCTCTTCTTTGAAACTGCTGTTAGTCTTGCGACACTATATAACTATGTAGATTTCTTAATTATTGGAGAAGGAAGGCTTTACAAGGTCATTTTTGACCAATTACAAAAGCTTTCACTACCCAATATACAACTAATTGGTTTCCACAAACAGCCAACAGAAATCCTAGCGTCAAGTCTTGTTTTTGTAAGTTTACAAAAAACAAATAATTACCCATCCCAAAGTGTTTTAGAAGCAATGGCTTGTGGAAATGCAATTATCGCGACGGACGTAGGTGACACTAGACTATTTGTAAATGAAGACATTGGTACTCTTATAAACTCAGATACTAACTCATTGAGAAAGGCTATTGAAGAATACATTTTAAATCCAAGTCTTGCTGTCAAAAAAGGCAAAAATGCCGCCAACTTTGTTAAAAGTAAATTTACGATAGACAAAGCTTCGAGCTACTATATGAATCTCTTCAATTCGATTTCTATCAATTCATCAGAAAAAACAAGTAAATAATGAAAGATATTGAAATAGTTGTTGCCGTACGAAATGAAGCTGCAACTTTAGAATTATTTACCGACAGCATTAATCAAATAAAAGTTGATAATGTGAGACTGAAGATTTTTTTTGTAGAAGATGGCAGTAGAGATAACACTGTAGATGTCTTAGAAAAGCTAACATTATTAAATAAAAACATCAGATTTCATTCAATAAAGAACACTTTTGGTCAAGGCATGGCACTTTCTTACGGCATAATAAACAGTAATGCTGATGCAGTAATTACTGCCGATATTGACGGAAGCCATCCGGTTGAAACCATGAAAAATATGATTGAATTATACTTAAAAGGATATAATATAATACAAGGAAACAGAATAGCATACGATCGAAAGTACTTATACAGAAAAATTGCAAGTAAAATTTACTTCGTTTTATTTACATTTTTTACGGGTGTAAATTTATACAAACAAAACGTTCATTTCAGATTAATGGACAAGGAAGCTATTAATACATTCAAGAAAACAAGAAAATCATGGTACTCTGCCAGACTAAAGCGTTCGAACTTAAAAAACAGGAAAATATTCTATTTAAATTTTGTTGCTCCAGAAAGACAAATTGGTGTAAGTAAATTCAATCTTAAAAGATTACTTAAATTTGCGTTTACTTGTTTTATTACTTTAACAGACATTCCAATGTTTATATTACTAAGTTGCTTTTTTCTTGGAATTGCTTTTCTTGTCTATTTACTGTTATCACCAGCTATGTCTTATATAATTATACTCCTATGCGTTACAAATATTGTAACATACATGGCAGTTAACAAAACAGACTATTTAAATAAAATTGTATTGCTAAAACAAGTAAATTAAGCCCTTTGTGAGTTTTACAACAATATTCAATGTTATAAAGCAAACAATTCCAATATCAAATGAATAGTATAATTCAAAAAATAAATACAGAATTTAAAGCCAAAGGATTAAATTTAGGAATAGTTGTGTTGCTAATTTCATCCTTAATTCTCCATTTATATTATCGTTTTGACTTCACATTAAGCAACGATTCTGTTTCCAATATTGAACAAATTAGTGCATTGGATATATTTAGTAGAAGTTCTCACTTCACTTTTCACCTTTTTGGAGCGATCTTTTATTACACCATGTCACAATTTATGGATGTTTCTTGTATTCATACAACAGAATTTATGCTTTCATTGCTTAGTATTGCCGGCACTTATTCTTTATACAAAATAGCAAATCAGCTTTTCAAAAACAACAACTTAGCTTTTATTTCTGCAATCATATATTCAATTTCATCTGGTGTATTAAGATTCTCAATACAATGTGAATACCTTATACTCGTTCCTTCTTTAGGTTTAATTTCTTTGGCATTATATTCACACAAAAAATTTCTATTGAGTGGACTAGTACTTTCTTTTGCATTACTAACATCTCCATTTATTATTCTATTTAGCCCCGCCTATCTCTTATTTCAGAACATAAAAACGATACTAAACAAAAATACTTTTTTCTTCATTTTGGGATTTATCAGTGTTTATCTTTTAGTTAGCTATTTTACAATTCACGAAACCTTAACTGGAGATTGGTCCTACGGATTTGTTTTAAAAACCTATACAAAAACACTTCTCAAAATAAACTACTTCAAAGTTCTCTTGATATATGCCTATGGTTATCTCAGGTCTTTTATTCTGATTCTACCTTTCTTTATATTTGGCCTTTATCTTTGTTATAAATCGCACCGCAAATTATTCTATATTGCTCTTCTTATTATAATATTTCACTTACCGGCAGCTATACCAGAGCAAAGGTATGGCGGTTATCAATTAACTGTTTATCCATTTGTAGCAATTATATCCTCTCTTGGACTATTCAAGCTGTTAAAAAGTCGATTGATCCTGATTTATATAGTTGTATTCCTTGTGATATCAATAAATGTATATATTGTCAATGAAGAATTTAACTTCAATAAGGGACTAACAGAGACATACGTTCAGTTACAGAATAGTAGAGAAATTCCAGATAGCTCAATCTTATTTGTTTATCAAGCTTCAAAACCCATAAGGAAGCTATACGCACCAAGATTTAAAGTAGTTGAAATGCATACTAATTCTCAAGAAAGCCTCGCAAAAAACCTTCCCTTTTATATAGCACCAGCATTGAATAAAATAATAGATGAGAACACTAGTATGTACCTAATTGAATCTGGGGTCTCAATGCCAGATGACAAAATAAAAATACTTTTTGGTTCTTTGACAAAAAAACAAGGCTCTAAGCTAAAGGGATTTGGGAAAGAAAAAATTCTTTCTGCTAACAAAGATGTTGCATTTTTGCATCAAAGAAATTACCCTATTGATACTTACAAAGTAGTAAAGCAAAATTAATGGTTGGAATATTAATTGTTTTTTATAATGACTTAGACAACATAACCCGTCTTGCTAAAAGTATAACTGAACAAGAAAATGTTACCTACAAAACTTTTGTATTAGATAACAATCCCGCTCTTAATCACATATCTATCCTTAAAGAATATTTACCGGATGCAGTAGAATTAAAAGTATCTGATAATACTGGCTTTGCTCATGGCAATAATCTTTTAGCAACTGAAGCGATTAAACAGGGCTGTAAATACTTATGGGTTTTAAATCCAGATATGTCACCAGAACCTACTGCGCTTATGCACATGGTTAACTTTCTTAACAGCAATAACGCACACACTGCGGTAGGGCCACTATTGCTTTATGGAAATTCTAACAGGAAAATACAACTTTTCGGAGGATCGGTAAATTTTAAAACTCAAAAAAAGGAATTATTTTATTCAAATAAATTCTTAAAAGATGTAAACCTTCCAGAAGTGTTAAACGTTTCCTTGCTGAATGGAGGTTCTTTTTTAATTCGATCTGAATTTGTTACTAAAAACTATCTTTTTGAGGTAAAATACTTTCTATATAATGATGAAATTGATCTTTTTAAACGTATTATAGACTCTGGGGGTAAAGTTGCGGTTATCTCAAATTCCATTATATCCCATCATCATAACTGGAACAAAACAAACAAACAAGGTTATAATACAATGTATTATTACATGATGAGAAATAAATTCATTTACTATCATAAATTCAATTTAAATGCACAGGTAATTCTAGAAGCATTGAAGCAAATTGTACTTTTTCCAGTAATAGCAAGATTTTGTTATAAAACAAGTGGACTCAAGTTAATCTATTACTATTACCTTGGTGTTTGGCATGGAATAAATAAAAAAGACGGTATCTCTTCAGTTTCATTGAACACATAATGAGATTAATTTATATTAATATTAGTTTAAGCTCTGTATTTAGCTCACAAGTAGTAGCTCTATTAAACCACTATATACTAAACAATGCGGTTTCAGAGGTTAAATTACTTTGTGGTTTCAGGAATGAACAAGAAAAAACTAAAATTCTTAATTTAATTACAGATAGTGGTATAAAAGTTATTTTTTTTAAAACATTCCCTAATTATCCAATCTTTAATTTGTTACAAAAAAATTCAATTTCAAAGGCTTTAAAAAAAACAAGAGTTACTCCTGATACAAAATTTCACATTAGAGGTGAAATGGCTGCCTACCTTGCTATGAATCCAATTAAGCATCAAGGCGGTAGTCTTTGTAATACACTTGTTGATGTAAGAGGTGCTGCATTGGAAGAAATATTAGAATTTAACAAACTACCATATCTCTTAAAATTCTTTAAACTTTTGAATATTAAAAAAGCTCTCGCCTCTTTATCTCATTTTAAAAAGATTTCATGTGTAACTGAATCCTTAAAAAATCATCTTTTGGTTAACTCAAAAATAGATGAGAAAAAAATAAAAGTAATCCCTTGCCTAGCAAACAAAAGTTTTTTTTACTCCTCTGAAATGAGAAATAAAACAAGAAAAGAAATGAATATAAAAGAAGATGACTTTTTAATGATCTTTAGTAGCGGTGGCGAAGCAGAATGGCAAAACTTCGAACTCGTATCGAAACTAGCTATAAATGGTTACAAGATTCTTAATTTATCTAGAAGAATGGTTCAACATCCTAATGTGATAAATAAATTTGTACCATACAACATGGTTTCACAATATATCTCAGCAGGGGATGCAGCTATTATTTATAGAAACAAAAGTATAGTTAATAAAGTTTCTTGTCCGGTAAAGTATACTGAATATATATCCGCTGGTTTACCAATCATTTCTAACAAAAACATTGACACTATAGCTGAATATATTGAAACTTTCAAATTTGGAGAATTAGTATCTAATATTGAGGAAATTGATGAAGGTGTATTAATAAAACTAAAAAAAATGAATCACGAGGAAATAAGTCAATTGGGCATTTCTTTATACGGAATAGAAAACATTAGCAAATTATATCTTTGTAATTACTAGTTGAAAATTCTAATCATATGTAGTGGGAATTTCACTTCTGAAAAATCAGATTTGTCCATAAATCATGCATTTATTTACGACCAAATAGAAGCATTGAAAAAACTTGGCGGCGAATTTGATGTCTTCTATATAAAAGGTAAGGGTATTCTAGGTTACTTAAAAAACATAAGTGATCTCAAGTCTAAATTAAAGAAAAATAATTACGACTTGATTCACGCACATTATGGGTATAGTGGTTTATTGGCCTCATTTGTTTTCACAAAGCCAATTTTAATTACTTTTCATGGTACAGATATTAATAATTGGAAATCAAATCTAATTACCAGTTATGCCAGATTTAGGGCTCGGGGAATAATTTTTGTATCAGATAAATTAAAAAAGAAAGCCTTCCTTAATTACAAGAATAAAGGTTATGTTATACCATGCGGTATTGATCTTGAAATATTTAAACCAATTCAAAAAACAATTGCAAGAGAAAAGTTAAAACTCGATTTGAATAAAAAAATAATACTTTTTTCATCCAGTTTTAGTAACCCAATAAAGAATTATCCGTTAGCTAAAGAAGCTGTTGAAAAACTTCAGATAGAAAATAACTTTATTGAAATTAAAAACAGAACAAGGGAAGAAGTTTGCTTGCTATTAAATGCCGCTGATGTGCTATTGCTGACTTCATTTTCTGAAGGATCACCTCAAATAATAAAAGAGGCTATGGCCTGCAATTGCCCTATCGTATCAACAGATGTGGGTGTAGTTAAAGAAATAATTGATAAAACAAATGGCTGTTATATTTCTTTAAACAATTCTAAGGATGTTCATGAAAACCTTCTAAAAGCATTAAATTATCCCACAAGGACAAATGGAAGAGAAGGCGTGTTGCACTTAGATAACAAACTAATTGCAGCTCAAGTATTTGAAGTTTATAAAAGGTCTCTTAATCAGCAAACTTTTGATGAAAAAATCAACGTTTCAAGTATTAATGGTATTAAAGGGCAAATATGCTCAAAAGGTGTTTGGGATGAATCAGTACCAGGTATAAACTTCGATAAAGAAGGAATATCAAATTATGCACATATTTTTTATAAACTTTTGCAAGACTTTCCAAAAGATGAAACTGGCCAAAAAAAATGGACAGAATTTGTTAAAAGTATAAAAGCACAAGGTAAAGACAAACCTTATGATTGCATTATTGGAGTAAGTGGCGGGACAGATAGTTGTTACCTACTCCATAAATCAATTGAATGGGGATTAAAGCCACTGGCGGTGTTTCTAGATAACGGTTGGGCTTCAAACACCTCTTTAAGCAACATTAAAAAACTAACAGACCCATTAAATATAGATTTGATCACTCATGTTATAAATTACGAAGAAGTTAAAGATGTTCTCAAGTCCTATTTAAAAGCCGGATTACCTTGGGCAGATAGCCCTACTGATCTTGCAATCAAAGCAATTCTATATAAAACAGCAAACAAATTCAACCTAAAACACATATTAATTGGCCATGATTTCTCATCAGAAGGATTCCAACCCACTGAATGGACCTATAGTGATGATAGACAAATGCGCTTTGTCGCAAAAAAATTCAGTGATAGAACTTTAAAAACTTTTCCAAATCTTACTTTACCATCGTTTCTTTACTATTCGTTTTTTAAAGGGATAAAATATGTTAAGCCTTTCTTCTATATCCCTTATTCAAAACAAAATGCAAAAACTCTTCTTAAGGAAAGATATAGCTGGGAGGATTATGGCGGTCATCATTACGAAAACATCTACACAAAATTCATTATTTCTTACTGGCTTTACAAAAAATTTGGTATTGACAAACGGAAAATCACATTCTCTGCTCAAATATTAAGTGGAGAAATGAAACGTGAAGATGCTATACTTGAATTAAGTCGAATGCCTTATGACTCAAATACAATAGAAGCTGACATCGGATATATTCTTAAAAAACTAGATCTCACAAATGAAGAATTTAATACTATACTTTTAGAAAAGAATAAATATTTCTTTGATTACCCTTCCTATTACCCTATTTATAAAAGGTTCAAAAAAATAATTTTTTATATTGTTAAATACTTTCTTCCCAACAAACCACTCATGTTTTACCAAATTGAATCTAGAAATAAAAACAATTGAAAATTTTAATAGATATAGGGCATCCTGCTCATGTGCATTATTTTAGAAATTTTATTAAAATAATGAAATCTCGTGATCATGAATTCCTCGTAACAGCAAGAGATAAAGAAGTTGTTTTTAGTTTATTAAATTTCTATCAAATAAATTTTATTAGTAGAGGTAAGGGTGGAAAAGGTTTATTTAATAAACTTCTATACATTTTAAAGGCAGATTTCATAATTTTCAAATCAGCAGTTAAATTTAAACCTGATCTATTTCTCAGTTTCGGATCACCATATGCCGCTCATGTTGCATTTGTTTCAAGAAAGCCACATATTGCCTTTGATGATACTGATCATGCTCCGCTTGAACACGCTCTTTATGTTCCGTTTACGAATTGCATTATAACACCAAAGTCATATTTAAAGGATTTTAAGAATAAACACATCAGAATAAACTCTTATATGGAGTTGTGTTCAACTCATCGTGATTATTTTATACCAGATGAAGCGATACTTGAAGAGCTAAAACTTAATCATAATGAGAGGTTTGTAATATTACGTTTAGTTTCCTGGAATGCAAGTCACGACATTAATCTTAAAGGAATTTCTCACAATTGCATAAAACATTTAATACAGATTCTAGGTGAAACTCATAAAATACTGATTTCATCAGAAGCAAAACTACCCTCTGAATTAGAGAAATACCAATTCACCTTACAACCTCATAAAATGCATCAGGCATTATATTTTGCAGATCTTGTGATTGGAGAAAGTTTAACAATGGGGATTGAGGCAATAACACTAGGAACTCCTGCATTTGCTATTACCACAGCTAAAGCAGGCGTGACATTTGAGCAAATAAATGAAGGAATTCTTAAAAAGTTTGAATCGGAAAGACCACTCATAGAAGAAGTTAAAAGATTTATTGATACTCCTGATTACAAAAAGAATTTTAAAGAAAGAACTAGGTCAATTCTTTCAAAAAAAACTAATATTACTAAGTTCATGATTTGGTTTATTGAAAACTACCCTAATAGTTACATTATAATTAAAAATGATCCTGAATATGAAAATAATTTTACTGGATGAAACTACAAGATTTTAATTTTGGAATATATAAAACATGCAACCGCTGTTTAATGGATACTACTGTAACAGGTATTCAATTTGATGAAAAAGGTGAGTGTACTTTCTGCAAAATACATGATGATTTAGAGAATAAATATTCATTAAATCACGAAACTACTGATAAACTCAATTTAATCATTGAAAATATAAAAAAAGAAGGTCTAAGCAAAAAATATGATTGTATTGTAGGTGTTAGTGGAGGTAGAGATAGCTCCTACACTTTGTACAAAGCAGTAGAATTAGGCCTAAGACCGTTAGCTGTTCATTTTGATAATGGATGGAATTCGGAAAACGCAGTAAGAAATATAGAAAATTTATGCAAAAAGCTAAATGTAGATCTATTTACACACGTAGCCAATTGGGAAGAATTTAAGGATCTGCAAAAATCGTTCTTAAAAGCCTCCGTGCCAGATGCAGAGGTACCGACAGATTGGGTGATATTCTCCGTTCTTTTTGAGCAAGCGAGTAAACATGGTATCAAAAACATTATACATGGCCACTCCTTTAGAACTGAAGGTACTACTCCACTCACTTGGACTTACATGGATGGTAAATATGTGAATTACATTCACAAAAAATTTGGAACCAAAAAAATCTGCAGTTTTCCAATTATGACCATGTTTCAATATTTATACTACACATTCTTTAAAAAGATCAAACAAATTAGATTGCTTTACTATATACCATATGACGAGGAAAAGATTCTTCAAATGTTAACAAAAGAGGTGGGTTGGACCAATTATGGTGGAAAACACCATGAATCTATGTACACCGGTTTTTTTCAATCCTATATTTTAACTCGTAAATTCAATATTGACAAGCGAAAACTGCATTATTCTGCACTAATACGATCTGGTCAAATCACAAGAACGAATGCTTTAGAAATAATTAAGAAAGACCCTTATGATGGTGGAATGGAAACATTGAATTATTGCCTTAAAAAACTTGACCTAACAGAAGAGGAATTTGAATCTATCATGAACCAACCCAAAAAACTATTTTTGGACTATAAATCTTACTATAGCCTGGTTAAAAAAATGGAAAAACCCATATTATGGGGGACAAAAATTGGCGTGATTCCCGACACGGTATATCGGAAATTCTTCAAATTTAAAATTAACTAATTGGAGAATATTTTAAGAAACAAAGTTGGTAACGAAGTATACAATTACTTCAATACCTTTATTGACACAGAATCGAAGGATACTCTAATTGTATCAACCACTAATGAATTCAATATTCTAAATCATTCCGACGAAATTCATTCGATTATCAACTTAAGTAAAGTAAATAATATTCGCTTTATAAATAAATTCTTTGAAAAAGTAAACAGTAAATTAAAAAGCGAAGATTGGTTTATCGTATGTTTTGAAACCATAACCGCACGCAAAGAGAGGCACCAATTAGGTAATATTCCTGTTTTGCGAAATCTATGGTTTGGTATGGAATTTATTTTTTTACGCATGTTCCCAAAAATGTGGGGCTTTAAAAAAATATATTTCTTGCTTACACGAGGCCGAAATCGTTTACTCTCAAAAGCTGAGGTAATGGGTAGACTTGTCAGTTGTGGCTTTAGTATTGAAGCGAGTGAAGCATACAACGGCTTAACCTATATAGTTACTAAAAAAGTAAAAGATCCAGTATTTAACATGGGGGCCAGTTACGGCCCCCTCTTTAAAATGGAACGCATGGGCAAGGATGGCAAGTTGATTGGTGTTTACAAGTTCAGAACCATGCATCCCTATGCCGAATACTTACAAGATTACGTTTTAAACCTAAACGGATATGCCGAAAGCGGCAAACCCAAAGATGATTTTCGTCTCACTCCTTGGGGGCGCTTTTTACGCCGCTATTGGCTAGACGAATTACCCCAACTGATTAATGTGTGCAAAGGCGAACTTAAACTCGTAGGGGTACGCCCTATTTCCGAACGCTATTTTCAAGATATCCCCAAAGACCTGCAAGAACTCCGAGTGAAATTCAAGCCAGGCTGCATCCCTCCATACGTAGCATTAGATCGTAAAAGCAACATCGAATCTGTTCTCCAATCCGAACGCGAATACCTCCTAGAAAAAACCAAACACCCCTTCACTACTGACACCAAGTACTTCTTTAAGGCAATCTTTAACATTATCTTTAAACGTAAACGAAGCGCTTAATTTCCTTTTGCTGCCCGTGTCCGGTGAGCGTTCGCCGTCGCGAATCGAACCACCGAAGCTCCGGAATTCTACTTAAGGTTATCTTGAGCTTGTCGAAAGACTAAATCAAAGGTGCCCCCCTCTTTTTCGCATCAACAAATCATCTAATTATTTGGTCATTTCACTTAAATTAACTACCTTCATTTCCTTAATTTTTAACCACTTAGCAATATGCTAAAACATAAAACATATTATATACTTGTTTTCATAATTACTCTTAGTCTATTCTCTTGTGTGAACAAAAAAAAGATCATTTACTTTCAAGGAGATAAAGCAATTTCAAACGACACAATATCCAGTTTTTATTCAACTTTTAAAATTGATGACTTATTAACCATTATTGTCACCGCAATTGACGCTGAAGCTGTAAAACCATTTAATTTGGCAACATATGGTAATTTTGAAAGCAATAAAAATATGACTCCAATATCGAATCCAACATTAAAAGGATATCTAATTGATTCGAATGGTGAAATTGATTTTCCAGTTATTGGAAAACTTAAGGTCGCTGGTCTCAACAAAAGTCAAGCAAGTAACATGATTTCTGAAAAATTAAAAATTTACCTGAAAGACCCTGTTGTACATATTGAAATACAAAATTTCAAAATTACAATACTTGGAGATGTGAATAGACCAGGGAGTTATACGATTCCTCATGACAGAATAACCATACTTGAAGCTATTGGAATGGCAGGAGATTTGAATATTACTGGTATGCGTAAGAATATATTGGTAGTGCGTGATAATGATGGCAAAAAAACAGAATTCAGGGTTGACTTAACAAATAAAGAACTTTTTAATTCACCCGTGTTTTACCTCCAACAAAATGATTTAATTTATGTAGAACCAAATAGACCAAAAAAGAACACATCAGCTATAAATAGTGCAGGTTTAACTCTAGTACTTTCAATAACAACTTTAGGTATAACTTTATTAAATCTTCTAATTAAATAATCAATGGAGCTTGAACAATATAACTTCTCAGTTGAGGAAAATCAGGAGAACAGTTTAAAGGATATTCTAATTAGATATTTATTTCGATGGAAATGGTTTGTTATAAGTATTTTTTTAACTTCTGTTTTTTCTTTCAATTATTTAAGAAAACAGACTCCATTATATGAAGTTAATGCTTCTCTTCTAGTCAAAGACGATAAAAAAGGAGGGTCTTTAACAGAGGTTTCGGCATTTGAAGATCTTGGTATTTTAAAAAACAATAACAATCTTGATAATGTAATTGAAATTTTTAAATCAAGGACACTAATGACAAAGGTTGTTGATGAACTTAATTTAAATATTTCCTATTATTCAATAAGGGACCCTAGAGAATTAGAACTATTCAATAATACTCCTGTTAAGTTGATTCTTTTGGATGCAGACTCTGTTATAGCTAAAATTAATGCAAGTATAGTTATATCAATAGAACCAAATAATTCATTTTCGATTATTAATGAGAATGGTGAGAAAAAGAGAACACTTAAGTTTGATGAAAAATTTCTAGCTGACTTTGGAAAAATTACAATTCATAAAACAGATTTTTACGAAGACAAACTTATTGGTTCAAAATTCAGATTAATCATTAGTCCTAAAATCATTATCGCGAATAGTTTCAAAAACATGGTTCAGGTTGCACCTGTTAATAAATCATCAAACGTCATCTTAATCAGTCTTCAATACCCCCTGATTGACAAAGCATCTGCGGTAATAAATTCACTTATTAAACAACATAATTTAGATGCTGTGGCTGATAAAAATCTTGTTAGTCAGAACACTGCCAATTTCATAAGTGATAGAATAAACTTCATAACAAATGAATTATCTTTCGTAGAAAATGAAGTTGAAGACTTCAAGTCTAAATATAAACTCACGGATATAGATTCAGAGGCTAAATTATTTCTACAAACAGGCAGTGAAAGTGAGACAGATATATTGCAACTAAACACCCAATTAAATATCTCTAACTTTGTTTATGAATATATTTTAAAAAACACTACAACAAATGATTTAATTCCAACAAATTTGGGTATCAGTGATCAGACAGTATCAAGTCAAATTTCTAATTATAATGCACTAATTATTTCTCGGAAAAGAATAATCAAAAATAGTAGTGACAAAAATCCAGTTGTAGAGAATATTGATAATCAAATCAAAGACTATCGAGAGTCAATTCTCAAGAGTCTTGAGACATTCCGCACTACTTTAAAAATACAACTAAAAGATCTTTCAATAAAAGAGTCGCAAATAAATTCTAAAATCAGTTCCGTACCAAAATTCGAGAGAGAATTCAGAACAATTCAACGCCAACAGCAGATAAAAGAAGCGCTTTACTTATACCTTTTACAAAAACGTGAAGAGACTAATATAGCATTAGCAGTTACCGTAGCAAACACAAAAATAATAGATCAAGCATATAGCAATGGAATAAAAGTTTCTCCAAAAAACGAAGCAACTTATTTAATGGGACTTTTAATTGGTTTAATTTTACCTGTAGCTGGTTTTTACATTGTTGATCTGCTAGATACAAAAGTACATGGCAAGAAAGATACTGATAAGGTTAAACTACCATATTTAGGTGATATTCCTCAATCAAGTTCAAGAAACAAGGTTGTTGTTATTGAAAATGACCGCTCCAATATTGCTGAAGCATTCCGTTTACTCAGAACTAACGTCGAATTTATAACACCTGAACGAAAAGATAAAAGTCGTACAATTTTTGTAACATCAACTATTGGCAAAGAAGGGAAATCATTTATTGCACTAAATTTAGCGGCTTCTTTTGCGATGTCTGGTAAGCGTGTATTACTGATTGGTACAGACTTGCGCGCACCAAAGATCTTAAACTATTTGAATATGCAGGATCGCAAAGGAGTAACTAATTTTGTGATGGATAGTGCACTGCAGTTACCAGAAATTATTTTTAATGCGCCTAACATAAATAATTTAGACATCCTAACTTCTGGTCCTATTCCTCCAAATCCGGCTGAGTTATTAATGCATCCACGAATTGAAGATCTATTCGCATATGCAAAAGCGAATTATGATCATATCATTGTAGATACTGCTCCGGTTGGTTTGGTAGCAGATACACTATTGATTTCACAGTATGCCGACACTACAGTGTTTGTGGCCCGTGCAGGCTTTTTAGACAAACGATTATTGCGTATTGCCGAAAGTTTAAAGAAAGAAAATCGTTTACCCAACATGGCCTGCTTAATTAATGGCAGCGATTACCGCAAAGGTTACGGTTATGGTTACGGATATGGATATGGTTACGGATATGGCGGATACGGCTATGGTAAAGGCTCTGAAAAAGCAAAACCAATGTGGAAGCGCTTATTAACGGAGTGGTAATTAAATGTGTAAATGAATCAATATGCGAATATGCAAATACCACACTCACAAACAATTATTAGTACCGAAAATCCGCACACTAAACAATTAGCATATTAAATCCGTGAAAATCATCTCCATAGTAGGCGCTCGTCCAAACTTCATGAAAATTGCACCATTTGCAAGAGCCATTGAAGTGTATAACGCAAGTCATCCTCCTATAGAACATATTTTACTTCACACCGGTCAGCATTACGATTCACGTATGAGTGATTCTTTTTTTAAAGACTTAGGCATACCCCAACCACAAATTAATTTAGAGATAGGTTCGGGCACTCACGCAGAGCAAGTGGGCCATACCATGATAGCCTTTGAAAAGATATTGAAACAAGAAAAACCCGATTGGGTAGTTGTAGTAGGTGATGTAAATGCCACATTGGCCTGCTCGGTTACTGCTAAAAAAGAAGGCATCAAGGTATGCCATATTGAGGCAGGCTTACGCTCAGGTGATATGCATATGCCGGAAGAGATCAACCGTTTAGTGACCGATCGCTTATCTGATCTGTTGTTAACCCCCGATGAAATGTCGTCGGAGAACTTACGCAAGGAAGGTGTTGCTGAAAATAAAATTGTATTTACCGGCAATGTGATGATAGATACCTTGGAGTTTAACCGCAACAAAGCGGCCGCATTAAAGCTCACGGATATTATTTCGCAAAATATATTGGAAGAGCAAGACGCTAAACAAAATTATTTTTCGGCTTTAAATACATTCGGACTCATTACTATGCATCGCCCGTCGAACGTAGATGTAAAAGAAGTGTTTAGTGCATTAACTCAATGGATAGTAAACGATGCCTCACAGCAGATCCCTTTGATCTGGCCCATTCATCCGCGAACGGTGAAGCAAGCCAAAGAATTTGGCTTATGGGAAGCGCTTTTGCAATGCAAAAATTTATTGCTTTTACACCCTATTGGGTATTTAGAAATGTTGAAGTTAAACCTGATGGCTAAGTTGATGCTCACGGATAGCGGAGGTTTACAAGAAGAGTGTTGTGTATTGGGTACACCCTTTTTAACTTTACGCTGGAACACCGAACGCCCTATTACCTTATTACAACATGGTGGCGCAGGTTACTTGGTTGGCAACAACATCAGTGCTATTAAACGCGATTTTGAAAAACTTCTCTCCGAACCACGTGATCCAAAACGTCCTGCTTTATGGGATGGGCATGCTGCAGAGCGTTGCCTAAATGCCATTTTAAATTATAAGGATTAGTACCAACCGGTTGCTGAGTCCGGTTGCTGAGCGCAGTCGAAGCACCGGATTTCGACTTAAGTTTATCTTGAGCTTGTCGAAAGGCTCAATCACCGGTGCAACACTAAACAAAAAAAGCCCTGATCTTCATCAGGGCTTTTCAATAAATAAATCTCAAATTTATTTATCTCCTAAATTACGTTTTTTAGAAAGCAACTTGTAAATCAAAGTAACTGAATAATGCGTGTAGTTTGATTTTGCTCCACCTTTCATTACAAACTTGCCTAAACCTTGTAAGTTTAAACCAAAGCCTTTGTAAATATGAAAATTACAACCTAAACCAATGTTATTGTTACCAGTGTTTTTGTTTAGCGCTAAACTGCGGTTAGTAAAGCCATAACCTAAAGTTAAATATGGATCGAACCAACCTTCGTGTTTTGCCCAATGGCTAAACGCAAATTTGGCATTAAAATCGGCACCAAAATATGTGCCTGCTTTTGTGGTAGCAACCTGATCTAAAATAGTACCAACCTTATACTGTGTGTAAGCAAACTCAGCTTGAAAGCTCCAGCCTTTTTGAAAGTAACCATCCAGGGTTAAACGAGTTGGATACGGTAAGTAATTCCATGCTTTGGTATCAAATGGAAAAGAAGTTTCTTTGCCGCCATCTACTACAAAGTGTGTACCCAAACCAAAGGTCCAAGTAGTTTGTTTGATCTTACGTGCAAAATCGCCTTGCGCTAATGCTTGGTTAAAAGCGAGAGTGATAAGCAGAACAAATAATAAGGTTTTTATATTTTTCATTTTCAAAATTCTATCTAAATTATTTTCTTCCACCTTTGCTCACAAACTTGTAACGCTTGCCTAAACGGCCAGGATGTGAACCACGACCACCTTCTAATTTGTAGATGATACCAACTGAATGGTGCAAATAGTTTGAGGTTCCTTCGAACATCGAGAATTTGGCCATTGATTGCATATTGAAACCGAGGTTCTCAAATATCCAAATATTCCATCCTAGGCCTATATTACTTGTAGTAGTAAACGGTTTTGTCAAACCACTGCGTATTGCAAAACCAAAACCACCGCTCACATACGGATCGAACCAATTGGTTTGCCCAATTACTTCGTTTAGATCATACTTTACATGAAAATCAGTAGAAAAGAAACTAGTCCAAGGTTTCATTGTTGTTGAGCCAGTCTTATCTGTGTAGTTAATCATCCTACCACTTTTATACTGTGTAAATGCAAATTCAGTTTGAAAACTTACACCAGCTTGATAGTACCCATCAATAGTTAAACGTGTAGGGTAAGGCATAAAATTCCAAGTTTTAGCAACATTAAATAAATTTCCAAACGGATCACCATCATCATCCACCACGTGTCCGCTTAAACCAAAGGTCCAAGGTGTTTTGGTTATAAAACGTTTGAATCCACCGCCGGTAGCTTTGCTGCTATTTGTTGAGCGTTGTTTCATTTGCGCCATAGAGCCACTGCTCAACGATACAAATAAAAGGATGAATGTCAGTAATTTAATATTCTTCATATAATTGTAATTCAATAATTTAAAAAGCTATTTTAGCCGTACAATAATACAAAAACAAAGTATGTCCTCCAAAAATAATTTGGTTTTTTTTAACACTCCCGGTGTTCTTATATCATTGATTTTAAGCAACTTGAGAAATCCTGTTGAAAACAAAACACATTTGCTTAGTTTTTCACTTCGCTCTTCCTTGCAAGAAAAAAGGAACTGATTGACTTCTTTGTGTCTTTGTAGTTCGTTCCCCGTGTCTCTGTGCCTCCGTGGTGAAAAAACTGAGCCTGCGAAGAACTTCGTGTCTTAGTGTCTTAGTGGTTCTTTCCCCGTGTCCCCGTGGTTACTTTCTTCGTGTCTTTGTGGTTTCCTACGTGCCTCCGTGGTGAAAAACTTATTTCTCGCCGATGAGTGGTTTACCCTTCTGAGCCCGCGAAGAACTTCGTGTCTTCGTGCCTCCGCCGCGGCGGAGTGGTTCTTTCCTCCGTGTCTCCGTGGTAAAAACATGAGCCTGCGAAGAACTTCGTGCCTTTGTGGTTTCCTCCGTGTCTCCGTGCCTCCGTGGTAAAAACTCAGCCCGCCAAACCCCAACTGATCAAAATCACCTCCTTGCCCCTATTTTTTTTGTACCTTAGAAGGATATAAAAAGCACATGCCCGATCGTTTAAATTTAGAGATACAGTTTTACGAAAGCCTCGCCAAGTTATTTTACACCGTTATGCTTTGCGATAATAATTTGCATAAAAACGAAATAAAAAAACTAATAGATGCTTTGCACGGAAATTTTATAAAAGCCGATGAGACAAATATTTTTAAAACAGAAGAAGGCATAAACTTGATCGAAAAAAAATTGGGCGAACTTATTGTGAGCAATGCCGAGGTATGGACCAGCCTGGATGAGTTTAAAGCTTTTAAAAACCAAAACGAGCGCTTTTTTAGCGACGAGATCAAGCAAAAGCTATGGAAGGTGATAAACAGCCTTGCCTACACCGTTGCCGGAAAAAACAAGGCCGAAGTGATTGCCCTTAACGAAATAAGTACGATATTTAACCATCCGTAATTGCAGGGTAATACCTTAAATAACCCAATTACAAATATTGAACACAACAACACGCTTTATGAAAAACATTATAGTTACCACCGATTTTTCGAACAACTCTAAAGCCGGCCTGCGCTTTGCTATTCAATTAGCAGAAAGAGCTAAAAGCCACATTACTTTTTTTCATTGCATTGAGGTATTAAAACCTACCTCTTGGAGCGAAAAAAAATACGAAGCTTATGCGAAAGCAGAGGTTGAAAAACACAGCGATATGCTGGAAGAATTTGTGGCGGGGGTGTACAAGGCTCTGAAACTAAAAGAAGCCAATTACAGTTTTGTGGTAGAAGTGGGCATGGATGTTACCGAACATGTGGTGCGTTATGCCGATGAGATAAAAGCTGATTTTATTTGTGCCAGCACACGCGGGGCAGGTAACATTCAAAAATTATTTGGCACGCATGCTTCTAAATTAGTTACCACTTCGGCTGTACCGGTAATTATTGTGCCAAGCGATTATAAAGCACGACCTTTGGATACCATTTGGTACTCAACCGATATGGAAAATATTGGTACTGAATTAAAAACAGTAGAAGCATTGGCAAAAACATTAAAAGCAAAAGTAAGTGCCAATCACTTTAATTATTTGGCAGATGATAGCTCTACCAAAAAAGCACTCAAAAAAATAACAGATAAGCATACCTCAACCACTACCACTTTTAAAATTCGCAAACTGGAGCTCGACCACTCCCTTACCTATTACATAGAAAGTGCCATTAAAAAAGAAAAGCCTGCCATGGTTGCCTTGTTTACCAAGCAAAACCGTAATTGGTTCAGCCGCATGTTTTTAGGTAGCAACAGCGCCGAAATGAGTTTTGCAACACATACTCCTTTAGTGATCTTTAGAAAAGAAAACGACTAAGTTCAAGGCAAATATTGACAAAGGTCATGTATTACCTTTAGCTTTGTTTGTAGCTTTAATTTAAATAAATGAATATTAATTTAAACGCGAGCAAAATGAAAAACAACATGGGTGTATGGATCGACGGCAGCAAAGCCGTGATCGTAAATTTAGCAACCGATTCGGTTAAAGAAATAGCTGCAGAAATAGACAACAATGTGCATCATATGAATGAAGGCGATAAAGGCAATTTTGCCGGGGGTGGCCATCACATGAACAACGAACGCAAGTTTGAAGAACGCAAAAAGCATCACACACATGATTATTTAAAAAACGTTATTGCCGAAATAAAAGATGCGGATAGTGTTTTTGTATTTGGTCCTTCGGAAATGAAAACACATTTAAAAACACAGATGGAAGAGGACAAGCACTTAGCCGGTAAACTATCTGCCGTTGAAAGTGCCGATAAGCTTACTGAAAATCAAATAGTAGCTGCAGTAAAAAACCATTTTGCTCCCATAAAACAATAACATGAATACCACACCTGTATTATTTGAAGAAAAACAACGCTTTACGCAAATATGGGTGTGGTTAATACTTTTAGGCATTAACGGCTTATTTATTTTTGCCTTCTTTTACCAGATCGTTGGCGGAAAACCTTTTGGTGATAACCCTATGAGTGATTTAGGACTTGTAGTATCCATTTTTATATCGCTTGTTTTAAGTATCGTATTTTACCTTATTCGTTTAGAAACAGTGATAAATGAAGACGCCATTTACGTGCGCTTTTTTCCGTTGCAATTGAAATACAAAAAAATAAATTGGGATAACATTGAGGCGGCTTATGTAAGAACTTACAGCCCAATAAAAGAATACGGCGGCTGGGGCTTGCGCATGGGTGCCTACAATATTTCGGGCAACAAGGGTTTACAACTTGAGTTAAAAGACGGAGGTAAATTACTGATAGGAACCAATGCAGCAGAGGATGTAGAAGCTTTATTAGCGCAACGAAAAAAAAGTTAAACCGTTTACTGTTTGATCAGCTTTAAGTGCGCATACCCTTTATCAGCCTGAATGGTAATAAAATAAACACCACTGTTTAATTCGCTGGCATCAATTTTAAAATGATCACTTACCGTTACTTTTTGTTTATCAATTACAGCTCCTGCAATAGTGGTAATGGTATAATTTAATTCGGCCTCTGCTGTGTTATGATAAATAATAGTAAAGGCATTGGTAGAAGGATTTGGGAACACCGAAAATAAATTCTTAGGATCGTTGTTGAGTTCCTGAATGTCGGTGCTAGTAGCCCAAATACTATCTGCCCAGTTTGGATGATCGATAAAAGGATTACGGTTGTTTTGATACTTGTAGTAGATAGAATCGTTACGCGCAATTTCTTTAGCACTTACCGGGTCTTGATGATGCCATTGCATGAGCACGTTTAACTGCCAGGTTAAAATGGTGGCTTTGTTGGTGGCGGGTGAGGTAGACCATGCCGCATCTTCTGAATAGTAACGCGTGGTCATATAAAAATAACCACGGGCTAGGTCGCCTTTAAATTCATCTAAGGGTTCAAATACCGTACTGCTATATCCGGGATTTGAACACGTTCCCAATTTACTGCCGTTTAAACTCGTGAAACTAGCGCTGCTAACATTTCCGTAAGGAAAGTTTGATCGTTGGCCATTTACATACCCATCGGTAGGATAAATATGAAAGAGATCAGAATCAGGACCGGGTGTAGAGTTAAACCAGCTTTGCGGCCAGCTGTGTTCACGATTATAACAATCTGCTTCTGAATTGTATGAACCACATTGATTGGTAACAAAAGTATATTCGTAAGGCTGCGCACCAACGGGTTTGTAACTGTATATATCCCAAACTTTACCGTTTGCTTTTTTGTCGGTTTTAGCAAAAGCAGACCATAAACCCGCATAGCTAATAACTGTATGGTTTTTAATAATGTTGTATAAAGCAACTTTTAAATTATTGCCGGTAAGATTTTGAGCCGAATTATAATAGCCGGCAGGAATTTGTGCAAACAAAAAAGCCGGAATAAATAAGGTTATAAAGTAGAGTTTTTTCACCTGTTAAAGGTAGTTTATTTCTGAATGCAAACGTAAAGTTGATGTTATTTAAATGATAACAACCAGTTGATAGCCTCGTTTTCGTTACCAAAAACTTTAACGGGATGTGCATTTTTTGAACCACTTAGCTTTAAATAAAATGTAGCAACAATTCGCTGATGCAACTCTTTTACCAACATAGCTTCTGCTATTTTTACATCAATGGCGGCAATAAATTCTTTTGCTTCATTACTCAACTCATGAACTGATTGGCGGGCGTCAACCAAAACCAGCATTTTTTTTCCACCGGTAAGTTTTGTTGCCGCATCAAACTGGGCCTTGGCCTCCTGAAGATCTATCTCCTCATCGTTATCCAAAAACTTAACTAACAGAATGTCATTCTTTAGCAAAGAAATAACGGCGGTTTTTGTAGCAATTTGCATACTACAAGTTAGGAAATAATTTTACAAAAACAAATTAAACGATAAAAAAGAAGCATTTGTAGTCAAAACAACTACAATCATCGTTATTTTTTCACATCTAACACAAGCGTCTCCAGATCTAATTTACTGAGTTTTTTCTCCTGAAAACGGGTTTGCTTTCGGTTGTTCACTGTTATATATGTAGCAGGTATAGCTCCAGACCAACGCTTATCTATTTTATCGATAAAGTCGTTCCCGTTTACCTCATCCAGCAATACGCATTCGGTTTTAAATGCATTCTTCTTTAAAAAGGGATCTACTCTTTTACTCAGTTCTTCTTTAAAATCTAAACACACCAGTAATACTTTTATCTTGTCTGAAGAATGTTCTTTGGCAAACTCCTCAAATTCGGGCAACTCCTGCACACAGGGTTTACACCAGGTGGCCCAAAAATTTACCACATAAATGGTATCGCTACCATTGTCGATACGTTTTACCAGATCGTTTATTTTATATACAGCGCTTACTTGCTGTGCATGGCTAACAAACGAAGCAAGTACAAAACTAATGAGTATGCTTGCTCTGATAATCATATTCTTTCATGAGGGTTTTAATGTCGGTAATCAATCGGCTCACCTCAACACTATCCGTGCCATCGTAAAACCCGCGTATGTGTTTCTCTTTATCGATCAAGGCAAAATTTTGGGTATGTATAAAATCTTCTTCACCCCCATCGCCTTCTTCGGCATTCAATAAATAACTTTTTCGCGCCAGTTCATATAGGTCTTTTTTACTACCCGTTAAAAACAACCAACGCGAATCATTTACACCGTACTTTTTTGCATGCTCCAATAATTGCGGCACCGAATCGGTTTCCGGATCAACTGTGTGTGATAAGATCCTGAAATCATCTTTGTTCTTAAACTCTTTATAAACACGGGTTAATTCCATATTCATAATGGGGCAAATACTTTTGCAAGTGGTAAAAAAATAATCTACTACATATATTTTCCCTTCCACATCTTTATTACTAACTGTTTTATTGTATTGATCAATAAACGAAAAAGCGCCAACTGTATGAAAAATGGTATCGCTGGTTTTTACATAGGTCTTAGGCCCAAAGTAAGGCAACAGGCGCAAAGGCTTATCTTCGCTTTTGTGCAACATGTACCATCCAAAAAAAATGCCCAATACCAAAACAAAAAGGCCTATCACTATGTTTCTCATATTCATATTACAAAGGTAATTACTAAATTTACCTATGGCAATTTTTAACGGAAAGAAAAATAACGAAACAGAACTAGGCTTTGGTAGCAAAAACTACAACAATTCGGTTCGTTTTTTAAATAGCGATGGAAGTGTAAATGTGAGGCGTACCGGGCTTGGCGGCATTAACAATATTGATGTTTACCATTGGTTGATCACCATTTCCATCAAAAAATTTACCCTGATCGTGATTTTATTTTACGCCAGCATTAACATTTTTTTTGCTTCTATTTATTACGCCATTGGCTCCGAAAACTTTGGCGGCTTAGATTCGGTGACTGAAAGCGACAAATACTTTGACCTGATATACTTTAGCGCCCAAACCATTACTACGGTTGGTTATGGCCATGTTTACCCGATCGGACATTTAGTTAGCACTGTTGCCTCCATACAATCACTCATTGGTTTAATGATTTTTGCCATTATTACCGGCGTACTCTTTGGTCGGTTTTCACGCCCAAAAAACTCCCTGCTTTATAGCAAAAATGTGCTCATAGCTCCTTACAAAGACATCACCGGCCTCATGTTTAGAGTTGTCAATATGAAACAATATGAGCTAATAGAAAATGAAGCAAAAGTAGTAATGACCATACAGAACCCGGTAACCAATAAACGCGAATTTTACAGCCTAAATCTGGAGATCGACAAGATCAGTTTTTTACCGCTCAGCTGGACCATTGTTCATCCGATTGATGAGAAAAGTCCGCTTTACGGTATTGGCGTAAATGAACTAAAGGCCCGTGATGCCGAAATTATTATATTAATTAAAGGTATAAACGACACCTTTTCGCAAAGTGTATATTCACGTAACTCCTACAAGGCAAGTGAGTTCAAAGAAAACGCCAAGTTTGTACCTATAAAACAGGATGTTGGTAAGAACGGACGCGTGATACTTTCGGTTAACGATATACACCTGTACCAAACGGTTGAGCCTGTTAAAATTTCATAATCCATTCTTTGGCATTCCATTTGTATTGCTAAATTTGTTAACCTAGATAAAAACGACCATGAAGACCTTTTTCACTAAAACGCTATTGCTTATCAGCGCTGCTGCTTTTGCACAAAAACCATTTACGTTTACCATAAACGGAGAGGTTGAGCGTTACACCAAGCCTTACATTTACTTACATCACAAATGGGATAATAAAGATTTTACCGATTCCATGAAAGTAACCGATGGCAAGTTTGTATACAAAGGAAAAAGCGATGAGGCTAATATGTATTGGTTCTCATCTGAAAACAATATTCAATATCAACCACACTATATCTTTTTTGTTGATCCGGGAAAGATCAATGTAAAATTAAAAGGCGATTCGATATTCAATTCGAAAGCGGTTGGGGGGCAAACTCAAAAAGATCATCAGGAATATTTAGATATGATCAATGGATTTATTAATCGTCAAATGCTGTTGCAAAACGATTATAATGCGGCGCAGCAAACAGGTAATGTGGAGCAAATGTCTGATGTGAACGCGAAATATCAATTATTGAACAAAGATTACCTGGATGGCTTAAAGAATTTTGTGAAGACCCATCCAAAGTCGGCCGTGAGCGGGTTTATTATTTACCGCGACATGAACAACCAAAATATTCCGATTGAAAACGCCATTGAAGCTGCTTCATATTTAGATAAAGATTTTTTAAAGACCAAGTTTGGGAAACTGGCAACCGAGCGTATTGATGCCGTAAAAGGCTCTATCATTGGCAATGTGGCAACCGATTTTACGCAAAATGACGTGAATGATAAGCCGGTAAAACTATCCAGTCTTCGTGGTAAATACGTACTGGTTGATTTTTGGGCAAGCTGGTGTGGCCCTTGCCGCATGGAAAACCCAAATGTAGTAGCCGCTTATAACAAATTTAAAGACAAAGGATTTACGGTTTTAGGTGTGTCTTATGATCAAGACAAAACCAAATGGGTGGCAGCCATTGCAAAAGATAATTTAACGTGGACACATGTGAGCGACCTAAAAGGTTGGGGAAATGAAACAGCCCGTTTATTTAACATCACCGGAATACCGGCTAACTTGTTGCTGGATAAAGAAGGTAAAATAGTGGCCAAAAACCTGAGAGGTGCAGCATTAGACGAAAAATTAGCCGAACTATTAAAATAATATTTATTTAACCGATTAAATAATAAATTTGCCCCACGTTTGTTATAAACGCCATGTTGCTTAACAGCATAAGTTGAATGACAAAAACTAAACAATTACTAATTATGAAAAAGAGTCTTTTAAATGTATCCTTCGTTCTTGTTTCAGCACTGGCTGTAAAAGCCCAAGAACCTGTTGTTATGACCGTAAATGGCAAACCCGTAACTAAGTCGGAGTTTGAGGCGGTATTCAACAAAAACAATAACAAAGAAGCATCTTCTGCAAAATCTGTAAAAGAGTATGCCGATCTTTATTCGTTATTTAAAATGAAAGTAATGGAAGCCGAAAGCATGGGTTTAGACACCTTAATGTCGTTTCGCTCTGAATTAGCCGGCTATCGCAAGCAATTAGCCGCACCATACTTAACCGACAAGAATACCAACGAAAGCATTTTAACTGAAGCTTACGAACGTTTAAAAACAGAAGTAAGAGCCAGTCATATTTTAATTCGTGTTGATGAAAATGCTTTACCTAAAGACAGCTTGGAAGCATGGACACGCACTAACATTATTCGCAATGCGGTTTTAGGCAAATTGCCAACCAATTTACAAATTTCCGAATACGATAAATTATTAAAAAACACCTCAGATGTGGGTGTGCGTTTAAAACGTAAAGATAGTACGATCTATAAACTAAGGATCAATGCCATTAAAAACCTGGCTTCGGTATATGCTAAAGCAAGTGATAAGTTTGCTGAAATTGCGCCTAAAACCAGCGATGATCCATCGGTAGTAGACAACAAGGGCGACTTGAGTTACTTTACGGCACTCGATATGGTTTATCCGTTTGAGAATGCCGCATATAACACTAAAGTTGGAGATGTAAGCAGCATAGTAAGAACAAAGTTTGGTTACCACATTTTAAAGATAACTGATAAACGCCCAAGCAGAGGTGAGATGATAGCGGCGCACATTATGGTGAAGTTTCCGAAAGATGCAACGGAGCAAGATAAGACCAACGCACAAACAAAGATCAAAGAGATACAAGGTAAAATTAAAGCCGGTGAAAAGTTTGAGGATCTTGCACGCCAATTTAGTGATGATAAACAAACCAGTGAAATGGGTGGGCAATTACAACCGTTTAAAGGCGGGCGTTTGCCAAAATCATTTGAAGATGTAGCCTTTGCTTTAAAAGCCAATAACGATGTAAGCGAACCGGTTGAAACACCATACGGCTGGCACATTATTAAACGCATTGACAAAAAAGAATTACCGCCATTTAACGACATTAAAGGTGAGTTGAAGGGAAAAGTAAACCGCGATTCTCGTTCGCAAATGGGCCGCAGTGCTTTAATTGAAAAAGTAAAAAAGGATTACAACTTTAAAGAAAACCTGGTAAACAGAGATGAGTTTAAAAAGGTATTGGATACAACTTATTTAAGAGGCAACTGGAGCGCTGATCGTGCAAAGGTGTTGGGTAACAAAGAGTTATTTAACATTGCAGGCAAATCATACACACAAAACGATTTTGCTAAATACCTGGAACAACAAATGACACCGCGCACACAAGACGATGCATTTGAATTAATGAAACCGATGTACAAAAAATGGGTGGAAGATAATATTATTGCATACGAAGACACACAATTAGAGAACAAGTATGTTGAGTTTAAAAATTTGGTGCGCGAATACCGCGAAGGCATTTTGTTATTTGACCTAACAGATCAGAAAGTATGGAGTAAAGCTGTAAAAGACACCAGCGGTTTAAAAGCCTACTACGAGAAAAACAAGAACAACTACATGTGGGATGAAAGAGCAGATGTAAGCAACTACAAATGTATTGACGATAAAATTGCGAAAGAAGTAAGAAAAATGCTGGCTGCTAAGAAAACAGAGAAACAAATTGTGGATGCCATCAACAAAACATCGCAATTAAATTTATCGGTAGAGAACATCATGTTTTTAAAAGGTGAAAAGAAACATATTGACGACAACTGGAAAGCCGGCGTGTTGCCAAAGGACATCAAAGACGCATCTGAAAACAAAACAGTGGTAGTGATGATCAATAAGATATTACCTAAGCAGGCAAAAACATTAGCTGAAAGCAGAGGTATGGTTACGGCTGATTACCAAAATCACCTTGAAACTGAATGGTTAAATTACTTAAAGAATAAATACAAAGTGGTAATGAACGATGACGTTTTAAAAACCGTAAAGTAATTAATCACTATTTTTTTTAAAGCCTGCTGATAAAAACCTCAGCAGGCTTTTTTATTTATATCCGCCGGGTTTATAAACCGAAGAATAGTCGGTATTCATTCTACACACCTACCACCTATCAATCATCCAACGCCACTTATTTGATTTTTTCATTTCATGCCTCATTTTTATTACCTTTAACCTATTAATGTTTAGGTATTTAACCATAATTATTTTAAGTCTTTTCGTAAAGCTATCTTCAGCTCAATGTCCGCCTACAAACGTACAATACTTTGAAGACTTGAATTGCTTTACTTCTCTGGCTAATTTAACCGTTCAGGCAGTTGGCTTAACACCTCCGCTGAGTTACACTTGGTCGCCCAATGTTAGCACCGGATCGGTAGGCTTAAATCTGAATTCCAATCAATACATCATTACCATAAAAGACGCCAACAATTGCACCATGGTTGGTGCCTATAATCTTAATTTGAATTCCATACTCACTATTAATTTTAACAGCCCACTTACCAAAAACGTATCGTGTTTTGGTGGTAACGACGGGGCTATTTCAGCAACCGTTATGGGTACACAAACCAATCCACCCATTACCTATACTTGGAGCACCGGCAGCAACAGCAACATGATCACCAATTTAAGTGCAGGAGTTTATACCTTATCTATCACCAACAGTAAGGGCTGCACGATCAGTAAAACATACACGGTTACGCAGCCTGCGGGCAATATTACCAGTAGCATCACCGGTTCAGTAAATTGCTTTAATGGAAGCATCACCACCAGCATTACCACCACCGGCGGCAATAGTAGTAGTTATAGTTATACCATTGACGGGGTACCGATATCAGGAAATACAGTAACATTGTTAGGTGGCAGTCACACGGTTATTACAACCGATGCAAACAATTGCAGTTCAACCAACGTCATAAACATCAACCAACCATCTCCGCCTAATTTTAATTTCAACATCACACAACCCACCTGCCCCACCAGCAGTAATGGCGCATTAAGTGTGAATGTAACCAACATGGGTGCCATTACCAATTACACCTGGGCAGCACCCGTATCAAACAACACATCACTTTCAAATATTCCGCAAGGCAATTATACCGTTACCGTAAAAGATGCTTTTAATTGTATTGCAACAAAAACAGTGCAGGTAGTACCGATATCAAACATACAAGCCAGCTTTATTACCAAGCCCGAAACCTGTAGTGCAGCAGATGGCGCAGCAACGGTGAATGTAACGGGTGGCAGCTTACCCCTATCCTATTCACTCAACTTATTGCCAACGCAAGCCTCCAATGTTTTCACAAACCTCACAAGCGGTATACAGCAACTCACTATTTCCGACGCAAACACTTGCTCTTTGGTAACCACCTTTAGTGTTGGAAACACTAGCCCAGTTGTGCTTGCCATCACCTCATTCACAAACGTGAAATGTTTCAATAACTGCGACGGCAAACTAATTTTAAATGTAGCGAATGCCATAGCGCCCGTGAGTTATAGCCTAACAGGCATGCCTCTGTTTTCCTCCAACACCATTACCACCATTTGTGCAGGCTCCTACACCATTAAGGCAATAGACAATATTGGGTGTTATGCCACGGCAACTGTTGATTACACAAACCCGGCGCCTTATAGTTTTTCGGTTAACGGAACTTCGCAAATTTGCATTACTAAAACGGCGAACTTAAATTCAAACGTTTTTGGAGGCACAGCACCTTACACCTACAGCTGGATGCCTGGCGGCTTAACGTCCCCCAGTGTTAACGTAACGCCATTAACCACTACCATTTATAGCTTAAATGTGTTTGATGCCAATGGTTGTACCTTAGCACCAAAACAGTTTACTGTTTATGTGAACCCACCCATTACTGTTTCGGTGAGTGCGCAAAACACGGGTATTTGTCCGGGTACCACGGCTCAAATAACACCTTCAGTTAGTGGTGGCGATGGCAACTACTCGTATCTGTGGCTACCGGGAAACATGAGTACACCCAGCATTTTTTTATCGAATATTTCCATACCTTCTTATACGTATTTAGTGAGCGATGCCTGTGGGAGTCCTACTGCTACGCATGTGATCAACTTGCAGATATTTCCGGTAACTGTGCCTACTTTTAGTGCTGATATTGCCAGTGGTTGTGAACCCATTTGCGTGAATTTTAAAAACACTACTCCCAAATCAAGCAATACCATTTGGAATTTTGGTGATAGGCCATTTGAACAAAATATAACCGACCCATATTATTGCTATTTGAATAGTGGAAAATTTAATGTCAAATTAAGTTTAACGGATAGTAACGCTTGTAAATTCAGCTCAACCGTGAGTAATTTTATACATGTTTTACCGCGCCCAAAACCAAATTTTATAACCAAGCCTGCTCTTTTAACTGATAACTTAAGTGAAGGCGATCTGGTGAATTCCACTGCTAATGGCAACTATTACCAATGGTTTGTAGATGATGTAAATTATGGATCAAATACAAATATCCAATTACAATTTAATGATACAGTTTGTTTTGTGATCAAATTGATATCGAGTAATACCGATGGTTGTATAGATTCGTTGCTTCGAAAAGTTTGCATTAAACCCGGTTTTAATTTTTACATGCCAAATACGTTCAGACCAAACGGCGACGGCTTAAACGAAATTCTGATCCCCCATGGTACGGCTTGGCTTTCCGACAACTATGTGTTTCGCATATACAACCGCTGGGGGCAATTGATTTTTAAAACAACCAATATTTCAGAAGGTTGGGATGGGAAATTAAAAGGTGTCAATTGCCCAAATGATAACTATTTTTATACCATTCAGGTAAAAGACTACTACGACAAGGAATACGAGTTCAAAGGACACATCACCTTGTTAAGATAATTACTCACATCTCGTTTGAATAATTAAAATCTATTCGTACTTTTGTTTAAATCAATTCTAAATAATGAAGCAGACATCTGTTTTAATTGCCGATAAAAACTTTTTAACCCGTGTGGGTTTGGAGTTGCTTGTTGGTGAGTTAAAGGGGTTTGACCTGGTACCTTCGGTTTGCGGTGATAAAAAAGACCTATTGAGTCAAATATCTTTATCAAAACCCGACTTGGTGCTTTTGGATTTTCATTCACTTGGCATGAGTATTTCTGAATTGAATACAATCACTGCCAGTCACAAAAAGATCAAATTCATGGTTTTTAGTCCTATTATGACCAAAAGCGAAATGAATTCGGTTTTAAGTTGTAAAATAAATGCCTTCTTATTGAAAGAATGCGAAAAAGCGGAGATCATGGAAGCGATCAACGCCTCTATCAACAGCGAAAAATTTGTTTGTGGCAAGATCATTTCAATGCTTACAACTGAAAAAGAGATCAACACCACCAACTCCTATATTAAAACATTAAAGTGCGACGGCCTTACTATTACTGAAAGAGAGACGGAGATCATTGTGGAGATATCTTTAGGTTTATCAAACAAACAAATTGCCGATAAATTACATTTAAGCACGCATACAGTAAACACCCATCGTAAAAACATCATGTTAAAACTGGGTGTAAATAATACCGCCGGCATCGTTATGTTTGCTGTAAAGAACCAATTGCTGCAAACCAATTTTTCAATGTAATTTATTACACTGACAATCAGTTGGTTAATATTATAAAGACTACATTTCTCATTAATTTCTTATCTTTAGGCCTTTAAAATTTACACATGACTTATTTAGATTTTGAGAAGCCAGTACAAGATTTAGAACACGAATTAAATAAGCTGAAAGAGGTTGCCTCTAAAAGTAAAGTTGACCTAACAGACAAGATCAAGGAGCTGGAAGGACATGTTCAAGACAAGATCAAGGAATTATACAGTAACCTCACTGCTTGGCAAAAAGTACAGGTTAGCCGTCACCCTGAAAGACCATATACCCTCGAATACATTGATACCGTAACCAACAAGTCGTTTATTGAATTACATGGCGATAGAACTGTTGGTGATGATAAAGCAATGGTTGGTGGTTTTGGAGAAATAGACGGTGAAACGGTAATGTTTATTGGGCAGCAAAAAGGTATCAATACCAAAATGCGCCAGATCCGTCGTTTTGGGATGGCAAACCCCGAAGGTTACCGCAAAGCATTACGCTTAATGAAACTGGCCGAGAAATTCAACAAGCCCATTGTTACCTTTATTGATACACCAGGTGCTTATCCTGGCTTAGAAGCAGAAGAACGTGGACAAGGCGAAGCAATTGCCAGAAACTTGTTAGAAATGGCTCAGTTAAAAGTACCGGTTATTTGTATCATTATTGGCGAAGGAGCCAGTGGTGGTGCCTTAGGAATTGGTATTGGCGATAAGGTATTGATGTTAGAGAATACCTGGTATTCTGTTATCTCTCCCGAGTCTTGCTCATCTATCTTATGGAGAAGCTGGAACTTTAAAGAACAAGCAGCAGAAGCCTTAAAACTCACCGCAAACGATATGGAAGGTAATGGCTTGATAGACGGGATAATTAAGGAACCCGTTGGCGGCGCACACCGAAATAAAGAAGAGATGTTTGCAACGGTGAAAGCCGAAATTAAAAAACACCTCAGCACATTAAAAAAACTGGATCCTGAAACACGCATCAATCAGCGTATAGATAAGTTTGCAGCAATGGGCGTAGTGCATGAATTAGAAGATTAATACAATTATAAAACTCGTAACAACAAAACAACATGGCAGACACAGGCGATATTGGCGTAGGCTCAGTAATTAGATTTAATGGTGAATTGATGCAGATCATGGAATACCAACACCGTACTCCAGGTAACTTGCGTGCATTTTACCAAGCAAAAATGAGAAACTTAATGAACGGAAAACAAACTGAAAACCGCTTCAGAAGCGGCGAATCGGTTGACATCGTTCGTGTAGAATACAAACAAATGCAATACATTTACCCCGAAGGTGATTTTGCAGTAGTAATGGACCCTGAGAACTTTGAACAAGTGCATATACCAATGGTGATGTTTGGCGATTCAGCTAAATTTTTGAAAGAAGGTATGGAAGTAAAAGTGGTATTTGAAGAAGGTGAAACCGCTATTTTAGCTGAGGCACCAACTTTTATTGAAGCACAAATTACTTATGCAGAACCTGGTGTAAAGGGAGATACTGCTACCAACACATTAAAGCCCGCACAAATTGATACCGGTACCGAAGTAATGGTTCCGTTATTTGTGAACGAAGGCGACTGGGTAAAGGTGGATACCAGAACCGGTAGCTACGTTGAAAGAATTAAGAAATAATTTTTAAGGACATAAAAAAAAGCTGACTCTTGAGTCAGCTTTTTTTGTTTGAGCCAACGCTATTTACTCAACAACTAATTTACTGGTGGTTTTTGTTTTACCATCTGCAACCGTTACAAAATAAACACCTTTGCTTAATTTTGAAATATTCAATTCGTTGATCGCATTCAGATCACTTTTTTCAATTACTACCTGCCCCATCATATTCATTAATTGAATACGCATATTGCTGGTTAAATTGCTGATCTCCACAAGAACCTTATCAGAGCTTGGATTCGGGTAAACCAAAACAGAAATACCTTTTAAATTATCAACTTCATTTATGCCAACCATACCACACAACGGAGAACTAAAAATAGGTTCAATACCAAAAAAACCTAAGTTAGTTGTAAGTGGATTTAGCACGTTGTTGGTTAACGATTGCGTAAAATACAAGGTTGGTGTTGATGGTGCAGGTGTTGCACCCAATGGAAAGTAGCCAGAGCTGCCAACAGTTTGTGCCAAACCAATGTGGTAGTTTGTGTTACCCATAAAGGTAAGCGGACTAAACGTGAATGTTTGATAGGTATCTAATTCTGCAGTTGTGATATTAAGTGTGTTGGAAGTTGCAATGACTATCCCCGCATTATCGGCTACAACAGCATATACCGAGTTTCCAACATTTGATGCGCCGCTGCTAATAGCGATAAAGGCACCGGATAAGGTATGTGTATTTGTTGTTCTGAAAACACTATAGATCTTTCCTGAACCAGAATTAAAACCTACACCCGAACTGTATGACACTGGTGATAAAGAAGCGGGACCAGATGCAATGATATTACAGGTTACACTTTGTGTGATATTGCGTGTGTTGTTGGCATTATTTTGATCGGCCGGAATGCTCACCACAATATTACTGATACCCTGTGCTGCAGGACTGTATGTTGGGAAAGTAATCAATGTGGTAACACCTGGAGCAAGTGTAGGAATAACAACAGTAGAGGTGAACGGATTTGTACCACTGATATTGAGATTAACCGGAATGGCTGTTAAAGTTGTATTACTACCGTTAAATATATTGGCTGAGATCACATGTGAAGTGCCAGTTGTTTCTGAAACTTTACCGGGTGCATTTAAAATTTGAATAGCTACTTCATTGGTTAATGGATTTGGATTCCCGAAACGGAATAACGGACGAAAGGTAGTAGTTGACATGGTTTCGGCCGCCGGTAAGGTTACTGAATTATTGGTTGCACCTGCTGTTACTGCAGAGTTAGTAAAAGCAGAATATACAGCGGCATTTGTAGCAAACTGACCACCTACATATTCATACGCCAAATACAAACCGTTACCTGTATTATAAGTAAAATTTGATGGGAATGGAAAATCAACAACTGTAGCGGTGCTTCCACTTGGAATATTGTAAACACCCGTGTAAACCTGAGTCATACCCACAGTAGCGGTTGACCAAGCCGTGCCTAATGTATAAGAGCTGGCAGTGGTATTCTTTAAATAAACAGTTAATGTGCCATTAGCCGGTGCGTTTACCAAGGTATTGGTTAACACAAAACCAAACGAAGATACAGTAGCGTTTAATGCCGATAATTCTGAAGCAGGCACAAAATAACAAGCACGCATACTGGTGTGTGAGGCGTTTCCATTCGGAGCTCTAAGGCCGGTTGTGCCGTTTGATAAGCTGGCAGACGGTGCAGTAACAACATTGTTGATCTGAGCATTGTATACAAGAGCGGCGATCAACATGAAAAGGGTTAAATATATTTTTCTCATCTTTTTATTTCAAATTTATAAAAATATCATCACAGTTTATGAAATAAAAAAAGCCCTTCAGTTTTCACCGAAGGGCTTTTAATCTATTCACTAAAAATTACTTGCTGATAATTAATTTTGAAGTAGAGCTTTCTTTACCGTTGCTTACTTTTACAAAGTAAACACCTTTAGCTAAAGACTCAGTATTCAATTCATTCTTCTCAGAAACGTTTGATTTAGTTAAAACAACTTGACCTAAAGCATTTAATACTTGGATCATTGTGTTGCTGTTTGCGTTGTTTAACAACACAGTTACTTTATCAGAAGCAGGATTTGGATATACTGCAAATTGATTAGCAATGTTATTCTCAGTTAAACCTACGTTACAAGTATTAACAGTAATTGTCCAAGTTTTGATATCAGACGAGTTAACACCGTTAGAGCTGTAACCAGCCATTGACTTATGCTTAAGAACTAAAGCATCGCTAGAAACAAAAGTAGTTGGTGAGTTAGCAGCTAAATAAGAGTGAGCTGGAGATACTGAATAAACTGGACTTGAACCATCACCAAAATTCCATGTATAAACTGAGTCAGCTATAACTGTAGCCCAATTTGGGTTAGTTGTAGTTCCCCATTTTTTCATAAATGCATTTAAGTTATACATGCGGTGAGCTCCTAAAGGACTAGAAGTGTTACCGTAGTTAACTGGAGTTGTATTACAAGTTACGTTAGTAGTTGAGTTATGGTCAGCAGTAATGCTATAAGTAACATAAGGAGCTACAATGAACTCACGGTCACCAGTTGCACCACCTAAAATACCGTTAGTTGTGCTCCAGCTTCCATTTGGTCTGAATCTACCTAAACCTTCACCGAAAGTTGTAGTAGTTGCATCATTAGCCCAACCCATGATAGTGTCAGTAGCTAAAGGACCAACCTTACGGTAAGCAATTGCATAGTTACCAGTTACTACTTTAGGAACTGTAAAGTTACCTCTAACCCACATGTTAGTTGTACCAGTTACAACACCAGTAATTGAATCGATAGCAGGCATTTGAATAACACCAGCAGCACTTGCATTATATAATAAAACACGTACAGTTACCGATGCACTTGTAGAAGTACCTTTTCTTGAACACATTGCTTCAATACCCGGGATCACAACAGTACCAGCATTTTCGAATACTGAACCAAAGTGAGAGATAGTTAATGTACTTGGGTATGGACTAGGATAAACCCAGTATGAATTTGGATTAGAAGCTTTGTAATCATGCTTGTTATAGTGATACCACAAAGTATCTTGAATAATTGTATTAGCAGCAGCGCTTTTTTCAGCGTTTGTAGCTGAAATAGAAATGCCTTCAGTTCTAGAAGTAGTAGCGATCATCTTAGTTCCCTTAACCTCTAAATTTTGAGCAGTGCTTACTGTTGTCATAGCAGCTACTGCAAGTAATGATAAGTAGATTTTTTTCATTTTTGTATAGATTATTAGTTTGTTTCAAATGTAATAATTTAAACAATTACTTTTTCGGAATTTTATCCTATTGTTAAAAAATTACCCGATTTTAACATAAAAAAAGCCCTATGCATATTGCACAGGGCTTTAAATCAATTTAGTGATTTAAGTAATTATTATAAATCTACTTTAACCTTGGCTAAAGTATCACTTACATACTCACCGTTCTTTAATTTATTAACGATCTTACTAAAGCTTTCAATAGTATATTTTACATCTTCTAATGAATGCGTTGCTGTTGGGATCAAACGTAAAATGATCATTCCTTTTGGAATTACCGGATACGTTACCATAGAACAGAAAACACCAAAATTTTCGCGCAGATCATGAACCATGTTAGTAGCTTCCGGAATTGAACCATTTAAATAAACAGGTGTTACAGGTGAATTGGTATCACCAATATTAAAGCCCGCTTCTTTTAATCCGTTTTGCAATGCACGCGTTAGATCCCACAACTTTGTGCGGTACTCCGGATGATTACGCATTAATTCGATACGTTTTAAAGCGCCCACCACTAAAGGTAATGGCAATGCTTTTGCAAAAATTTGCGAACGCATATTATAACGTAAGAAGGTAATGATATTCTTATCGGCACTTATAAAACCGCCAATCAAAGCAAACGATTTTGCAAAGGTACCAAAGTACACATCAATACCATCCTGACAACCTTGCTCCTCACCTGTTCCACCGCCATTAGGTCCCATTGTGCCAATTCCGTGCGCGTCATCAACAAACATACGGAAACTGTATTTTTTCTTTAATTCAACGATCTCTTTTAATTTACCTTGATCACCACGCATTCCAAAAACACCTTCCGTGATCAATAAAATACCACCACCGTTTGCTTCAGCAATTTTGGTGGCACGTTGCAATTGTTTTTCGCAATCAGCAATATCATTGTGTTTAAACACAAAACGTTTACCAATGTGTAAACGCATACCATCTAAGATACAAGCGTGAGATTCAGCATCGTAAACGATCACATCATGACGATCTACTAACGAATCAATTGCACTTACCATTGCTTGGTAACCAAAATTACAAAGAATGGTGTCTTCCTTTTTTACAAATGCAGATAACTCTCTCTCTAATTGCTCGTGCTTCTCCGAATTTCCACTCATCATACGCGCACCCATTGGTGCAGCAAATCCATATTGTGCAGCAGCTTCTGTATCTGCCTTTCTTACTTCCGGGTGATTAGCTAAACCTAAGTAGTTATTTAAACTCCAGTTTAATAATTTCTTACCTCTAAAGGTCATGTATGGTCCAATTTCTCCTTCTAATTTCGGGAAAGTAAAATAACCATGAGCTTCTTTTGAATGCTCACCAATTGGACCCATATTATCGATCACTTTTTTAAAAATATCTCTCATTGTGATTTGTTTAATTGAGGTGCAAATTTACAATTTTTCCGGCAAAAACCAAAGCACCATTAGGCTTTCATTAACTTTTAGCTGTTATTAAGTTAAATATTATCACCAGGTGTTAATAGTAATTTAACCGAAATTCGTAAACAAAAGCGTGCAAGATACCTATTGCATATTCAATGGTCATTTGATCAGTATTTACGAACCGGCTATCTCGTTCACAAACAGGGCATTTAGGTATGGCGACGCATTGTTTGAAAGCATTCGCTTGAGTAATGGCAAACTCATGTTCTTAAGCGACCATGTTACCCGCATGAAACTTGGCATGACGGTGTTGCGCATGAATATGCCGGCCGAATTTAAAACCGAGAACATTAAAGCCCTGATCTTAGAATTATTGGTGAAGAACGGATTAACTGAAGATGCACGTATCCGTTTGACCGTGTTCAGGAACGAAGGGGGTTATTATGCGCCGGAAACCAACGATATTTCGTTTTTAATAGAAACAGAGAAAGTAGATACCAAAGGCTATGACCTCAATCAAAAAGGATTTTGGGTGGATATTTATGCGGATATCCGTAAACAGATCAATAAGCTCTCCAACATAAAAAGCACCAATGCCTTGCATTACGTAATGGCCGGTTTGGCCAAACAAAGCATGAATTTGGATGAATGCCTGCTCATTAATGAAAACGGAAATATCTGTGAATCCATCAGCTCTAACATATTTGTGGTAAAAAATGGCACTTTGTTTACCCCCCCGTTAAACGAAGGTTGCGTTGCCGGAGTGATGCGAAAACACATTCTGGCTTTGGCGCATCAGCATAAGATCCTGTATTTTGAGAATAACGTGACCATTAACACACTCATGAATGGTGACGAGGTGTTTTTAACCAACAGCATCAAAGGGGTACAATGGGTGGGGCAATTCAAACACAAATACTACACCAACCAGATGGCCCAGTTCTTCACCGAAAAACTCAATAAATTAACACTGGAATAATCACCTAGCACCCTCATTTAGTGATACTTAGATTCATTTTTCATCAATCTTAGGCTTCATCATCAAGTAATTTTGTGTATTTTCGCTATTCGGGCCAAAAAACGTGCAAAATCCTAAACAAATGCACGTTATAAATTTTGTAGTATAAAAAAACTTCATATCTTTGCATCCCTTAAAAAAATTAAGAAATGGATAAACATTATGAGACGGTCTTCATTTTAACTCCCGTTTTGTCTGATGATCAGGCAAAGGAGGCCGCGAAAAAATTCAAGAAAGTAATTACCGATTTGGGAGGGAAGGTAACAAATGAAGAAAATTGGGGCTTAAAAAAATTGGCTTACCCAATTCAGAAGAAAACAACTGGTTTTTACCACTTGTTTGAGTTCACTTCAGATAGCCAGGAAATCGTTAGCTTACTTGAAGTTGCTTACAAACGTGATGAGCGTGTGTTACGCTTTTTAACTGTGGCTTTAGACAAACATGCAATTGCTTACAGCGCAAAGCGTAAAGGTAAATTTGCAGATGCTAAGAACAAGAAAAAAGAGAACGCAGGTGCGTAATTTGTAAACATTAAAAATTTAAGATCATGGCATCATCAAAAGAAATCAGATATCTAAACCCGCCTTCAGTTGAGGCGAAGAAGAAAAAATACTGTCGTTTTAAGAAAAGCGGCATTAAGTACATTGACTATAAGGATCCAGACTTTTTATTGAAGTTTGTTAACGAGCAAGGTAAGTTATTACCACGTCGTTTAACTGGTACTTCATTAAAATATCAACGTAAAGTGGCTCAAGCTGTAAAGCGTGCTCGTCACTTATCGTTAATGCCTTATGTAGCAGATTTATTAAAATAATAGGAGGTATTCAATGGAAGTAATATTAAAACAAGATGTGAAAGGCTTAGGTTACAAACATGATTTAGTAACTGTAAGAAATGGATATGGACGTAATTTCCTTATCCCACAAGGTGTTGCAACTTTAGCTACTGAAAGTGCTAAAAAGATGCATGCTGAAACAATGAAACAACGTTCGTTCAAAGAAGATAAACTTCGTAAAGAAGCTTCTGCTAACGCTGAGAAATTAGCTGGCGTAACGTTAAAAGTTGGAGCAAAATCTGGCGAAAACGGTAAGATCTTCGGTTCGGTTACCAATATTCAATTAGCTGATGCAATGCAAAAAGCTGGTTACAATATTGAGCGTAAAAACATCGAGATCGCTGGTGACGGTATCAAGCAATTAGGTACCTATACTGCTAAAGTACGTTTGTACAAAGAGATCGCTGCTACTATCAATTTTGAAGTAGTTTCTGAATAAGATACAATTCATTTACATGAAAAAGGCCGTTGATATCAACGGCCTTTTTTTATGTCTTCATTTCAGATACAACAAACTAAAAGCGGCCACTAAAGGCCACTCACTATTTTGAAACTAAGAATTAATGGATTGGTATATCTATCCTACTTGGTGAGGATATAATTTCGGTTCTTCTCCAGTTCTATCTTTCCGAAATCAGAGATAATAAGCTCTTCACGGTAATTTTTATACCCGTTACTGGTGATCAAAATACTGTATGTTCCAGCCGGTAAGCTGATCACATATTTACCATTTTTGCTGTGCGGCACAAATGTGTATTCATCATTTGTTTTTTTGTTGGTAGCAATAATAGATATCACTACTTCCTTGGGTTGGTTTTCAGGTAAACTATCGCCTAAAAAAACCTTACCTACAAAAATGCGACTGATCTGTTCATTATCATTGAAACGTAAACGGTATACATCCAAATCACCGTATCCACCTGGTCTAAATGCGCTGATATACCCTACTCTGTTATCCGGTGTCACACAAATGCTTCTGTCGTCATCAGTTGAATTAATTGGATATCCTAAATTCTCCGGTTTCGAGAAACTATTGTCTTCTGCATTCCAATAAGTTTTAAATAGGTCGTAACCGCCCATACTGTTATGCCCCTCACTTGAAAAATAAAGCGTTGAGCAATCTTCTGCTAAGAATGGGAAATCTTCGTTGTACTTCGTGTTGATCGTTTCAGGTAATTTAAATGGCAAACCCCATTTACCCGTAGGTAACTTTTTACACATGTACAGATCGTTCGTGCCTTCTACTTTCTCGCGTCGCGTAAAAAAGAAAACACTACCATCATCACTAAAAGAACCCGATGTCTCTACCTTTTCATTGATAGATGCATCTATTGGTTTGTATTTTTGGTATTCACCATCTGCTGTTTTTTTAGCCGTTACATACAGATCACCAAACTTCTCAATGTGATCAATGTACATGATCAATTCAGAGGCATCCTTTTTTAAGCCTACAACCTGCTCATCAAAACCTGAATTTAATAGCTTACCGGCGTTAGAGGCTTTCGACCATTTGCCGTTCTCTATCTTTGAAAAATAAATATCGCTGCTCCGGTAACCATCCATCTCCACTTTTTTTCCGCCAATGTTTTCTTTTCTACGCGAAGTAAAGGCCATAAACGTTTCATCCGCTGTAACAAAAGGGTAATAATCTGGTTCGTCGCTATTGATCTCGGGACCCAAGTTTTGGAATGTAACATTGGCAGGGTTATTCATGAGGATGCGCGCATTCGCAATTTGTTGCAAGAACGGACGTATCTCTTCCTCCTTTTTTGGTTTCAATTCAAGATACTTGATGTATGCCTTCTCGGCATTATCCAAACGATTGGTTAAATGATAGGCTTTGCCCAATTCATACCACGCTTCATGATACTCTGCGTTTTTCTTTACTAATTTTTCAAGTTGTGTAACGGCTTCCTCTCTGTTAACACGTGTATTCAATAGACATTGTGCGAGTTTAAAGCGCATCTGATCGTTATCCGGAAACTTCTTTAATTCCTTACGGTAAATAGGAATAGCCATTAAATAATTTCTGTGCTTAAAATGTTCATTCGCATCATCTTCATCCGATTTTGCAATAGACTTCGCTTGAGCAAAAATTAAATTAACTATTAAAGAAAAAATAACTACTAACCTGATCTGCATATACTTTTTTGGGCCTATTCAACTTTAAATATAGCAAGATTTTTTTTTGTTTTAAATGAAAAATTCAAAAAAAACATAAAATGTGAATAACTCCATTTTATGCGAAAACCAGCACTACAAAACAAAAAACTCCGGTTATGAGCCGGAGTTTTTATGATAAAGATCATTTTTATTGTTCTTTAAATATCACTTTCATTTCTACCCTTCGGTTCTTTTGGCGACCTTGTGGCGTGTTGTTATCAGCAATTGGAACAGTTTGACCAAACCACTCGGCTATTACGATGTCTTCTGGCACACCTTTCTTAACCAAATAAGCTTTCACTGCCTTACTTCGCTTTTCTGACAAGTTCATGTTCTTAGTTGCATCACCTTGGTTATCGGTATGGCCGCTTAAAGTTAATTTCCAATCATTTTTATGTTGCTTCACTAAGTTAGCCAAGTCATTTAATGAAGGGAAAGAAACCGGTTTGATGATATCCTTACCTGTTGCAAACTCTAAACTTGAGAAAGCTCTCTCTAAGATCTTCTTCTCTGCTTCCTTCATTGGAGGCGGAGGAGGACAACCTTTTAACTCAACCAATCCAGGAGTAGTAGGGCAAGCGTCATCTTTGTCGAGAACCGAATCTTTATCCGTATCCGGCCATGGACAACCTTTGTTTTCTTTCGGACCAAATACATCCGGGCAGCTATCATCCTTATCTAACAAGCCATCTCCGTCTTTATCAGGGCAACCTTTGTACTCTTTCGCACCAAATACATCCACGCAATTGTCATATTTATCCGGTGTACCGTCTCCATCTTTATCCGGGCAACCCATAAATTCTTTTGAGCCGGCTTCATCTGGGCATTCATCATCTTTATCAATGATCTTATCACCATCTCTATCAGGACAACCGTTAAACTCTGGCGTACCTTTTTCTTCCGGACAAGCATCTTCCAGGTCGGTAATACCATCCCCGTCTTTATCCGGACAACCTTGCAATTCTTTTATACCGGCAACAGTTGGGCACTTATCATCTTTATCAGGAATATGATCACCATCAATATCAGGGCAACCCAAAAATTCCCAAACACCGGGAACATTGATACACTTATCTTTTTTATCCGATACTTTATCTTTGTCCTTATCCTTTGGTGAACCATAAGGAATTGGCATTTTAAGCATCATGTATAAACTTGCTCCGTAAACATCTTTAAAAAACAAACCCGGCATGCTATTCGTTCCAATAACCAAAGGCCCCAAACGAACCATGGTTCCGAATAAAATTGGCTCGCCTCTCACGGCAGTATGCGCATTATATGCGATTGGCAAGGTTAAACCAAACCATTTGTGATCAAAGCGAGGAGCTAAGGCAATGTTTGTAAAATCGTGAACACGGGCTTCTTTATTTGGTTGTAAATTACAGAAGTTACCGGTGAAATTAATGTAGAAAGGTTTCCAAATGTGATAATCTAATCCTAAATTGATTGAAGTTGGAAGCGCCATTTTAAAGGTGGTTTCACTTTCTTTTGAACCGAACAAATTTGTCATTAAGGAGTCAAAACCATCTACACTACTAACGTCCACAGCATTCAGGTCCCATAACTTCACATCAGCCGTGAAGTCGTTTGATATCAAGCCTTTTTTAAATCGGATTCCTCCAATATCATTGATCGCAAAACTTGTTTTTAACTTGTACTTGTTCTGATCTCTTCTCCATAAATCTTTCTCTCCATCCATTTCGTATTTATGCTTTTCGTAATCAGGACGGTATTCGTATACAAAGCCCAAATCGAAACCAAAACCCGGATACGATTCGAATTCATATTTATCTTTTATGGTTTGTTGTAAACTTGCTCCGCTCGTAACATTTGTGAATGGATCGAGGTTTGAACTGTGACCATAAGCCACATCAGATTTGAATATACTCAAGGTGTCGGATGTAAAAAAATTATAATCTAAATTCTTTATGCTTAAATAAACAGCCTCAATACCCTGTAATAGCTTTACAGTAGCTCCTGCCTTTAAAAAATGCTTCCCGTCTTCTTTCAATACACGGGCATAAGTAAGGCCGTATTCGGCCCAACTCATTTGATTAATACTTAGTTTCTTGTTATTTAAATTGGTTACCCACAAACTTGGATATATGAACTCTTCGTAAGCTAACTTTGCAAGATCGGGTGAAATGCCATCTATATTCACATAATTGCGCAAACCCCAGTTAAAGGCTATTGAATTTTTGCGATTCAATGAGATCATGAATGAAGGTAAAACCACACGTGTATTCGCGTAAATACTTTTATTCTTCGAATTTGTTTTTGTGATGAAATTATTTTTCCAGTAATAGGGCGAATTTCTGTTTGTTGAATCCCAGTTACCTGAGGCTGGGAGTACAAATTCCTTTGATGTTGTAGTGTTCCCGTTTGCATCGGTTCTGGTCACATCTTGAAACTTTGCACCCTTAATGGAACTTCTTTTTACGCCTACGTAGTTATTCTGTACATCTACATTTATACCAAACAAAGTGAGATCAAACTTTAAACGGTTATCGGCAATATTGGCCGGGTTACTATATACCCCAAGCACACCAGCATAATTACTGGTTTGAAGTCCTTGAAAATCTTGTGCTTTAAGATTGGTTAAAGCACTGATGAAACACAGGAGAACGATACACTTTTTCATAGGAAATGATTGATAAGCAAATATAAACTATTTTTAAGTTCGCTTTTCCGTTATTTTCCTAAATTTGCAGTCCATTTTAGATTGAGATGATAGACAAATTAGAAGATATTAAACGTAAGTACGAAGACATTGAATTAAAGCTTTCTGACCCAAAGATCATTACTGACATGAAACAGTTCAAGAAATTGAACATTGAATTCAGAGAGATCGGTAAATTGATGGAAGTTTACAAAGAATATAAAAAGGTATTAGACGATATTAATGGTGCGAAAGAAGTTTTAGCTACTGAAAAGGACAAGGACTTTTTAGACATGGCCAAAGCAGAGTTAGATGAGAACCGCATAAAACAAGAGGAATTAGAGGCAAAGATCCGCCTGATGCTCATTCCTAACGACCCGGAAGATTCGAAGAATTGTGTGATGGAATTACGTGCCGGAACCGGTGGTGATGAAGCGAGTATTTTTGCCGGCGATCTGTTTGAAATGTATAAACGTTACTGCGATGCCAAAGGATTTAAAACCGAATTGGTTGACAGCAGCCCCGGAACTATGGGTGGCTTTAAAGAGATCGTGTTTAAGATAAACGGAGAGAACGCATACGGAACCATGAAATTTGAAAGTGGTGTACACCGTGTGCAACGTGTACCTGCAACCGAAACACAAGGAAGAGTTCATACCAGTGCCGCAACCGTGGTAGTTTTGCCGGAAGCGGAAGAGTTAGATGTTGAAATTAAAGATTCGGATATTGACATGGCAACGGCACGAAGTGGCGGTGCAGGTGGGCAAAACGTGAACAAGGTTGAAAGTAAAGTAATATTAACTCACAAGCCAACCGGCATGGTAGTAACTTGCCAAACAGAGCGAAACCAATTAGGTAATCGCGAGAAAGCCATGCAAATGTTGCGTTCAAAAATCTACGATATTGAATACCAAAAACGTTTGGAAGAAACAACCAAGCGCCGTAAAACCATGGTAAGTACCGGTGATAGAAGTGCAAAGATCAGAACTTACAATTACCCGCAAAACCGTATTACCGATCACCGTATTAACTTAACGCTTTATAACCTTACCGAATTTGTGAACGGAGATATTCAGGAAATGATTGACAAATTACAATTTGCTGAAAATGCCGAACGCATGAAAGAAAGCGGTATACAGTAATAATCCAGATCAGTTTTTTACCTATCCTCTTTGTGATCTTAAAGTATGGTATGATCCATTAAAAAATGCAGGCTATTTTAAAATGATCTGTTTTTTTGTACTTTTATGGAACAAGAAAACATGTTATTCCGACTTCCCATATTACTTCTTTTACTAAGCGGCTGTTTATTTGCGCAGGTTCCAACCGACACCAGCAAACTGCTTCAAAAAAAGATCACTTCTGTGGAACTATTGAACATTGGTGCTTCAATGCCATTCTCTGATTTTGGTAACCACGAAAAATCTGCCACTAGCGGTTTCGCATTACCCGGTATTAAGCTTGATGTGGGTTATAATATCCAACTATACAAACACCTAGGTATTAAATCGCTTATACAATTTCAAAATAATCAAATAGACGATTATAAATACAAGAAAGATCTCTTAGCTGAAAACCCGGTGAACTCTTACACCATATCATCCGGTAGCTGGAATAACCTCAGCGGCTTATTAGGTGCGTATGCTAATTTTAATGCCGGCGAAAGCTACCACTTGCAACCTTACTTACTTTTTGGATTCAATTATGGTATGTCGCCTACCATCGATCTAACCGTTTCTGACTCACTTAAGGCACTTTCAACCATTACGCAAAAAAGAGGGCATGCCATTGCTTTTTGCTATGGCTCGGGTTTTGACGTTAAAGCCGATCTAACCAATAACTTTCAACTCACCATTGGTGTAAATTACTTTTTTACCGACCTTAAATTTGAAAAAATACGGGTTGAGAATACCTACAAAAATTCGGTATACGAGTTTATTGTTTACCAACCCGTTCAAACACTGGGATTTAAAGTTGGGCTAGCAAAGATCATTCGTTGAGAGTTGTTTAAATCTTCTATAAAACAAGTGTAATTACAAATTAAAAATTTCTGAACTTTAGAGCGTGAAGCATTTTTTAGACGAATTAAACCCGGTACAGCGAGCGGCAGCGCAAGCAACAGAAGGAGCTGTGATGATCATAGCAGGAGCAGGTTCGGGTAAAACCAGAGTACTGACATACCGTATTGCACATATCATGGAGCGTGGCATCGACCCCTTCAATATCCTATCATTAACCTTTACCAACAAAGCAGCCCGCGAAATGAAAGATCGTATTGCTAAGCTGGTAGGCGCTAAAGAGGCAAAAAATATTTGGATGGGTACTTTCCACTCCATCTTTGCAAAGATATTGCGGATTGAAGCAGAGAAATTAGGCTACCCCAATAATTTTACCATTTACGATACCGACGACAGTAAAAGTGTGATCAAAGAAATATTGAAACAATTTAATCTGGATGAAAAAGTTTACAAACCTTCACTCGTATTAAATCGTATATCCGATGCCAAAAACAAATTGATATCGGCACAACAATATTTGCAAAACAGTGTGTTTGCCACAGAAGACCGTCAGAGTAACAAACCTTTATTGGGTCAAATATTTGAAGCCTACCAAAAACGTAATTTCAAAGCAGGCGCAATGGATTTTGACGACTTGTTGTTTAACACCAACATTTTGTTGCGCGACTTTCCGGATGTGTTACTGAAATATCAAAACAAGTTTCGTTACATTTTAGTTGATGAGTACCAGGATACCAACTTTTCGCAATACGTGATCGTAAAGCAATTGGCTGCACGTTTTCAAAACATCTGTGTGGTGGGCGATGACGCGCAAAGTATCTATGCCTTTCGTGGTGCCAATATTCAGAATATTTTAAATTTTGAGCGCGATTACCCGGATCTGAAAACATATAAGCTTGAGCAAAATTACCGCAGCACCAAAACCATTGTTGAAGCGGCAAATGTGATCATTGCCAATAACAAAGATCAATTCAAAAAAACAGTTTTTACCGAGAATGATGAAGGTAACTTGATCAAAGTGATCAATGCGAATACCGATAATGAAGAAGGTCAGAAAGTAGCCAACAGTATATTCGAATCAAAGAACAATAATCAGTATCACAATAAAGATTTTGCAATCCTCTACCGAACTAACGCACAGTCTCGTTCAATGGAAGAGGCATTGCGCCGTTTAAATATCCCTTACCGTATTTACGGTGGCATTAGTTTTTATCAGCGTAAAGAGATAAAAGATGTGCTTGCGTATTTTAGACTGACCATCAATAACAACGATGACGAAAGTTTTAAACGTGTGATCAATTATCCACTGAGAGGCATTGGCCAATCAACCGTTGATAAAATAAATGTGGCGGCAGCCGAGCATGGTATCAGCATGTTTACCGTTTGCGAGAATTTAAAAGATTTTAATACACCTTCTGCCACATCAGCAGGATTAGGTATTAACAGCGGTATTGCCACAAAGATCAGCGAGTTTATCACAAAGATCAAATCTTTCTCATTGGCTCTTACCGAAAAAGATGCTTACGAATTAGGTAACTACATTGCTGTGCAGTGTGGTTTGGTAAAGGAATTATACCAAGATAAAACACCGGAAGGTGTGAGTAGATACGAGAACATTCAGGAATTACTGAATGGTTTGAAAGACTTTGTAGAACAAGAACGAACGCCACAAGAAGAAGAATTGAACGAGATCATTAAAGAACGTTTAGCTTCAGAGGGAAATACATTATTTGCCGGAAATACAAATAAAGAATTACGCACGCTCGACGAATTTATGCAAGAGATCACCTTGATGACCGATAAGGACACAGAGGATGATGACGAACGCGATGCCGATAAAGTGAGCATGATGACCATACATGCCTCTAAAGGATTGGAATTTAAGAATGTATACATCGTTGGTTTAGAAGAGAATCTTTTCCCCTCGCAACTGGCCTTAAATAGCCGAACAGAGCTAGAAGAAGAACGTCGTTTGTTTTATGTGGCTGTTACACGAGCTGAAAAACAATGCACCTTAAGTTATGCGAATACCCGCTACCGATTTGGCAATTTGATCTATTGCGAAGCCAGCAGGTTTATTGATGAGATAGACGAAAAATATTTAGAATACGAAACCGTATCAGGCGCCAAAACATTTAACGATAACGTATTTGAAAAAATGCGTAACTCCTTCTTTGATCAATCGCCAAAAGACGACTTGCCTACAAAAAGCATCAGTGGTTTTTCGAAAGAACCGAAAGGCAGCATTAATTTTACACCGCCAAAAAAACTGGTAAGTGTAAATGCCCGTTTTGGCAATGTAAACACAGGTAAACCTATTGATATTAGCTTAAACAAAGAGTTGGTAGTTGGTGATGAGGTGATCCATGAAAAATTTGGTCGCGGAGTGATCAACGGCTTGGAAGGTATTTGGCCCGAAACAAAAGCCATCATTAAATTTGAGCGCGAAGGCATAAAGAATTTATTGCTCAAATACGCCAAATTACAAAAGGGCTAACGTATCAAACACAGGTCAAATTCACCCTATTTTCCTGCTTTCCTTACTTTGCAACTGTAAGTAAAAAAACACTATTTTTACACAATACATTTGCTTTTAACCCGTTGATCAAGTATTGAAAAAGATTGCCCTATACAGTTTGTTTGTTGTTTTTATTTGCTCAATAAATGCACAAATTGGCGGCAATGCTAATTTTCAGTTCTTAAATGTGCCCATGACCAGCAGAGCTGCTGCGGTTGGCGGTAACAACATGAGTGTTTGGGGAACCGATATTAACTTAATCCACTCTAACCCTGCCCTATTAAACAAATACATGCACAAGCAGGCCGCCATGAACTATTGCAACTACGTGAGCAATATGAATTTTGGTTATTTGGCCTACGCCCATAATTTTGAAAAGGCCGGAATATTTGCAGCCTCCATGAATTTTTTCGATTACGGTAAATTTAAAGGGTATGATGAGATCGGTAACGAAACAAAACCTTTTAGAGCAAACGACTATAGCTTAAATTTAAATTACGCCATCCATTTACCGGAAGATACCTGCTTTAATATTGGCGTGAGCTTAAAAACCATTTTTTCGCAATACGAAACCTATAAGGCTTTTGCCAACGCAATTGACCTAGGGGCAACCTATCATACCCGAAAAAACTTAACTGTTTCCCTAGTTGCAAAAAATGTAGGACGTGTTTGGAGTAACTTCACCGCCACACCTGGCGCAGAAATGGCATTACCTCAAACCGTGCAATTAGGTATGAGCTATAAACTCCCAAAAGCTCCCATTCGTTTAATTGTTGTATACGATAATCTCTTAAAATGGAATATGAAGTATGTGAGTCCGATTGACACCGCTGGACAAAGCAACCCTTTTGACAGTAATCAAGAGCCGGTTGACAGTACTAAATTTCAAAAATTCTATAAACGTTTTGGAAGTAACACCGATAACTTTTTCCGACACCTAAGTTTTGGAACAGAGATCTCCTTATCAAAAAACTTTATGGTGATGTTAGGCTACAATTACCGCCGTCAGCGCGAATTTAGCTTACCTGAACGCCGAGGCGCAAACGGTTTATGCTTTGGGGTGAATATAAGAGTTAAGAAGCTCCAATTCACCTATTCCTATAATCAAATGGCCTTTGCCGGAGGCAGCAGTATACTCGGCTTAACTTATAAATTGTAAGAATTTAACCGAATGAAAAAGATCGCGGGTTACGGTTTACTTACTTTATTCTCACTCACCATCATTTTTCACCTCTTAGTTATCATTCAAATCATTCCTTTTGAAATTGTTTGGGGAGGGCGATTAACCAGTGTTCAACAAATGTATGTTTCAGAAACGATCTCGGTTTCTTTAAATGTTCTTTTTCTATTCATAGTGTTGATGCAGATGAAAATGCTGAATTGGCCAATTCCTCCCAAAGCGATCACTGTTTTTCTTTGGTTGATGTTCGCCCTGTTTGTATTAAACACCTTGGGTAATTTACTTTCTATCAACTCTCTCGAAAAAATGATCTTTACCCCTGTCACCATTCTACTTTCGGTTTTTTGTCTTATTCTTGCTTTACCAAAAAAACAAGAGAGTGGTGAATAAAAAACAGCAAATAAATCAATCATAATATCATGAAAAAAATCACAGTTTTAGGAACCGGTACCGTTGGAAACACCATTGGTAGTAAATTAATTGAATTAGGTTATCAAGTGATGATGGGCTCGCGCACAGCCACCAATGAAAAAGCATTGGCATTTGTGGCCAAACATTCAGGCGAAAAAGCACTTGCAGGAACTTTTGCTGAGGCCATAGATTTTTCTGACATGATCATTAACTGTACCAAAGGCGAAATGACCTTAGATGTATTGAAGAACGGAGCAAATAAATTAACCGGTAAAACCATTGTTGATATTGCCAACCCTTTAGACTTTAGTCACGGTATGCCGCCTTGCCTCATTCCGTCTTTATCCAACACCAACTCATTAGGGGAAGAGATCCAAAAACAATATCCGGATGCCAAAGTGGTAAAAACATTGAACACCATGTGGTGCGGCTTAATGGTGAATCCAAACCTGATCAACAATGGTGATCACGTGAATTATATTTGTGGTAACGAAGCCACTGCCAAAGCAAGTGTTAGATCGTTATTAATTGAAATCGGCTGGAATGATAAAAATATTTTAGACCTAGGCGACATCACAAATTCAAGAGCCACAGAAGCCGTGTTACCAATTTGGTTGCGTGTATACGGAACAACAAAAACCGGAGCCTTTAATTTTAAGATCGTGAGTTAAATTTAACACATCAACTATTGATATATCAACAATTGTTTTTTAATTTTGGTATATGCAAAAGTTGAACGAGGTCTTTTTCTATCAATTAGAAAAATCCATAAAATCATACCGCCGTTACGCCCAAGCGCGTTTTAAAGAGAATGGCATCGATATCACCATTGATCAGTGGCTGGTGTTGAATGCCTTAAGTGAAAACGAAGAGATCACGCAATCAGATCTGGCAGAGATGGTATTTAAAGACAAAGCCTCCATGACCCGATTGATCGAACTACTGGTATTAAAGAAATATGTTCAGCGAACTGCACACGATACAAGCAGACGTCGATTTAAATTAACCATTACCCCAAAAGGACACGATCTCATCCGCCAAATTTTACCGCTCGTAAAAGAAAACAGAAAACAAGCCTTAAAACAAATTAACTTTCAGGAACTGCAGCAAACTGAGATCGTATTGAAACAAATTAGTGCCAATTGTAAATTAATTTAGAACACACATTCAAGGTTAAATCATAAACAACTGTCATCATGGTGAAAATAATAACAGGCCTCTTTTTCCTGAACAATTTATTTCAGTCGCACGTGGAGTTTTGCAAAACTATGTTCATTACCGACTTGGTTGAAAACGTTTACCCCCAACTTTCTATAGACAGTAAAAAAGTGCTGTATCAATCTAATGCCAGCGGTAAATGGCAATTGTATGTATACGATGCAGCTAACAACAAAAAAACAGAGATCACCAAAGACAACTTTAATAACACGGATGCAGACTGGAGTGCAGACAACCAATACGTTTGCTTTGTAAGCGACCGCGACCATAATGAAGAAATATATATGATGCGCACCAATGGTCAAGACCTAAAGCGTGTTACAAACGATAAAGCAAAAGATGCACACCCGTATTTCAGTCCGGATGGAAAATACATTTTATTCAACTCTACACGAGGCAATGGATCGTTAGATATATATCGGTATTCGATCAAAAACGGGCAAACAGACCGAATGACCAATACACCGGAAGATGAATCATATGCGAGGTATTCACCGGACATGAAAAAGATCGTGTACGTAAAGAAGGATAACAAGATCGAAGATATTTACGTGATGAATGCGCTCAACAAAGCAAGCGAAAACATTACCAATACACCGGAGTTAACAGATGGCTTACCGATGTATAATAAGGATGGGCAGTGGATCTACTTTTCATCAGCAAGATCGGGTACCGAATGTATTTATCGCATAAAACCGGATGGATCGGAACTCACTCAGGTCACTTATCCTACTGAAGAGGAAGAAGAACATGCGCGTGCCTTCTTATCACAAGATGATAAGTCGATCATATTTTATAAGAAACTTGGCAAGTACAGCGAGGTGTGTAAATGCAACTTGATACCCTCCTAAAAATAAACCCATAAAAAAAGCCGCTAATAGCGGCTTTTTTGTTTTAGTTTCTTATTAAAGTTTATCTACATCCACAGCTTCTGCTGCATTGATCTTCACGTGTTCGATACCAGCTGCTTTAAATGCCGATACAAACCAAGCTTTATCTTTTGTGTTTTTTAATGTTAAAATGATCGCATAATAATCGCCTGTAATATTACCAGGAATGCAATTTTGAACCCCATCCACCGCTTTTAATTTATCGATCATAGCAATGTAATCAGCTTTGCTACCCGGTTTAAATACTTCAAACTGCAAATTGGTAGTAGTACTAAAAAACTTGTTGACATCGGATGCCATCGGATTTTTAATACAAGCCGTTTTTACCGGAGTTTCTTTTACAATTGAATAATTTGAACTTGGGTTAACCTTTGCTTGAGATGCAACCGAGGCACCCATCAAAAGAACAAACGTATAAACTGCTAGTTTTTGCATTTTCTATAATTTTATTAAAGTTAAACAATTTAAAGCAAAAATAATACCAAATATTACTTACCGCGCTTTTGTTTGAAGAACTGTTTTAACAATTCGCCACATTCTTCGGCCAAAACACCTGAAACCACCTCTGTTTTAGGATGCAAAACACCTTGTTTTAACAAACCATATCCCCGCTTCTCATCGGTGGCACCGTATACTATTTTTGTGATCTGCGACCAAGCCAAAGCTCCTGCACACATCACACATGGCTCCAATGTAACATAGATTGTACAATCGGTTAAATACTTGCCGCCTAAAGAATTTGCTGCACTGGTTATAGCCTGCATTTCGGCATGTGCCGTAACGTCTTTCAGTAATTCGGTTAAGTTATGAGAACGACCTATGATCTTATTATTTGCTACAACCACAGCACCAACCGGAACCTCATCGGCATCAAATGCCTTTTGTGCTTCCTTTAATGCTTCGCGCATAAAGTGATCATCGGTGTATAGCGGTGCTATTGACATGTGCAACTTGGCATTGCTTTTAAAATATGAATGTCGTCGATCTGTGTCATGGTATCACAATCATACATCACCAGATCAAAATTATACTCACTGGCATGATCGGCCTTAGGCTGAACAAAATAGCTGCCGCAGGGCTCCTTTCGCACATCGCTTCGATCGTATATGATCTCAAAATGACGTAAGTAAATTTTTAACACTTGCTCATTTAAGGTTAAACATTGCATCTTGCACTTCGCCTTTTCACTGAATCTAAAATGCTGAAATGCCAATTCGCGCATTTTTACCTCGCCGGGCGTAGAACAAGTTCTATTTCCAAACAAAGCATACACAATCAATAATCCAATACCAAATCCAATGGCGTAAAAGCGTAATCGTTTCCAGAAGTTCATATTTATTTTTTTTCTTTTGCTTTTTGCATTGGGTTAGTGCCTTTACTTTGCCCTCTTACATTAGCTGTTTTGTTTTTATACACATCAAATTTACTTGGCTCCGCTTTAATATTCCAGGTATTGTTCTTCTCATTAATATCTGCTGTTTCTTTATATGGATCTAACTGAATAGCGGCAACCTTTCTGTTCTTTAAGAACGTTTTGTGCACTTCTTTTTCATTCTTACGCCACAAATTTACATTCATGCGTTCGATCTCTTTACTGCCATCGGCATAGATCCATTGAATAATGATCGGCATCACCAATCCACCTTTGTTCGAAAATTTGATCTCATATAAATAGGAGCCATCCATTTTCTTAAATGCGGTATCGCTGATCAACTCCATGTTCTCATTACGGTCTTTTACCTCCTTCACCACTTCCGGCGAGGGTTTGTAGTGGTAATAAAAATCACGTAAGGTGGTATCTATATCTACTAACGATTTTAATCCTTGTTCTTTATTTCTTACCTGAGAAATGAATTCAAAATCTTTTTTAGGTGGGAACGAATACATGGTATCCATTTTCACAGCAATTGTTTTCCCTTGAGTGATCTTAAACGCTTTTACAGTATCAATACTGATGTCAACAGGGTCTGTATCAAAGAACCAACCTCTCCAAAACCAATCCAGATCAACTGCGCTCGCATCTTCCATGGTGCGGAAAAGATCAGCAGGCTCTGGGTGTTTAAAGGCCCAACGCTTGCAATACTCTTTAAAAGCGTAATCAAACAACTCTCTTCCCATCACCGTTTCGCGTAAAATATTCAATGCGGTTGCCGGTTTTCCGTAAGCGTTTGCACCAAAGTTGTGAATGTTTTCGCTATTGGTCATAATAGGCTCCAGAGCCGATTTTGGCAAACGGAAATAATCAACCATTTTATGAGCAGGGCCGCGTTGCGAAGGATAGTTCACATCAAATTCTTGCTCAGTTAAAAACTGTACAAAGGTGTTCAAGCCCTCATCCATCCAGCTCCACTGACGCTCATCGCTGTTAATGATCATTGGAAAAAAGTTATGACCTACTTCATGTATGATCACCAGTATCATTCCGTTCTTTGTTCCTTCGGTATACGTTCCATCCTTTTCTGTTCTTCCAAAATTAAAGCAGATCATTGGATACTCCATGCCATTTGCTGCTTCAACACTTTGTGCCACTGGATACGGATAAGGAATGGTGAATTTTGAATAGGTTTTAATGGTATGTGCTACAACTTTTGTGGAGTACTTGCGGTATAAACCGTAAGCCTCTTTTGGATAAAAACTCATACACATCACCTTTTTTCCATCTTGTTTAATAGGCATGGCATCCCAAATGTATTTACGTGAACTGCCCCAGGCAAAATCACGCACGCTATCTGCTTTAAATATCCATGTTTTTGTTGCATTGGTTGCTGAGCCTGTTTTTTCTGCACTCACTGCATCTGCTAATAACCCAATTTCAACCGGCTCAGTTGCTGTTTGTGCTTTTTGCCAGCGTGCAAATTGTGCGGGTGATAATACTTGCTGATAGTTTTGACACTCTCCTGTACCGCATACCAAGTGATCTGCCGGCACGGTCATTTTTACTTTAAAGTTACCAAACGCCAATGCGAACTCACCCCTGCCTGTAAACTGCTTGTTTTGCCAGCCATGAAAATCGCTATACACGCACATACGCGGGTACCATTGTGTCATAGTAAATAAATGATTGCCGTCTTCCGGAAAATATTCGTATCCGCCACGTCCACCCATTGCTGTGCGATTCACCATTTTATAATTCCACTTTACCTTGAATTTTACTTTTGCTTTTGAGGCTAAAGGCTTTGCTAAGTCAACACGCATCATGGTTTGATTGATGGTAAACTTCAACGGCTTACCAAATTCATCCGTTACTTCTTCGATCTTATCTCCATAGCCCGCTAAATTTTCTTTTTGCTTAAAACCTTGCACCATTTGCTCAGTGCCGCTTTCACCAACCTTGCTTTCGTCCATGTAATTCATGTCGTTTGTAGGGTCGTGCTGATTTTCATCTAACTGTAACCAAAGGTATTTTAACACATCCGGTGAATTGTTGGTGTAGGTGATCCACTCCGAACCGATCACTTTCAGGTTCTTTTCATCCAAGGTTACATCAATGTCGTAATCGGCTCTTTGTTGCCAGTATTTTGATCCCGGAGCACCCGATGCCGTGCGGTATTCGTTTGGTGTAGGTAATATGGTGCCCAATTGCTCGAACTTGTTACCGTGCTGAGATTGGGGGTTATTTTGAATGTTTTGTGAAATAACATTTGTGAATACACAAAAAGCCATCATTAAACTAAGGTAATTTAACTTCATTTAATTTCAATTAAAGGCTTAAAAGTAAGGAAAATTAAGGGAAATTAATCCCAAAAATGGCCTATTACATCTAATTTTCGGAAATGGTTATTTACCGTTGATGTATGTGTTCTTGTTTAAACACGCCACATACTTGCAAATGATGCGGATTTTTATTATCTTTAACTACAGTACATCTTAAATAAAACACACTCTTGAAAAAAACCTCATTCATATTACTGTTTGCCGTCTTTACTTTTATGAGCTGTAAGAAGGATGTTGGAAAAGCACCGGAAACCGCATCTCAAACAACGCCTACGACTACACCCACAAATACAAATGTACCATTTGTAGAGTATAGAGATAGTTTTTTAGGAAACTACGCCGGTATTTACACTAGTTTTAACTATACAGTATACAATGATGGTGTAGGTGGTTTTTATGAACTGAGGGATACAGTTTTAATTGCAGACACGCTCAGCACCGTAACTAATTCTACCTTCTCCAACACCATGGTAGCTGTTTCCTTTCCGCTTGGAAATTATGGCGTGTTATCATCAGGATCCTTCACTTACCAAGCACCTCCATCTACTCCAAGTTCAAGTGGAAAAACGTTAGCCTACAATATTAAATTCAGGAACGACTCGTTGTTTTTAACATCATATGTAGAAAAAATGCTAATGTATAGAACTAAGCATGCATATTACACTAAATCTTTTGTTGGAAAGAAACAATAAGAGTTATTGTTTTTAGATCAGCTAATTAAAAAGCAATACCATTCGCTCTATGCACATCTTTAGTGCTATAAGACCTATTAAGGATACCAAAATAAATCGGTACAACTGAAAAGGTATCTTAAATAAAAAGGCCATTAGAAAGTTTAAAACCACCACTCCTAATACAATTAACAACTGCCCTACTTCTAATCCCAAATTAAAATAGATCAAGGGAAAAGCAACGCTTTCCTCAGCTCCTAGCATGGCTTTCAAAAGAAAAGAGAAGCCTAATCCGTGGATCAGTCCAAAAAACACGACGATAAAATACAGGAATTTAGATTGCTGTTCGTTTGGCTTTTTGATGTTCCACAAATGATATACCGCGGTAATTAAAATGCTAAAAGCAATAAAAAATTCGATCAACTCGGTACACAATTGCAGGTTGCTAATAACGCTCACCGCAAGTGAAATGGAGTGCCCCACAGTAAAAGCCGTGATCATAAGCACCAAGTGCTTCCATTCTTTAAAACAATAAGCTAAGGCTAAAAGTGACACGAATAAGATGTGATCGTAACCACTCAAATCGGTAATATGCTCAACACCGGTACTAAACCACAACCAAAAATCCTTCATTTTACTATCTTTGTACCATGCATTTGCAAAACACCTTACGAAATAAATTAATTATTACCGTACTAACAAGTATTTTGCTGTTTGGTTTTAAATCTTTTCATCCATTTTATTTAGGCATTGTACATTTAAAACATAATACAACCAACAAATCCATAGAAAGCTCCGTTAAACTGTTTGTAAACGACCTGGAAGACGCCTTAAAAAAACAAACTAATAAACCAATTGACCTCATTAATGGCACAAATAAAGACGAATTAAACAAGTTGATACAAGGCTATGTAAAAAAAAACCTGTTGGTAAAAGTGAACAACAAATTGGTTGATCTCAACTATGTGGGTTTTGAAGTGGAGAAGGAAATTGTTTGGATCTATAGCGAATACAAAAACATCAAAAGCATTCAATCCATGCAGGTTGACTGCAGTTTATTATACGAACACATTAAGCAACAAACCAACATTATTCGTGTTGAAGTGAATAACAACGAGCAAAGTACCAAGCTCAACAAGCCCGAAAAGGCAGCCAAATTCAGCTTCTAACCAATTTCCGCTATTAACAATTAACTACTCATAACGTTTGGAGTAATTAACAAAGCAGTGTGTAATCATAATTGCTTAACTATTCATTTACAGTTAATTGAATGTCTATTTTTATCGAAATATAAAACGTGAAATAATGAGTTTCAACGACATTAAATCGGAATTACAACAAGTACTTGACAGCGACGTAGCTTTACGCAAAGAATTTAACGACCTAAAACGCTCGTTAAGCGATTACAGAAATCAACTGATCCTTCGTGATGAAGACTGTAAGCGACTGCAAGTTACCATCGATGTGTTAAATACCAAGTTAACCGTAATGGAGCGTGACAACACGTTGTACAAAAGCGAGATCACTTCCTTCAAGGAGTTGCGCACCAACATCAAGGAGCAATTGCAAGAAAAGCAAGCTGAGATCGATGCGCGTTTTGAAGAGATCGCTTCATTAAAATCGGAGTTAGAGACCATTGCCAGCAAATACGAAGCTCAGATCGAGAGCGTAAAAGCAGAAGCAAGCACAGAGTTATCGCAAGTAAAAGAACATTTCGAAAGCCAAATCAACGACTTAAGAAGCGGTTCACACTATAAAGAATTAGGCTTAAAGGATGAGTTTGAGAATCGCATCAATGAGATCACCTCTTCTTTTGCTGATAAAGAAATGAGCTTGATGAATTCGCATGAAGATGCGATCAACTCTATCACTTCTAATTACGAAAACCAGATCAGTAGTTTAAAAAACACATACGAAACTCAGATCAGCAACTCTGCTCATGAAAGCGAAGTGAAGATCAATGGCTTAAAGTATACTTACGAATCTACCATCTCTAACTTAGAGACCACTCACAGCCAAACGTTGGAATCAGTTGAAATGGGTTACCGAAACCAGATCAATTCATTGAAACTGGATTTTGAAGAAGAGCGTTCAGGTTTAGTATCGTCGTATAACAGACGAATTGAAGACTTACAATCTCAATTATCATTAAACGAAACTGATCTTAGAACAAGCTACGAAGCTACTATCCAAGAATTGAACGATAAATTAACATCAACTGTTAGTGAGTTAACCAATTCATATGAATCAAAGATATCTGACTTAACAAATTCATTCACTGAAAAAGAGCAAAGTTTAATTTCAGGTCACGAATCACACATCTCTGATCTGCAATCACAATTTGATTCAGAGATCGAAGCACTGAAGGCAGGTTACGAAGAGAAATTATCGAACACGGTTATTCACTCTAACACACAAAACTCTAAATTAGTTGATGAGATCTCTAAAATTCAACTAGAGGGTGAAAGCAATCGCGAGCAGATCGGTTCTTTATTGAATCAGGTAGAAGAGCAAAGCACTACTATTGCCAACTTAAATACAGAAATTGAATCATTCAAATCTCAAGTTGAGTCGGGTTCAACCGTGTTGAGCGACCTAACAGCAGAGTTTGAAGCGTATAAGCAATCACAATCTTTAACTCAATCAGAACAGGTAAACCACCTAAATGCACAGATCGAAACTTTAAATGCCGAGATCAGCAATTTAGTATCTGTTATTGAAAGAGCAAGTAACCAGCAAACAGAAACCGAACAATTATTAAATTCAAAAACAGAAGAATTCAATTCGTTATTATTGAGCAATGGCGATCTTACTTCACAAATTTCTGAGTTAACAGCTATGTTGGCTAACAAAGAAAATGAGCTGGATGAAGTACGATCGTCATTTTCTTCTGAGATCGAATCGGTAAAAGCCAATTTAACATCTGAGTTTGCTGACAGAGCAATGGCATCTGGTGTTGAATTTGAAAAACTATTAGTAGAGAACACAAATTTGATCAACGAGATCGAGGCATCATTCACAAAGATCGAAGCTTTGGAATCTGAATTAGCAATTGTGAAAGCTGAATTAGAAGAAACCACATCGGTTAGTTCAGGTAAAGTTGAAGATCTGAAAGAAACATTAAACAATAAGAATTTTGAGATCACCAACATCTCAGCCAACAATTCTGCTTTAAGTGCTGAAGTATCTAAACTAAAATCTGAATTAGATTCTTTAACTAGCCAATTATCTGAATCTTCTCAAAATTCGGAACTGGTTCATAGTTTACAAGACAGTTTAGAGTCGATCAGTAATGAAAAGAACCAATTGATCTCTGAGATCAATTTATTAAGAACAACGATCACCGAATTGAACGAATCAACCGAATCATTAAACAGTCAAGTAGCTGAATATCAAGGTCAAATTGAAAGTTTACAGTCTAATAAGAACTCTTCTGAGGCCGACGCTTTCATTGACAAATTGTTTAAGCAGATCGATGCCTTAAACGATGAGCGCTTGGTGTTATTAACTGAAAAAGAGGAGATGGCTAACCAATTGTTAAAAATGAATGATGTGATCTCTGGTATTTCTCAAAATATTGATAGTCAATCAATTGATGTTAATGATTTGAATAATCACAGAAAGAATGTTATCTTAGCCAAATATTCAGATGGGCCAAGTGAAAATGCTCAAATGAAGAAACAAATAAACGAATTGGTGCGTGAAATTGATAAATGCATTGCGTTATTAAGTGCTTAATTTAACGCCCTCTTTTAATGAGTGAGATAAACATAAATGTAGAAATAGCCGGAGGAGTTTATCCGGTAAAAATTAGTTCTGCTGATGAAGGAAAGTTAAGAGAGGTTGTTACTATTATTAATACAAAGATTGCAGAGTTTGAAAAGAACTACGCAATAAAAGATAAAAAGGATGTTCTGGCAATGGTTACGTTACAGCTTGTATCTCAGTACTATAAAGAGGCCAAGACATCTGAATTAGAATTAAGCAATTTAAAGACCATGCTTGCTGATGTTGAACAGATGCTGAAAGAGCATCAACAAAACATCAGAAATATAGAAGAGTAATTTTTATATTTTACAATATATACACGCACAAATTTTGGGGTTCGCTCTTAAAAATTTGTGCGTTTTTTTTTAACTTAAAAGAACAGAGAAATGGATATCATAACGATCATACTCATAGCAGGGGCCCTTATAGCGGGTGTAGTAGCCGGGTTTATTATTGCTGGAAGCAAACTAAACGCCAGTGCTAAAAAAGAAAAAGAGAATTTAATTAAGGAGGCCGAAGTAAAAGCAGAAGCAACAAAACAAGAAAAGATCCTCCAAGCGAAAGAAAAATTCCTTCAACTAAAATCCGAACACGATAAAGCAGTACAGGAGAGAAATAATGCCATTGCAGTTGCTGAGAACAAGATCAAACAAAAGGAAAACGATCTATCTAAAAAATTAGAAGACGCCAATCGCAAAGAAAAAGAATTAGATAATGCCAAAAACCAGGCAAACCAACAAATAGACATTTACAAGAACAAGCTGGAAGAAGTTGAAAAAGGTCACCGTAAACAAGTAGAAATGCTTGAAAAGGTAAGTGGCTTAAAAGCAGATGAAGCAAAAGCACAGTTAGTAGAAAGCATCAAAGCAGAGGCAAAAACTCAGGCTATGTCTTACATCAAGGACACTATGGATGAGGCGAAGATCAACGCGAACAAAGAAGCAAAACGCATCATTTTACAAACGATACAGCGTGTGGCTACTGAAACCGCTATTGAGAATTCGATCTCGGTATTTCATATTGAAGGTGATGAAACAAAAGGACGTATCATTGGTCGTGAAGGACGAAACATTCGTGCTTTAGAAGCAGCAACCGGTGTTGAGATCATTGTAGATGATACCCCTGACGCGATCACTTTAAGTTGTTTTGATTCGATCCGACGTGAAATGTGCCGTTTGGCTTTACACCAATTGGTTTCAGATGGTCGTATTCACCCAGCGCGTATTGAAGAAGTGGTTGAAAAGACCAAGAAGATGCTGGAAGAAGAAATTATTGAAACCGGTAAACGTACTTGTATTGATCTGGGTATTCATGGATTACATCCAGAACTTATCCGTATGGTAGGTCGTATGAAATACCGTTCATCTTACGGTCAAAACTTATTACAACACAGCCGCGAGGTTGCTAATCTTTGTGCGATCATGGCCAGCGAAATGGGTTTAAATCCTAAAGTGGCTAAACGTGCCGGTTTATTACATGATATTGGTAAAGTACCTGATAACGAGCCTGAATTACCACACGCATTGTTGGGTATGAAATTAGCAGAGCAATACAAAGAGAAACCGGAAGTATGCAACGCCATTGGAGCTCACCACGATGAAGTAGAAATGACTACTTTATACGCACCCATCATTCAGGTATGTGATGCTATTAGCGGTGCTCGCCCTGGTGCACGTCGCGAAATTGCTGAGCAATACATCAAACGTTTAAAAGATCTGGAAGCCATCTCATTGAGCTATGAAGGTGTTGATAAAACATACGCTATTCAAGCAGGTAGAGAGTTACGCGTGATCGTTGCCAGCGAAAAAGTGACGGATGCACGTGCAGAACAATTAGCATTTGAGATCTCACAAAAGATCCAAACCGAAATGACCTATCCTGGTCAGGTTAAAGTTACTGTTATCAGAGAAACACGCGCAACTAGTTACGCGAAATAATTTTCACACGATACAATTTCAAAAGCCCTGCTCTGCAGGGCTTTTTTGCTTACAACCTGCTCATATTATGTTTTTGAAATTTGGTCATTTTGATTTATTTTAGCATTACCTAAATCACTCCCATGAAAAAAATTTACTTTTCATTTTTGTTGAGTCTTTTTGTGGCATTCTTAAATGCGCAAACTGCACCAACCTGTTCATTAGATCCTAACTTTATGGCTGTGCCTAAAGCAGGTATTTGGCCGGATAGTGTAACAAATTTTATTTCGGGAAATGTAGGGCAACCTTATATTCAAAATATCACAGCTAAAATTCCTTTAGATACACCTGCCGTTATTGGAACTGCTTGTTTTAACCGCTTTGTTTTGCTTACGCCAACAGCAACTGCTAATTATGATCTTCCTCCTGGTTTACAATTTGGCTCATCAACATCTACAGTTACAAATGGAACAGTAAATGGTGCCAGCTCTTTAAAGTTTGCAGGTAACTCTAGTCAGTGTGCCAGCATATATGGTACGCCAACAGTAGCCGGAACTTATACCTTAAAATTGGTGGTAGAAGTTTATGCGAATATCATCTTCACGGGTAATTGTCCTGCTGTGCCAAACATCTCGGGGGGTACAAAACTTCAAACCAATTATTTAAATTACTACATCATCAAGATCGATCCTCCTGCAGGCCTTAACGAAAATGTAAGCTCACGCACATTTGATCTTCAAAACAGCCCAAACCCTTTTACGTCAAAAACCAATATCAAGTTTAGTGTAAAAGATGAAAGTACTGCGCAATTGAAAGTGTTTGATGTATTAGGAAAGACGGTGTATTCAGACTCATTTAAAACCAAATTTGGTGAGAACAATTACGAGTTCGACGGTTCAAAATTAACGGATGGAATGTACTTTTATACTATTAGCTATAAAAGTTTTTCGGAAACTAAACGCATGATCATTTCTAAAAATTAATGGGTTCTCAAGCTTTTGAATTATTGGTATTAGGCAGCAGTTCGGCATCGCCAACGGCTGATCGAAATCAAACCTCGCAATTATTGAATATTTCCGAACGCTTTTTTTTGATCGATTGCGGTGAGGCAACTCAAATTCAATTGCGAAAATTTAAAGCTAAATTTCAAAAGGTAGATCATGTTTTTATCAGCCATTTACACGGCGATCATTTTTTTGGATTGCCCGGATACTTAAGCAGTATGCATTTGCTGGGTAGGCAGCAAGAGATCAACATCTATTGCCCCAAAGAATTAAAAGGTATTATTGATGCCATCCATCAGATCTCGGAAACAAAACTGAATTACCCCGTTAAATGGCATTTTACCAATAACGAGCAACAAAACTTACTGTTTGAAGATGATAAAGTGGAAGTATATTCTTTTCCTTTAAAACATCGGATTTATTGCACCGGATTTTTATTCAAAGAAAAACCCTTTCCACGTAAGATCGATAAATACTTAATGGAGAAATTTGATGTTTCTACCGCTGATGTAAATTTATTGCGCGCGGGTCATGATGTGACCAATAATAAAGGCGAGATCATAAAAAACACCCAAGTTACCATAGACCCGCCTAAACACCGCTCATACGCCTTTTGCAGCGACACCATTTACGATGAAAGTTTAGTGAAATATATTTCAGGTGTTGACCTGCTTTACCACGAAAGTACTTTTTTAGATGATAAGATCGATCGTGCGAAACAAACCTTTCACTCTACTGCCAAACAAGCGGCAAATATTGCAAAATTAGCGAAAGCTAAAAAGTTGTTGTTGGGTCATTATTCGGCACGGTACGGACATTTAGAGCAGTTTAAAACCGAAGCCAGTGAAGTGTTTGAGAATTGCCACTTATCTGTTGAAGGTGAAACGGTTCATGTTGACCATGGCGAGTGATTGTTATAGAGCCACTAATTACACGAATAACACTAAACAATACTTCTTACGAATTAGAGCCAATTCGTGAAATCCGTGGCTTAAATTTTATTATCCTTCAAAATAAACTTTCGTAAAAAATTGATCGCAGCACTTGCTGTCATCACAATATTGCGTTGGCGATTATCACCAAACTGAAATGATTTGGCTAAGGTTTTTTTGCCATCGCTTACCGCAATCCATACAAAACCAACAGGCTTATCGGGTGAGCCGCCACCAGGGCCAGCAACACCGCTTATGGCAACTGAATAATCTGAATGAAACTTTGTTCGAACATTTTCTGCTAAAGCAATCACACATTCTTTACTCACAGCGCCATGTTTTTCAAATACATCTTTATCTACCTTCAACAACTCATGTTTAGCATCATTATTATAAGGCACCACACTTCCTTTAAATATCTCGGAACTACCGGCAATAGCAGTAAATAAAGAGGAAACATAACCGCCTGTGCAACTCTCGGCAATAGCAATGGTTTGTTTACGTTCACGTAAGATCTCAGAAGTGATCTTTTCTACCGAAGGTGTTTCTTCGCCATAATTTTCGTAACCAAAAATGTATTCTTGAATTTGAGGAACTAACTTTTCGATCTCTTCATCTATTGCCTTTTTTAAATGATCTAAATTGTTACCACTCGTAGAAAGGCGTAAGCGCACCATGCCCGGCTGCGGCAAGTAAGCCAATTTAATATTCTTTGCAGCTAAGCCATCTTCCCATTTCTCGATCAGCTCGGCCAAATTGCTTTCGCCTATACCTTGAGTTAAAACCGTTTTATGATAAATATGCGCTAATTTAAATTCGGTTTTAATGGCTGGCAATATAGAAGCGATCATCATCTCCTTCATCTCGTATGGCACACCCGGCATCGAAATAAAATGTGTGTCATCCTTTGTCATCCACATTCCTGGAGCTGTTCCGCTTAAATTCCGCACAACTCGGCATCCTTTCGGAATTAAAGCCTGATCTTTATTTAACTGAGAAACCTCTCGCCCTCTTTTAATAAAAAACGAACTCACATCCACCAACACATTTTCATCCAATATCAATTCCGTTTCAAAAAAAGTAGCAAAGGTTTTTTTGGTAATGTCATCCTTAGTTGGACCTAATCCACCTGTAATAAAAACAAAATCTGCCCTGCCCGATGCTTGTTTAAGCGCATTTAAGATCTCTTTTTCATCATCACTCACTGAGGCCATGTGAACAACCTTTATTCCAATAAGATTCAATTGCTGAGCTATCCAAACCGAATTGGTGTTGGTGATCTGCCCGATCAATATTTCGTCACCTATGGTTAATATCTCTGCCCGCATGGTTCGTTAATAATTTAAAAAAACAATTATAAATGAAATTAGTTATATAAAACAGTTTATTTTTGTAATAAATATCAAACGATGAAAAACCAACTGATTATTGCGATCCTAATTACCTTAAGTGTTTCTGTTAAGGGACAAACTTTAATGGAAAAAATGAAACACAAAAAAGATTCGATCGAAAAAGCAGCGAGAGAAAAAGCGGCAAGTGTTATTACGCCCACTACTCCACCTGCCTTAACCAACGAAGAAGTGATAAAAGGTTTAAAAGAAGCATTAACCATAGGAACAAATAACTCATCGGGCTTAGCGAGTAAATTGGATGGCTACTACAAGAACCCTCGCATTTTTATTCCTTGGCCTGAAGAAGCAAAAGACATGAAGACCAAACTTACCAGTATGGGCATGTCGAAAAAAATAGCTGAATTTGAAACCAGCTTGAATCGTGCAGCCGAAGAAGCAGCCAAGAATGCTGCACCTGTGTTTATTGATGCCATTACCAATATGAGTTTAACAGATGGATTTGCCATTTTAAAAGGCAACGATACCGCTGCAACAAACTATCTGCGTAAAACAACATACGCTCCACTCAAAGAAAAATTCAAGCCAATTGTAAAAGAAGCGATCAATAAGGTGAAGGTTACCAGTTATTGGAATCCCTTAGTGACCAAATACAACAAAATACCAGGAGTTAAAAAACAAAATCCGGATCTGGATGAATATGTTGCCATTAAAGCTATCAATGGCTTAATGTTGTTAATATCGGATGAGGAAACCAAGATCAGAAAAGACCCAATGGCACGTGTAACCGACCTGTTAAAAAAGGTATTTGGAAAATAATTTGATTGGGATTATTTAACACCTCTTTTCGTGAATAAAATTGAATAAACAGCGTTTATTTTATGTTTCCTGCGTTTTATTATTGATATATTTGAACGAATGATTTGTTGTGAAACAGGTTGATTTGTTGAAGAACCGTTTCTAGAATTGATCAGACAAAAAATAATTTTTATACCTATGAACATTAAAAAGTTTTTGCCTTACATCGCCGGCATTGTTTTATTTGCTGTGTTAACACTTGTGTTTTTTAGACCACTACTCAGTGGTAAAGAATTGAAGCAGGGTGATATTGATCGTCACAAAGGCATGAGCAAGGAGATCGCTGACTTCAGAACACAAAATCATACAGAACCATTATGGACCAACTCCATGTTTGGCGGTATGCCGGCCTATCAGATCTCTACTCTTTACCCAGGAAATTGGTTAACGCATTTAGATGCCGCATTCAAACTTTTTTTACCGCATCCATCCGGATACATGTTCTTGTATTTTCTTGGTTTCTTTATTCTACTCTTGTGCTTGAAGATAGAACCTTGGCTGGCACTCGTTGGAGCGCTTGCTTATGGATTAAGCAGTTATTTTTTGATCATTATTGAAGCAGGGCACAATTCGAAAGCAAATGCACTTGGTTATTTGCCTGCACTATTAGGAGGCATTGTGCTGTTGTTTAATGGGCGTATGTGGCTTGGTTTTGCTATTACTGCCTTATTTACTGCTATGGAGTTAAATGCCAATCACGTTCAGATCTCATACTACGGATATATTTTGATCGGCTTTGTTGTTTTGGGCTATTCAATCAGCGCTTTCAAATCAAAGACCATTAAAGGTTTTGCGATGGCATTAGGTCTTTTTATTGTTTCAACTTTATTAGGTGTATTGCCAAATGCTGGAAACTTAATGTGTACTAACGAATACGGAAAGTTAAGTACCCGTGGTAAAACCGAACTCACCATCAATGAAAAATTAGAGAAGAACTCAAGTAATGTTACTTCCGGCTTAGATAAAGATTACGCAACACAATGGAGCTATGGTATTGGCGAAACATTTACATTCCTGATTCCGGATTATAAAGGTGGACCAAGCAATTCCATCCAACGCGCAGATGCAGGTGCTTTGAAAAAAGTAAATCCGGAATACAAAGATCAGGTTGCATCTATGAGTTCGTATTTTGGTGACCAGCCCTTTACTAGCGGCCCTGTATACCTTGGCGCGATTGTAATATTCCTTGCTTTTTTAGGAATGTTTATTGTAAAAAGCAACTTAAAATGGCCTTTGTTTGCCGCTACTGTGCTTACCATTGCTTTAAGTTGGGGAAGTAACTATAAATGGCTTACCGATTTTTTTATGGATCACGTGCCGGGCTATAACAAGTTCAGAGCAGTAAGTATGATATTGGTAGTAGCAGAACTCACCATTCCTTTATTAGCGGTCATGGCCTTAAATGAATTGATCAAACGCAACAATTGGAATGAAAAGATCAGTCTACGATTTTTCCCAAAGGGTGTTGAATTAAAGAAATTGTTTTTTGTTTCATTCATCGTAGTAGGCGGTTTCTGTTTCTTAAGCTACCTCGCTCCTTCTCTCTTTAATTCATTCACTGCCGAAAATGAAGAAGCTATTTTAGTGAATGAATTTGTGAAAGGCGGAAACCCTGAATCTCAGGTGCGCCCATATGTAGTTCAAATGATGCCTGAGTTAGAAAAGGCACGCGAAGCTATTTTCAAAGCAGATGCAATACGCTCTTTCATTTTTATTTTGTTAGCTGCAGGATTTATCTATTTGTTTTACACGAATAAGATCAAGAAAGAAATACTGATCGCTGCAATTGGCATATTTATACTGATCGATCTTTGGTCGGTTGACACCCGTTATTTAGATGAACGATCATTCATTCCCAAGTCACAGAACCTTCAGGATCTTTCACAAAAATCAGAAGCAGATGATGTGATATTGGCAGACAAAAGTTTAAACAAACGTGTTTTAAACTTAACGGTTAATACCTTTAATGATGCTTCTACATCCTACTATCACCAATCTATTGGCGGATATCATGGCGCTAAACTAAAGAAGTATCAGGAAATGATCGATTTTCATTTAACAAAAGAGATCAGTACGTTTTATGGTAGTGCAGGAAAAGCATTAGGAAATGATACCTTAATGACTGAACTATTAAGCAAACTAAACACCATAAACATGCTTAACACCAAGTATTTTATTTTACCTGGCAATGAAGGTAAAGGTGCTTTTCCGTTTGAGAACAAGCAAGCAAACGGCAATGCTTGGTTCGTTAAAAAAGTAAAAGCAGTGGAAAGTGCGGATGATGAAATCACAGAATTATATAAATTCAATTCTAAAACAGATCTGGTTATTCAATCTAAGAACAAATCAGAACTCAACTTAAAAGAAAGTTATAATGGTGAGGGAAGTATTAAACTAACCAGTTATCAGCCTAACTTACTAACCTACGAAAGCGAAACTGCAAATGAAGAATTGGCAGTATTTTCAGAGATATTTTACCCTTTTGGATGGAATGCATATGTGGATGGGCAATTAAAGCCGCACGCGTCAGGAAATTATATCCTAAGAACAATGGTTGTGCCGGCTGGAAAGCATAAAATTGAGTTTAAATTTGAGCCTAAAACATACCAAACCGGCAACAGCATTGCCATGATCGGTTCTGTGATTTTGTTTTTAAGCGTTGCTTTAGGTGTATTTTTTGAACTAAAACGCAAGCCGGTTGTTAATTAATTGGCAATAAACAGGCGTATTTGTCATATGTTTAATGACAGAAAGGCTTTAATTTTGATTGGAACAATATTTGAAACACACAATTAACGTATAAAAAAAAGTATCATGGCATTAGAAATCACAGACGCAAACTTTGAAGAGTTAGTATTAAAAAGCAGCAAGCCAGTATTGGTTGACTTTTGGGCAGAATGGTGCGGACCCTGCCGTATGGTTGGTCCGGTTGTTGAAGAATTATCAAAAGAATACGATGGAAAAGCAGTTATTGGCAAAGTAAATGTTGACCATAATTCAGAAATTAGTTCAAAATACGGCATCAGAAATATTCCTACTTTATTGTATTTTAAAAACGGTGAAGTGGTAGACAAGCAAGTGGGTGTTGCTCCAAAAGGCACATTAGCTGCAAAGCTTGACGCACAAATGTAATTCGTTTAAAAGAATCAAATGAAAGTCCCGATACAATCGGGACTTTTTTTTTACCTTGTATTTTATTTCAACATGATCATTACATCTCCAACTGATCTTACAGGTATCACAAAAGCTAGTGAAGTTGTGGCAACAACTCTTCGTATGATGCGCGAGCACGTGCGTCCTGGTATGTCGGCCAAAGAACTGGATGAATATGGAATGAAATTCATGTGCGAACAAGGAGCGCGATCGGCTCCCAAATTAGCTTATCAATTTCCCGGAAACACGTGTATCAGTATCAATAAAGAAATTGCACATGGTATTCCAAGTGAAACAAAGATCTTTAAAGAAGGCGATCTCATTAACATTGACGTATCTGCCGAATTAAATGGTTATTGGGCTGATAATGGCGGTTCGTTTGTACTCGGTGAAGACATTCATAATCACACACCACTCATTCAAGCATCCAAACACATTCTAAAATCAGCAATTGACCTGATCACAGCCGGCATGAGAATATCAAGCATAGGAAAACATATTCATTCGCAAGCCAAAGACAAAGGTTATACGGTTATCAAGAACCTAACCGGGCATGGCGTTGGCAGAAGTTTACACGAAGAACCAAAAGAAATTGCGAATTATTGTGATTGGCTTGATCTAAGAAAATTCAAAAACAATTCGGTTGTAGCTATTGAAACATTTATCTCTACCGCTCCTCAGTATGCCAACACACAAGAAGACGGGTGGACGATGCTTGGAGATAAAAATGGCTTTGTGGCACAACACGAACATACCATTGTTGTGACTGAAGGGAAAGCTCAGATCCTTACTTTAAGTAACGGCATTTGGGATAACTAAAATGACAGCCATTCAATGCGATTTGTAAAGCACTCAGCGATTGGTTAACTTTATCACATCTTAATTCCGCCCTGCATTTGCATATGAAAAAATTGATCAGTTATATTTTCCCACTCACTACCAAGATCAGAACAGAAAATAATGGGGTTGTTGAACTCACCATGAGTAATGGTCGAATGATCCTGGACAGTGCAAATGCCAATTACTCATACGGATCTTTACAACGTATTTTAAAATTCGGGTTAAAGAAGATCGATCTCACAAAAGTTGAAAGCGTACTTGTATTTGGCTTAGGTGGCGGCAGCGTTGTTGAAACACTGCGGAAAGATTTTAAATTCAACGGAAAGATAACTGCAGTTGAATTAGACAGTAAGATCATTGAAATTGCCCTCACCGAATTTGGTTTGCAAGAAGATAAAAACCTGGAGATCATTCATGCCGATGCATTAGACTTTGTAAAAAGCAGAGATCGGTACTATGATCTAGTAATTGTTGATCTCTACATTGATAACATTGTACCAGCTGTTTTTTATTCGGTTGATTTTTGGAAAGATGTAAAAGAATTAGTGAGTAAAAACAAATACTTTATTTTTAATGCTTGTATATTTAACGAGAATAGTGAAAGACAGATGTCGGAATTACTCGATTACCTCAAACAATCAAGCACCATTGAACGATTTAATAAAGTAGAAAACACCAATACCGTTATTATAGGCACAAAGAATTAATCTTCTATTTGGCGTTCATTTACTCCTTTGATAAAATCAGTGATCAAATAGGAAATTAGCTTACCTGTTTTGTTATCCGCTTTCCGGTGTGCCAATACCGGTGCGCCTTCCGAAATATGCAAATAAGCTGTATTCAGCTTTCTACCACAATTGTAAACATATTGCCGTGCCTGCAAACTACTCAGTCCACTGCTGGTTTTAGCACTTGAAGGCACATTGGTTATCGCATCCAGATCTAACTCAATACCGCATACCTCATCTTTTACATAATTCATGCAACGTTCCATTGCAGTATTGTAGTCTAACTTTTCTCGTATAAATATATCTTCAAAGGTTTGGAACATTAACTGTTCGGGTTGTTTTAAAAACCGATCCAATGCCTCTAAATTATTGTATTGCTCATGCAATCCAAGTACGCAATATTTTTTCATGAATCCTTGGTTAAAGGCATAACTGAATCCGTTACCGCTGTGCCTTCCTTCCAGAGCTCTAAAATCAGCATGCGGGTCGCAATTAATCACATTGATCTGTTTGTTAAATGCTTTTGAGGTACCGGCTATATTACCGTAAGCGTTATTGTGTCCACCACCAATGATAATGGGTATCTTGCCAGATGAGACTATCACTTGAATGACCTCCATTACACGTTCATCCACTTCAGCCGTTAGTGCACGCAATTGGGTAAGATCTGCTGCTATCTTTTGATTCAAATACTCAGAGCGTTTCATGAGGTCAGTTACGTTTAAAGCACCGGCAATAATAACATCTTCGCCGTTCAAGAAAACATTACTCTGTTGATTTAAAAAACTATCTAAAGCCGGAATAAAAGCAGTATCAGCTCCTCCTCTGCCCAAATTAGCCCTTACACCAATATCTTCGGGAATTCCAATAACAACAAAACGCCCCATTAATTTGGCTAATTCATCTGCCAGATCACTGTTACCCTTAATAATGCTGCAGTTTTTTCCGACACGCTCTTCGCCCGTTCTAGAGCGAACCAAAGCCGCAATAGCGGTGTTATTGATAAGATTAAATTTTAGCATTAATTCGCGTGTAATATGAACAAAAGTAATATATTTGTTGAACATAAAATTATTTACTCCAAATGAAAAAAATCTCACAAATTGCTTGCCTAACCGTAACAACTTTGCTTTTGGCTTCTTGCAGTAACGATGCTACTACTGAAGAGAAAGCGATAACTGATAGTGCTGCAATTGCAGCTGTTGACACAACTCCTGTAACGGTAGATGATGTTACCAAGTTTAAATTTGATTTCGCGCTAGCTAACATACCTTCGCCGGCAGAAAGCATTAACGAACTTTCTAAATGGGGAGTACCGTATAATAACGCTTATTTAAATGAAACTAAGAATTCGAAGAATTATACTGCAGAATTTTCTAAAGCCATTAATTTGGGGATTTACAACATTGACATGGCTTATGCTATAGTTCACGACCAAGGAGCTGATGTATTGAAGTACATGAAAACGGTTATGATGACATCTGATGCATTAGGCTTAAAAGGTGCGATCGATAATATGGTTGGAAAAAGAGCTGAACAAAATTTAGCTGTGAAAGATTCCTTATTGCATATTCTGGATGAGATCCTTATTAAAAGCGATAGCTATCTTAGAACGAACGAACGTTTGTACACTGCTACAACAGTTTTCTCAGGCGCGTGGTTAGAAAGCTTGTATTTAACTTGTAAAATAGCAGAAAGCGCAACGGATGAAGCTATCATTACTAGATCTCGTAGACACCTGTGGGAGCAACGTTTTCATTTGAATAACCTTATCACAGTTTTAGAAGATTATAAAGACAAGAAAGAGGCTGTAGATCTAAACAACGAATTGAAAGTGATTCATAAAGAGATCAACGATGTGAAAAAAGCAGAAGATATTGATGCGGCAAAATTCAAGTCTATCAGCGAGAAGATCTATGCGTTAAGAACTAAATTAACGAAATAATAAACTCACACCATTTTAAAAAACCCCGCTTTTGCGGGGTTTTTTATTGAAGGTAACTCATATCTCTCCATCCGCTCAAACGGTATTCAAACGAATTGCATGAGTGATACAAAAACATTTACTATCTGTACTATCCGATTCATCATTGCTTCTATGAATACATATAGGTCATTTTAAGGATACAAATATTGATCATTGGCGAATATTCGTGTAATCATAAACGCGTCTTCTTAATCGCTAGAAAAGGCCATTGAAACATAGGTCAAAAATGTAGTTCTACTTACCTATAATGATCAATAAAATTAAATACAGACATAAAAAAAGCCCGCTAAATAGCGGGCTTTTTAATTTTATCAGGCATTAGAAGTGCCATAAGTCATGCTCCCACCGGAAGATGTCTCCTTTAATTCGGTCGCTTTCTAATAAAGCATCAATACCTTTTGAATATTCCATGATATTTCTATCATAAACGTTGGTTTCTTTTGTTATAGCGCTTGCAAACTGACGTTTCCAGAAGATATCTTCGAAAGTTCTTCTTTCACTGTCATTCTTAGTGTTATACACTTCGTGTTTAGCAAATACAGGACGACAAGCTGGGAAATAAACCCAAAATTGTTCTTTTGGAGCCTCTTTCTCTTCGTCATAAGTAAATATACCCATTCCGATGATACGAACCTCTAGAACCGATTTTTGCTTATCAAAGAACCAATCTTCTTTTAATTTGTAAGTTCTAATAGCACGATAGATGGATGTTGAATCACATGACCAGATAGATGTAGTGATCTCATTACCTTCAGCATCAACACCTGATTCCTGTAAAGAGTCACACTTCTTGATCTTGTCGCGGATAGCAGCCGGCTCTAATGGAACGATGAACTCATCATTACTGAAAGCCATCAATGTACCATTTAAGATATACTTCGCTAAAACTTGAAACAATGACATACGTCCGGTTAGATTTTCAACAGGGAAATACAAAACTTGATTTTGCTTTTCACGCATGTCAACATCACGCCATACACGTTTCTCCCAAGTTACATCACCTTCACGAAGGTGCGTATAAGGAATGAATTTTCTATTAACAGCATTTTCTTTGTCGTAAATACCATCTTTGTAATCACCCGGATTAAAAATGGTTGGCCCTTGCGGAAATAATTTCCCAAAAGCAAGAAAAGCCAATACTATTAAAATCTTTCTTGTCATGTTTTTTTTTATTTTACTTTAATGGTAACGCCTGGTATATTTCTAAGTGAACCATCTGGTCCTTTAGCCTTAACGTTATCAAAGAAGATCTTGCTACCTACACCAGCAGATGCTAAAATAGCACGAGCCTCACCATTTAATTGATTACCTGAACAAACAACTGATTTTAATGCGCCTTTTACAACAGCACTTAATTCAAAAGTTGTTACAATAAATTTAGCGTCGAAGTCAAAACCTGGTAAATCAGCAATAACACCACCAATTTGGCTTAATTGTTGCTTTTTCATATCCACGTTACCTGACTGACCACCTACTTTAGTTACAGGATCTGGAATTTTTTTCACACGGAACTTAATTGGAGGACCTTGAGGCTTAACTCCATCTTTAGTTTTTGCAGAAACGTTGATAGTTAAAGTACCTGGGCTTGTTGCTTTCACAATAAACTTACCACCTTGACCACCACTTTTTGTTGCACCGCAACCATTAAATGATACTTGTAAGTCGGTTGGAGATACACCCGCTGCAGAAACTGAAATAGGATTATCAACACCAATATACAATACGTTCATTTTATCAGCAGCTACGGCAACTGCAGGAGCAGCAACCATGTAAGAAGCTTGGAAAGGGTAGTTATCAAAAGTTCCATCAGGTTTTTTGAATTTGATAATACCTTTGTAGGTTTGCTCACCTTGTCCACCTGTACCAACTTCATACTTACCCATACCGCCTTCGATGTTAACCGGAGTTCCACCTTGACCGCTTGCAGAGTCAGCACCAACTAAAACTTGCATCATATCAGCAGTCATCGCACTTGATGAAGCAGCTAAAAAGATATCCGCTTTGTAAGGTTGACCAGCTTGGATATAAGAAGAAGGGGCAATTACCTTAGCAGTTAAACGGTCAAATTTGATCGCTAACTTACCACTTGCACCACTGAACACTTGTAACATTTCTGCTTCAACGTTCTTTAAGTCAGCTTGCATTTTGTTTAAGTTACAAATCACAGCGGCTTCTGGTAAGTGATAGAAATTTTCTACATGCCAAGTCATTTTGATACCATCCTCTTCAGCACCGCTATCATGAGGTTTGATACTGTTAAACTTTTTCTTTAAGCCTTCGTAGTCATCATTTAATAACTTAGTCTTAGGATTCTTTTGCATATCGTCGATCATTGCCATCAACTTGTTATACAAATTATCCATTTTACCTCTTAATTCTAAAGCAGAATTTGGTTTATTCTCAGGAGTAGCAGCATCACTACCAATTAAGATGTGCGTTGGCATATCATAATCGTCGATCTTTTGCATGTACTTTAATTGAGCTGTATCACCTTGACCAATTTTCTCAGTTTCTTCGATTACAACTTTCTTTAAATTCTCTAAGTAAACTACTAATTCATTGATACCCACTTGTGCTTCTTTCGCTTTTTCGAAATACGCTTTAGCTGCAGGATTACCATTGATAGTACGCTCAAAAGATTCAAAAGTACGCTTGTTATTTTCAGTAAGATTTTCCTTACTTCTAACCATACTATCGTTTACAGTGATGTAACCTTTTAATATTTGTTTAGATACGTTCATAGCCAGAAGTGCGGTAAGTACGAGGTACATCATACCGATCATCTTCTGTCTAGGGGTTTCTTTGCCTCCGCCCATTTTTTTATAATTTCTTTAAAGTTTAAAAAATATTTTTTTACAAAAACAATTACTCTGCAAAACGAGTTGCAGAGTAATTATTTAAATTACTTGTTGTAATTCATTGCACTTAACATGTTGCCATAAATAGTATTTAAGGCACCTAAGTTAGTTGACAATGAAGACATTTCTTGACGATACTTCTTAGTATCTTCTACAGAATCATGTAAGTTCTTCATCATGTCAGCTAAGCCATCATAGAATTTGTTAGTAGCATCTAAATGATCACGACTACCTTGTAATTGTAATTCATAAGTTGCGTTTAATGCAGATAAGTTTTTAGAAACTTTATTTAATGACTCACCAATTGAGTAACCAGCATCGTTTGAGTTTGCAAGGTCTTCCATTGATTTAGCAGCACTTTTGTAAGTATCAGCTAAAGTTGAAACATTTTGAGAAGCAGCTTTTACATTGCTCACATATTCGCTAGTTGCAGAATGTGCATCAGAGATATCGCCAATTTTGTTAGCTGAATCGCTTAAAGTACTCATTCCTCTTCCTAAACTTTCAATTAATTCAGGGCCAATTTTAGCTTCTGCTAACATGTTATCTAATTGTTGTGAGATAGGTAAATTAGAGTGACCTTCAGGGATCTCTTCGTGACCCATACCAGCTAACTCAGGGTAAGCTAAAGTCCAGTCAACTTCCTCATGTGGAATATCTATACCAAATAAACAAAATAATACCGCTTCAGTTCCAAGTCCTCCGATAAGAGCGATTGAAGCCCCAGGCCAGTGCATGATTTTAAATAACGCTCCAACAATTACGATTGCTGCACCGAAACAAGATGCTAAGTGTAACCATTTCTTGAAACCTGTTACTTTTCCTAATTTACTCATAGTGATGTGTTTTGTGTTTGTTAGTGATTTGATTTATTTTATTTGTGTTTTGTGTTTTTCTTTTACGAACTACTAAATTTCGTCTCCTTTAGCACGACCTAAATAGGTCATAACGTTACGGAAACCAATATAACACTTAGCAGTATCTTGGTATTCGTATGTTCTAGCACTAGTTTGTAAGTAATAACCTACATCTTTCCAGCTACCTCCACGAATAACCTTACGTTTCAATACGTTTGCATCTTTTTCTTGTGCATCGTATACGTAATCAGGGTTTAAGTCATGTTGAAAATCATAAGCAGACTCATCGTATGCGTTGCTTGTCCACTCAGAAACGTTACCTGCCATGCAATATAAACCGTAATCATTTGGGTTATAAGAGTAGATATATACCGAGTGGAAACCACCATCATCAATATATGAACCACGCATTGGTTTAAAGTTACCTAAGAAACAACCACGTGAGTTACGGATATAAGGACCACCCCAAGGGTATGGCGATTTATCCAGACCACCACGAGCAGCATATTCCCACTCAGATTCAGTTGGTAAACGGAAGTCGTTAACAATAGACTGACCAGTACCCATTAAGAAGTTATTCAATAATAATGATCTCCAGATCGAGAAAGCACGTGCTTGTTTCCAAGTTACACCCACTACCGGATAATCATCATATGCCGGATGCCAGAAATACATGTTTGTTAAAGGCTCATTGAATGAATATGTGTAATCGTGAACCCAAGCTAAAGTATCAGGATAAACGTTAATGATATCCTTAATGATGAATACCGAACGGTCTACACCATTTCTTACTCTTTCTCTGTAATTACCTGCTCCAATCGACTCTTGGTCTTTTACATTATATGTACCTAAGGTCTTGCTGTCTTTAGCCGGATCACCAACTGCAGTAGCAACTCCACCCGGTGCACCATTTTGACCATCATTTAAGTTAACACCATTAATATATTCTGATTTCTTATAATCGTGAGCAGCATCTTGCACGTCGGCAGATTTGTTACCACGGAAACGGTTAGATTTAGAAGCAGCTAATTTGATGTCGATTCTGTAATATTCGTAATTTAATTTACGTGTATCAATTTCCTTACGGTTATAGAAACGTTCACCCTCTGGTAGATACATTGGTTGAAGATCTGCACGATAATCATCGTCAGCACTTTCCCAATTGATCTTCTTTTCCCAGTTAATGTATGGATCTTGTAGGTTATTATCACCTTTAAATACCGGCCAAACTGATAAATAGTCATCCTGAGAAATTTGATAATCTTCAGCATCACCATTAGAACCGAAAGCTAATAATTTACGTGCAATAGAGTCACGCACCCAATAAACGAACTGACGGTACTCATTATTAGAGATCTCAGAGTCATCAATATAGAATGCCTGAACAGACACCATTTTTGATTTGGTTGTGTGAGCCATAGGAGCTTCCTCATCATCAGGACCCATGTGATACGATCCCATTGGGATGTACAATGTTCCGAATGGATCTGGCTGGTACCATTTTTCACGACCTTGAACGCCAACTAATTCAGCACTATGTTTATTACAGCCAACAACGACGGCTATAAACGAAGCTAATATCAGTAGTTTTTTCATATTCTTTTTTTTTATAACACCGCTAACAATAAAGGTTACAAGTTCTGTTTGTTAAAAAGTTATTAACAATTATTGTTAGTAGTAAGTGGCTTTAACGATAGATAATTAAAAAGGTTACGTTTTTTTTAATTTAAATATCTGTCTTCTCCGTAACTAGCCATTTTCTTCTTCTTTATAGTGTAACATACACCAAAAGTAATCTCATGTGAACCACTTGAGTATCCTTTTATTTTTGACAAAGTTACATCATATGAATAAACACCTTTTAAAGATACACCCGAAGCTAAAGATTGCTGCCATCCAATCATTGGTGCAATTGCATCAGTATGACGGTAAGTTAAACCAGCAATAAAGTTTTGATTCCACATGTAAGATAAGTTAACATCAACAACAGTTGCGTTAATATCAGAACGCACCATGATGTTCGGGATCAATTCATTTCTTGGATCGATCGCGTAGTGGAAACCTGCCATTAAGTAATAGTGACGAGTTAATTTGTATTTCACATCGCTGCTCACAGATAATACCTGAGAAGGCAAGTGAGTAGATGATAAACCTACATAAAACCTACGCGGAATTTGGTAAAATGCACCAAAACCTACATCGTAAGTTGTTTTATTTAGATCTGGGTTTGTTCCATATTCATATAAACCCGGGATGCTCTTATCGATCGCATCAACATCTGGAGTGATCCAGGTATTGCTGATCTGCTTTTGAACCATACCAAGGTCTAATCCTAAACCTAGTGTACCACCAGCTAAAGGCATATTGAAAGAAACCGGTACACGTACAAACAAAGTTTGCATTGGACCAATTTTATCAGACATTACATTTAAACCAACGCCTAAAGGCATTTCAGGTATCTTCATATCTGCAGTTAATGCAAAAGATTGAGGCGCACCAGTAAAACTTGTCCACTGTTGACGGAAATGTAATACCCCACAAACATTGCCTGAAGTTCCTGCGTAACCAGCATTGTACATCAATTTATTGTTCATAAACTGTGTAAATTGAGGGTCTTGTTGTGCCATTAAAACACCTGAAAAACCTGCTAAAGCAAGACTAACTTTGGTAATTAATTTTCTCATATTTTTCTATTAAATAATTGTAAGCACACTTTCACTCAATGTACTTAGGGTGCTAAATTAGTTAAACAATTTTAAAAAACAAATAATCAGGTGAATATTTTGTTAAAATTTTAACATTTAGAAGTGCCAAATTAGACAGATTTTAGATTTATTCCGACTTAATTACCATTTGATGCGTATTTCTACTGCGTTGCTCCAAAAGTACAATCTGATTCTCTGATAATTTAGCAACGATCTCGCTGTCATAATTTCTAACCGTTAGCAACTCCACATGCAAGTTATACAGCACCTTGAACTGTGTTTTCAATTCTTCTATCAATGCCGTGATCTTATACTCATCATTGTCAACACAAATACTAAAACTTATAGCTGAGTTTTGCATCATATTTACTTTAACGCCGTGTTTAGATAATATCGAGAAGATATGACTCAAATTATCCTCAGCAATGAAACTAAAATCTTTGGGTTGTATGGAGATCAATATCTGATGTACTTTGTAGATGTAACTCGTTACATTCAAACGCTGATCGGTATCGTGGATCACAGTGCCTTCCTCATCCGGATCAATAAACGAGCGCACATACAAAGGGATATTTTTATTTTGTAAAGGCTTAATGGTTTTTGGATGTATCACCGAAGCTCCGTAATACGTTAACTCGATCGCATCGTGATAGGTTAATTCTTTTATTTTTTGCGTGTTCTTAAAATACTTTGGATCGGCATTCAGCACACCGGGCACATCTTTCCAGATGATCACTTTTTCTGCATTTAAAAAATAGGCCAATAAGGATGCTGTATAATCACTTCCTTCTCTGCCTAGCGTAGTCGTATAATTTTCAGATGTTCCGCCAATAAAACCTTGTGTTACCACTAAACCATATTTTGCCAAGGCAGGGCCTATCTGGGTCTTGACCATGGCTTCACTTAACTCATAATCTACCTTGCCTTCACGATAAGTGTTGTCAGTTTGAATGATACCGCGTGCATCCATCCAAGCGTTGGCTATTTGCGCTTCATTGAGGTACGCTGAAATTATTTTGGTAGACAAAACTTCGCCCAATGAAACTATTTGATCGTAATGATGATTGAAGGTAAAGCCAGGCTCCTCCTCTATTGCCCAAAGCATCTCTACAAACACATTCTCCAGATCATTGTAAATGGTATGTTGTGTATTTGGAATCAGCTTTGAAACAATACCAAAATGGTACTCCTTGATTTCTTCAAAAACACGCATCATGTCGGGTGTTTTAAAGAAATACGCCTTCACTAATTCCTCTAGTTTATTAGTTATTTTACCCATGGCCGATACAACCACTACTGTTGGTGAATTGGTATATTTCTTTAAAATATTTCCAACATTAATAACCGATTCGGCGTCTTTTACAGATGCGCCACCAAACTTATAAACTTGCATGAATGCGAATTAATTGCGGTAAAATTACGGAATAGAAGAACAAAATGAGTGATACCTCAAAGTTTTAATTCACAATTGATGGGAAATAAAAAAGTCCCAGTAAAACCGAGACTTCAAGATTACTATTTTGCAAATACTTATGGCTGCGGTGCTGGAGCAGGTTGAGCTGCCGGCTGTTGTTGCTGTTGAGGCAAAGCCACTGCACTTTGAGTACGCTCCTTTAATTTTGAACCTACTTCTTCAGTTGTTTGAACTGCGCCAGTTTTAGGCGCTAAAATAATGCTTAAGAAAAACATACCAATAGCTAAACCCCAAGTTAATTTTTCAATTACTTCGGTACCACGCTTAACACCCATGATTTGGTTAGCAGCGCCAAACTGGCTTTGAATACCGCCACCTTTAGAGTTTTGGATTAATACTACAAGTATCAAAAGAATACAAACGATTAATAATAATATTGAAAAGATCATGACTTTATATTTTTAATTAGCTTTTTTTAAATTTTCAATTTGGGATGCAAAGTAAACACTTTTATTTGGATATTTCAAACTTAAAATTTGGTATGCCCGAATTGCCTTATTTATGTTTCCTTGAAGTGCATATATCTTGGCCAATGTTTCGGTTACCAGATGCTCGTTTTCCTGCAAACTTTCTTTCGCTTTTTGCGTGGCCTCAAAGAACTTGGTGTCTTTATTCAACTTAATTGAGCCCGGATTTGATTCAATGATCTTGTCGATCAGAACCTTTTTATGCTCTTTTTTAAGTTTCACCTCAAAATCCTCTTCCGGCAGATCCTTAGAAACTGGTTTCTCTTCTTCCTTCTTCTCTTTAAATTTAATGGTGCCCAAAGGCTGACCATTATTCTTTTTCATGTGTTGAAGCCAATCGCTAAAACTCGCATTCGCAGGTACCGGCTCATCTTTAATGTGCGCTTCGTTTGTTTTTAAGATCTCTTTCTCAACAAACGCTTCTATCAGGTCTTTTTGAATTTCCCGTTCAACCTGTTCGGTCAGATCTTTTTCCTTAGCCTCAACTTCTGCAATTTTGGTTTCAGTTTCTTCAATTACATTTTCAATAATTGGTTCCTTCTTCTCTGAAAAAACTTCTGCAACTAACTCAATAGGTTTTTCAACTACTACTTCCTTTTCTTCTGTAACCGGTTTTACAATTTCAAGTTTTACTTTTTCAACCGGCACATCAGCCACTTCTGTTTTGTACAACAAATTGTAAAGGTGATTGCGACTAACAGCAATGATGGCTGTTTTCTTAATGGACTGTTGAAACAAGGAAGCATCTGCTTTTTTAGAAGCAACGCTGTATAACAAATGAGCAGTTTGAAAATAAGGAAATTGCTCAGTTAACTTTGACAATTCACTTAAGTTCTCAGCAGATAAGTTCGACTGATCATTTAGAATAGAATATAACCTTGCTGAATTCAATTACTACCAATTATTAAATGCTTTATTAAAAATATCTTCCGTTAACTGTCGGTTAATTTCCTGGATCAACTCTGTTTCCTTTGAACTCAAACTTTCAGAACTGCTGTAATCTGCAAAACGTGAAAACACTTGTTCAAAGTTTTTTGTCTCATCAAATTTGTTCACATACTTTACATTCACGGCAATTGTTAATCGGTTCGATCCCGCCTTATCACTCGCCTGTATAGCAACCGGTGCAACGTTATAGTCGGCAATGTATCCTTCAAAATGCAAGTCGCCGTTTTGTTTTACCAATGCTAAACTTGTTTGTTGCGAGATCATATCTCTTAATTTTTCGGTGAACACTTGCGGTAATGATGGTGGTGCAAGTGAAGCATTGTTGGTGAAAAAAGCCACAGAAGTAGTTTTTGCTTCTGCAGGAATTGAAGCGCCACTTAACGAGATGCGCGTTTTACACGAAACAAAAAACATCATCACTAGTATCATTAAACCAATGGTGCCAGCGCTCTTCAATTGAGATATATTAAAAATTCGTTTCACAATTTTACTCAGAAATATTGTATTCATTAATTTTTCGATACAAGGTGCGCTCACTTATACCAAGCTCTTTAGCCGCATACTTTCGCTTTCCTTTGTGTTTACGCAATGCCTTTTTTATCATATCGATCTCCTTATCTTGTAAAGATAATGTTTCTTCCACTTCAATGGTTTGAGGTGAATTCATGCTTTGGATCACCGGTTTATGAATAGTAATAGCACCGCTTGTTCCGTCTGATAAATTTGCATCCTGATATATTTGCAATTCTTCCTTCGGCATCACTTTAATACTGCCATTTGAAGATACAATAATTTCATGCACCACTTTCTTTAGATCGTTCAATTCGTTTCTCAGATCCACCACGATCTTATAAAACAGATCGCGCTCCTTAAAATCTCCACCCATAGCAGAGCCGCCCGAAGCTGCATCTGAACGGATCAAAACTGGCACATTAGACGAACTGTATTGTGGTAAATATTTCAATAATGTTTCTGCATTCAGTTCTCTGCTTTTTTCAATAATGCAAATTTGCTCGGTAATGTTCTTTAACTGACGAATGTTTCCGGGCCAAAAATAATTGGCTAACACCTGCTCAGCATCCGGGTTTAATTTCACTACTGGCATGCGGTATTTTGCAGCACAATCGTTTGAAAATTTACGGAACAACAAATGAATATCATCCTTACGCTCGCGCAAAGGCGGTAAATAAATTGGTAATGAATTTAAACGGTAATACAGATCTATTCTGAATTTTTCGCGCTCAATTGCCTGATAAAAATTAATATTGGTAGCAGCTACCACACGCACATCTGTTTTTTGAACCTTGCTACTTCCCACCTTCATAAATTCGCCGCTTTCCAACACACGTAATAAACGCGCCTGTGTTGAAAGTGGTAACTCCCCTACTTCATCTAGAAATATAGTTCCACCATTCGCTACTTCAAAATATCCTTTTCGTGTTTCATGCGCGCCCGTAAATGCACCTTTTTCGTGACCAAATAATTCACTGTCAATAGTTCCCTCAGGTATTGCACCACAGTTAACTGCAATATACGGACCATGTTTACGGGTGCTGTATTGATGAATGATCTGCGGGAAAACTTCTTTACCGGTTCCACTCTCACCATTTATCAAAACGTTCAGATCGGTAGGAGCAGCTTGAATAGCAATTTCAATCGCCCTTTCAAGCAAGGTATTGTGACCAATGATCCCGTATTTATTTTTTATATCTCCGATATTCATTTTTAAACAACCTTTCCTATTAATGTGCTGCTTGTGCACTCCGTAGCTAAAACATTTACATATTCACCTTTTTTGTGGTTGCCTCTCGGAAAAACAACTACTGCATTCTGAGAGTTCCTTCCCATCAACATATCTTCCGATTTTTTAGAGAAGCCTTCGATCAAAACACGGTGAACTTTTCCAACTGCTTCAGCTGTGCGAATTCCACTATGCTCTCTCTGCAGATCAACGATTTCTTGAATTCTTCGTTTCTTCACTTCCTCCGGAACATCATCTTTATACTTTCGCTCTGCTAATGTTTTCGGACGTTCGCTGTACATGAACATGTAAGCAAAATCATATTTCACCTCTTCCATTAACGATAAGGTGTCTTTATGTTCTTCTTCGGTTTCTGAACAAAATCCGGTAATGATATCCATGCTGATCCCACAATCAGGAATAATACGCTTGATGGTTGCTATGCGCTCTAAATACCACTCGCGCGTGTACCCGCGATTCATCATTTCTAATATTCTTGAATTACCACTTTGAACCGGTAAATGGATGTACTTACAAATATTTTCGTGCTTTGCGATCGTGTGGATCACATCATCGGTCAGATCTTTAGGATGTGAAGTTGAAAAACGCACACGTAGCTCCGGATCAACCAGCGCAACCATTTCCAGCAATTTAGCAAAGGTTACTGCTTCAGCTTTTTGCTCTTCGGTTAAGATCTCCTTTTTCAATCCGCCACCAGCCCAAATGTATGAATCCACATTTTGTCCTAAAAGCGTTACCTCGCGGTATCCTGCATCAAATGCTTCTTTTGCTTCTTTAATAATACTCTCCGGATCACGACTTCTTTCTCTTCCGCGAGTAAACGGTACTACGCAAAAACTGCACATGTTATCACAACCACGTGTAATGCTAATGAAAGCAGAAACACCATTGCTTTGCAAGCGCACAGGTGTTAGATCTGCATACGTTTCTTCTTTACTTAATATCACATTAATGGCTTTTCGTCCATCTTCTGCTTCCTCAATTAAATTAGGCAGATCGCGGTATGCATCCGGTCCTACCACAATATCCACTAATTTCTCTTGTTCTAAGAACTGGGTCTTTAATCGCTCAGCCATACACCCCAATACACCAACCAAAACCTTTGGATTTCTCTTTTTTACCCGCTTAAAATCATTCAATCGGTTTCGCACGCGCGACTCCGCATTCTCTCTGATAGCGCAGGTATTCACAAAAATAACGTCTGCCTCCTCAAAATTTTGGGTAGTTGTATAGCCTTTATCTATTAATATAGAAGCCACGATCTCGCTGTCTGCAAAATTCATTTGACAACCATAACTCTCCAAAAACATCTTTTTTCCATTAGATGCTTTATTTTCTATAAAAAGCGCTTCTCCTTGTTTTGATTCGTCAATTATTTTATTCTCTGAGTTCATTTATGGGTAAATAGGGTTACAAATTTAAGATATTTAATGACAAAATGACAGAATTTAACTCTTTTTTAGGTATTTCACCCCTTAAAAATGCTGTTTGGGGTAATTTTTTGGAATTTGTCTTTTTAATTTTATTCCTTTGCGAAAATTTTTTTAGCGCCCCCTTATTCAAATGAGTAAAAATTTAGTTATCGTTGAGTCCCCCGCAAAAGCAAAAACAATTGAAGGATTTTTAGGGAAAGATTACACTGTTCGGTCGAGTTTTGGCCACGTGCGAGACCTTGTGAAGAAGGGTTTTGGGATAGATCTGGAAAATAATTTTGAACCCACCTACGAAGTACAACCTGAAAAGGAAAAAGTAATAGCCGAATTAAAGAAATTAAGTAAAAATGCCGAAATGGTTTGGTTGGCATCCGATGAGGACCGTGAAGGAGAGGCAATTAGCTGGCATTTATTTGAATCATTAGGATTAGACAAAAAGAAGACCAAACGCATCGTTTTTCATGAAATTACGAAGCCAGCCATTGAGAAAGCGATCCAAAATCCACGTGAAATTGACATTAATTTAGTGAACGCACAGCAAGCGCGTCGTATTTTAGATAGATTAGTTGGTTTTGAACTATCACCTATATTATGGCGTAAAGTTCGTCCGAGTTTATCGGCAGGGCGTGTACAATCGGTTGCAGTTCGCTTAATTGTGGAGCGCGAAAGAGAGATCCAGAAATTCGTTTCTACATCAGCATATAAAGTATCGGCCATTTTCAAAGTAGGTTCGGGTATATTAAAAGCCGAATTAGATAAACGTTATGCCACAGAAGCAGAAGCAATGGCGTTTTTAGAAAAATGCAAAGCTGCTGCCTATACTATTGAAAGTTTAGAGACCAAACCTGCAAAACGCTCACCGGCTGCACCTTTTACAACATCTACCTTACAACAGGAAGCTGCACGTAAATTAGGTTTTTCGGTAGCACAAACCATGCAAGTAGCACAGCGTTTGTACGAAGCCGGTAAGATCACCTACATGAGAACTGACTCGGTAAATTTATCGGATACAGCCATGGATCAGGCAAACAAAGCCATTAATCAAAATTACGGAGCTAAATATTACAGCCCACGCAGATACAAAACCAAGAGTAAAGGCGCACAAGAGGCTCACGAAGCTATACGCCCAACTTACATCGACCGTTCAGTTATTGACGGCGAGCGCAACGAACAACGTTTGTATGACCTAATTTGGAAACGCACCATTGCATCGCAAATGAGTGATGCTGAATTAGAGAAAACAACGGCAAAAGTAAAGATCAGCACTACATCCGAATTATTTATCGCACAAGGTGAAGTATTGAAATTTGACGGTTTCTTAAAAGTATATATGGAAGGAACGGATGATGAGGATTCTGACGAAGAAAATTCATCGATGTTACCGCCATTGAAAGTTGGAGAAAAATTAGATAGCCAGGAGATCACTGCTACACAACGTTTCACTCATCATCCTGCACGTTATACGGAGGCAAGTTTGGTAAAGAAATTAGAGGAATTAGGTATTGGCCGTCCTTCTACTTATGCGCCAACCATTAGCACCGTACAAAAACGTAATTATGTTGAGAAGACCGATAAAGAAGGGACGCAGAGACAATACGTGCATTTGAGTTTAACCAAGAACAACATTGCAAAAGATATTAAAACAGAAAATACCGGTGCTGAAAAATCAAAATTATTCCCTACCGATATTGGTATGGTAGTGAATGATTTTTTACTGAAATATTTTCCAACGATCCTTGATTTTAATTTTACTGCAAAGGTTGAAGAAGAATTTGATGAGATCGCTGAAGGGAATTTGAACTGGCAAAGTATGTTGCAACAGTTTTACAAACCGTTTCACAAAACAGTTGAATCAACCATTGAAAATAGTGAGCGTGCAAGTGGCGAACGCATATTAGGTAAAGATCCAGCAACCGGAAAACCGGTAAGCGTAAGGGTTGGCCGTTTTGGACCATTGGCTCAAATTGGTGAAACCATTGAAGGCTCAGAAGAAAAACCACGCTTTGCAAGTTTAAGAAGAACACAAAGTATTGAAACCATTACTTTAGAAGAAGCTTTAGACCTATTTAAATTACCATTGAATTTAGGCACTTACGAGGGGAAAGAAGTAGTAGTTGCTGTTGGAAGATTTGGGCCATATATTAAATTGGATGATGCGTTTATTTCGATACCGCGTACCATTGATCCATTAACAGTGGATATGGAAAAAGCGATAGAGATCATTAAAGAAAAAGAGTTGGCCGATGCGCCAGTTGCTAAATACAAAGGTAAACCGGTAACAAAAGGCAAAGGCCGTTTTGGTCCATTCATTAAATACGAAGGTTTATTCATAAATGTACCACGGGCTTACAACTTTGATAATTTATCACAAGGTGATATTGAAGAACTGATCGAAAAGAAATTAGATAAGGAAGCGAATCGTTACATTCAAAACTGGCCTGAAGAAAAAATATCAATTGAGAACGGACGTTGGGGACCATTTATTAAATTTGGTAAAGCCATGCTGAAATTGATAAAAGATAAAGGCGGAAAATTTGCGCCTGAAGAATTATCGGCATTGAGCTTAGATCAAGTAAAATCAATGATCGTAGCGCAAGTACCAAATGCATTTGATAAAAAAGGCGCCAAAAAAGGAGCGGCTAAAAAAACAGCTGCACCAAAAGAAAAAGCAGTAAAGAAAGCTGCGCCAAAAAAAGCAGCCGTTAAAAAAGTTGCTGCAAAAAAAGCAGCGCCTAAAAAGGCAGCAGCAAAGAAAAAAGTAAAATAAAATATACATTCATAAAAAAAGGCGAAGATGTTTCTTCGCCTTTTTTGTTTTCTAAATACTTCTAGACTCCTTCGCCAGCGGCGGACGAAGTGACAATCAATTCAGTTTCGCCAAAGCTTCATTCACTTTCGTTTCAATATCAACCATACTGTTTACAGAGTTATTCTTAATGAATTTCTGACCGCTCACTTTCTCAAATAACTCAATATAGCGTTCACTAATTTCGTTGATCCAGGCTTCGCTCATTTCCGGGATCGCTTGCCCCTCTTTGCCTTGAAAGCCATTATCAATTAACCAACGGCGAACAAACTCTTTACTTAATTGCTTTTGTTCTTCACCTTTCTTTTGTCTGTCTTCGTATCCTTCTGAATAAAAATAACGTGATGAATCTGGTGTATGTATCTCATCCATTAAACAGATCTTGCCATCGTACAAACCAAATTCGTACTTGGTATCTACTAATATCAATCCCATTTTATTAGCCATTTCCTGACCACGCGCGTAAAGTGCTCTGGTATATTTCTCTAACTCCTCGTAATGTTCTTTACTTACAATACCTTGTTTAATGATCTCTTCTTTACTGATGTCCTCATCATGACCTTCACTTGCTTTTGTGGTTGGGGTAATGATCGGCTCCGGTAATTTGTCATTCTCTTTTAATCCTTCCGGCAGTGTAACACCACACAATTCGCGTAATCCACTCGCATAGGTTCTTGCAGCATGTCCGGCTAAATAGCCGCGTATCACCATCTCCACTTTAAAGGGTTGGCACATCTTGCCAATACTCACCGACGGGTGTGGTGTAGCGATCAACCAATTTGGAACCACATCGCGTGTAGCATTCAAAAAATACTCTGCAAGTTGGTTTAATACTTGCCCTTTGTAAGGAATACCTTTTGGTAAAACCACGTCAAATGCGCTGATACGATCGCTGGCAACCATTACCAAATATTTATGATTGATGGTATACACATCGCGTACTTTGCCTTTGTATACTGCTGTTTGTCCGTTGAAATTAAAATCTGTTCGTGTAATAACGTTGCTCATAATGCTAATTTAAATTGTCCAAGTTGTTAAACCATGACTGGTAAAATGAAACGAATGCATTTTTCCGCCAAGCGTTTCAATTGCTTTTGCTACTTTTATTTTTGTTGTGCCAGGGCAATAGAAGAACATAAAACCACCGCCACCAGCTCCGGAGATCTTACCACCAGTGGCGCCCATCTCTAATGCTTTATTATAGATCTTATCGATCAACTCGTTTGAGATGCTATTGGCCATTTGCTTTTTATTTTGCCAGCCAAAGTGCAACACCTCTCCTATCTTACTTAATTCACCTTTCAGTAAACCATCTTTCATTTGATGTGCCTGCTCTTTTAAATTGTGCATGGCATCTACACTCTTCTCATTCTTCTCATTCACATTCTTCACCTGCTCATCAATGATCTTGGCTGAAATGCGCTGTGTATCGGTAAAATAAAGAAGCAAGTTCATCTCCAATTCATTGATCACTTCGGGCTTTAACTGCAAAGGATTTACGATCACTTTATCAGCGCCAAAAAATTCCATGAAATTAAAGCCACCAAAAGTTGCCGCATATTGATCTTGCTTTCCACCCGACATACCAAGATCTATTCGCTCGATCTCGTAAGCTAAATGTGCAATATCATACTGACCCAAAGGTAATTTGAACCATTCAACAAAAGCACCTAACATAGAAACAACCAGTGTTGACGAGGTTCCTAAGCCAGAGCCTTGAGGAGCTTCGATATAAGATGTTAAGCGAAATGAAAGTGCACCGGTATTAAATTGTTTGACAACCCGATTGTAAACGCCTATAAATAATTCAAATTCTTTAACTACCGGTAATTCTTTGGCCGAATCAAAACTTAAAGATTGATCTGTTCCATCAATCACAAATTCGATCTTCCCATTCGTTAAAGGTTCAATGGTGGAATAAGCGTAGAGATTGATGGTAGCGTTTAAAATAGCGCCTCCGAATAATTCCGAATACGGACTCACATCTGTTCCTCCGCCTGCTAATCCTATCCGTAAAGGTGCCTTGCTTCTGATGATCATTTTACTGGTTGTAAATTAATTAAATTTAAAAAACGCTTATTTCATATTAATGAATTGCAAAGGCACATCGTACTCTCCTTTTCTGCAAAGCGCAATAACCGCTTGCAGATCGTTGATGCTTTTACTGCTCACACGAATGATATCATCCATTATCTGAGCCGTAACTTTGATCTTGCTATCTTTGATATCCTTCATTATTTTTTTAGAAGCTTCTTTATCGATCCCTTGTCGCACTTTAATATCCTTCTTGATCAATGGTCCGCTTGGGTAATGTTCCTTGCTTTCATCCAATCCTCTAGGATCCAAACCCTGCTTGATCATTCGCGAATGGATGGCATCAACAATGGCTTCCAAACGCATATCATTTTCGGTTGCAATGTTTATCAACAGATCCTTTTTATTGAGATCGATTGTGCTTTTGCTGTCCTTGAAGTCCCAACGATTTAAAATATCCTTTCGGGCAACATTGATGGCGTTATCCAATAATTGAGCATCTAATTTACTCGCTATATCAAATGAAGGCATGGCTAATTTTTTATCAAAAATAAGGTTATTTTTGATAATTGATCGTATTAAATTGCAGGTAATTTTAGCACTTGTATAAACCTCTGCTTCCCTTTATTTACAGTTTTTCAACCGTTTTTAATTGTTATCAACAAATCTCAAAAATTGCCATTCGTTTATTAAATTTAAAGGATAGAAAAAAAGATCCATGTTCTTAATATTTGATACAGAAACAACCGGTTTACCCCGTAATTATAATGCCCCTTTATCTGACTCCGACAACTGGCCACGTATGGTTCAGGTGGCTTGGCAACTGCACGATGAAAAAGGGAGTTTACTGGGGCACCAATCCATCATCATCAAACCGGAAGGTTACACCATACCATTCAACGCTGTTCAAATACATGGAATTACAAACGAACGCGCAAACGAAGAGGGACAAGATCTAAAATCAATTTTACTTCAGTTTGCCGAAGTGGTGAATCAAACAACCTATTTATGCGGGCACAACATTGAATTTGACATCAACATTATTGGTGCAGAGTTTTTACGTTGTGGTTTGCCAAATATTTTTGAAGGCAAACAAGTTATAGATACTAAAAACGATCAAACAACCGAATACTGCGCCATACCTGGTGGTAAAGGCGGCAAATTTAAATGGCCAACTTTAACTGAACTATACACTAAATTATTCAACGCCGGCTTTTCAGAAGCACACAATGCAGCGTTTGACGTGGCTGCTACAGCTAAAGTATTTTTTGAGATCATTAAACGAAATATTTATCGCGTAAAAGAACTCACTACAGAGAAAGTTGAAGCCTTAACCTATGTTGCACCTGATCTTACCGAACTTTCGAAACTGGAACAAACCTGGAAAGAGAAGAAAGCAAATGGTAATAAGCAGCCAGCTGTGGTCACTCCAATTGTCACCTCAAGCGGATCCGAGAAGTCTGACATTCCTTTTAGTCATTTACACAATCATACTCAATTCTCAGTTCTTCAATCTACCAGCGATATTGGTGAATTGGTAAAGCGTGCTGCAGATTATAACAGTAAAGGTATTGCCATAACCGATCATGGAAACATGTATGGTGCCTTTATGTTTTGGCAATCGGTTGAGAAGCAAAACAAAGCCATTAAAGCCAATAACGAGGCCATAGAAAAAGGAGAAAAGCAAGGCGAGAAAAAGAATTTACTGAAATGCATCATTGGTTGCGAACTGTATGTTTGCAAAAACCACACCGATAAATCGAAACAAGATAACGGATACGCCATTCCGTTTTTAGCAAAGAATAAGAACGGCTATGAGAATTTATGTCGCTTAAGTAGTGAAGGCTTTACAGATGGCTTTTACTATGTGCCGCGAATTGACAAAGAGTATTTGATGCAATTCAAGAACGATCTGATCGTTACAACCGGATCGTTGCAAGGCGAAGTACCAAGTTTAATTTTAAATGTAGGTGATGAGGCGGCAGAACAGGCATTTGTTTGGTACAAAGAAACCTTTGGAGAAGATTTTTACATAGAGTTGAACCGACACAATTTACCGGATGAAAATCACGTGAATGAAGTGTTGTTGCGTTTTGCTAAAAAATACGATGTAAAATATTTTGCTGCAAACACCAATTACTACATTGATAAAAAAGGATCGGAAGCACATGATATTTTATTATGTGTAAAAGACGGTGAATTAAAAGAAACACCACACGGCAGAGGTAGAGGCTTTAGATATGCCATGCCTAACAACGAATATTATTTAAAATCGCCGGCAGAAATGCAGCAATTATTTGCCGACCTGCCGGAAGCAATTGAGTGCACCAACGAAATAGTAGATAAAATTGATTCGTTTAAATTAGGTCGTGATGTATTACTCCCTAAGTTTGATATCCCTGCGGAATTTAAAGACCCACGCGATGAAGACCCAACGGATGAAGGAAAAGGCGTACGTGGTGAAAATGCATATTTACGTCACTTAACATACGAAGGTGCAAAAAAACGTTATCCGAATTTAACGCCTGAGATACAAGAGAGATTAGATTTTGAGTTAGTAACCATGGAGCGAATGGGCTTTCCGGGTTACTTCTTGATCGTATCTGACTTTACCACAAAAGCGCGTGAAATGGGCGTAAGTGTTGGTCCGGGCCGTGGTAGCGCCGCCGGTTCGGCTGTTGCCTATTGCTTAGGCATTACCAACGTAGATCCCATTGCATTCGATCTCCTCTTTGAGCGTTTCTTAAATCCGGATCGTATCAGCATGCCCGATATAGATATTGACTTTGATGACGAAGGACGTGATAAGGTAATTGATTACGTGATCAACAAATACGGCTCTAATCAGGTAGCACAGATCATTACTTATGGCACTATGGGTGGTAAATCTGCTATCCGCGATACAGCACGTGTATTGAATTTGCCTTTGCCCGATGCAGATCGTTTAGCAAAATCATTTCCGGATAGTTTAGAGGCCGATTTGAAATCGTTGTTGAAACCAAACGGAATTGATGAAAAATATTTAGACAAAATAAAAGACCGACGAGAGATCGTTGAGCAATCCAATAACTTCCGAAAATTATCAGAAGGCAATACACTTGAATCAACCGTTTTAAAACAAGCATACGAATTAGAAGGCTGCGTGCGCAATACAGGCGTGCATGCCTGCGGTGTGATCATCACCCCGGATGACCTCCGTAAATTTGTACCGGTTACAAAGCCTAAAGATGGCAACATGCTTTTAACGCAATTTGACAACTCAGTTGCGGAGAATGCCGGTTTGCTAAAAATGGACTTCCTTGGTTTAAGAACGCTCACCATCATTAAAGATGCGCTGAAATTCATTAAACTTAGAAATAATATTGAGATCGATATTGACGCCATTGATTTTGCTGATCAGGTAACATTAGAATTATTTCAACGAGGCGAAACCAATGGTATCTTTCAGTTTGAAAGTGTTGGAATGCAGAAGTATTTAAAAGATCTGAAACCCGATGCTTTCTCTGACCTGATCGCTATGAACGCCTTGTATCGTCCAGGTCCTATTGCATACATCCCTAACTACGTTAATCGTAAACACGGGCGCGAAGCAATCACTTACGACCTGGAAGGCATGGATGAGTTCTTAAAGGAAACTTACGGAATTACGGTTTATCAGGAACAAGTAATGCGTTTGTCGCAAAAGCTTGCCAACTTTACCAAAGGTGATGCCGATACCTTGCGCAAGGCAATGGGTAAAAAGCAAAAAGATGTTCTTGATAAAATGAAGAGCAAGTTTTTGGATGGTTGTAAATTGAACGGACATGATACCACAGTTGCTGAAAAAGTTTGGAAAGACTGGGAAGCATTTGCGAGTTACGCCTTCAATAAATCGCACTCAACGTGTTACGCTTACTTAGCATTTCAAACCGGTTTCCTAAAAGCACACTATCCAAGCGAGTTTATGGCTTCGGTATTGAATCATTCAGGTGCCATTGAAAAGATCACCTTCTTTATGGAAGAGTGTAAACGCATGGGAATTAAAGTACTTGGTCCGGATGTGAACGAAGGTTACGGCAAATTCAGCGTTATGCCTAACGGCGATATTCGTTTTGGCATGGCCAGCATTAAAGGTGTTGGAGAAAATGTAATAACGGCAATGGTGGCGGAAAGAGATGAGCACGGAAAATTCACCAGTGTGTTTAATTTAGCAGAGCGCTTAGACAGCAAGACCATCAATAAGAAATCAATAGAGAATTTAGCTCTAGCAGGAGCCTTTGATAATTTTGAGGGCATACATCGTGCCATGTTCTTTAAAGAAGAGAATGATGCGAATTTATCGTTAACCGAATTAATGATCCGCTATTGCAATCAAACCAAAACAGGTAACGACACCACGCAGGCCTCGTTATTTGGAGGAGAAGATGAAGTGGAGATCAGTGAGCCGCAACTACCAAAAGTTGAACCTTGGAATGTATTAACAAAACTTAGCAAAGAAAAAGAAGTGGTTGGTTTCTTCATTTCCGGTCACCCACTCGATCCATATCAGTTGATATTAAAGCATCAATGCAATGCCAACTGTGCGCAATTAAAAGCAGGCCTGGAACCATTCAAGAACAAGGAAATAACCTTTGGAGGTATTGTAACAAACTTTGAACACCGCACCAGCAAAACAGGTAATGCATTCGGTAAAATAATGATCGAAGATTACAATGGAAGCGTTGAGTTAATGTTATTCTCTAAGGATTATGTTGAGTACAACAAATTCATGGTACAAAATTTGTTCGTATACATCAAAGCGAAAGTGCAAGAGCGCTATAATCAACCGGGAAGTTTGGAATTAAAGATCCAAAAAATGGAGTTGCTTGAGAACGTGAAAGAAAACGCTTTCTCAACAATCAAATTAAAAGTAGATCTGGAAACCATCAACGATCTGTTCATTGCTAACCTCGAGCAAATTTTAAACTTAAGTCAGGGTAAATGCAATGTTGAGTTTTATGTAGAAGATAAAAAAGAGAACATGAATGTGAAACTGTTTTCAAAAAAGAGTAAGATCGCCATCACGGATGAACTGATCATTGAATTGAACAAACTAACTAATTTAGAATACGAATTAAACTAAAAACACCGCTATTTATGCGTAAGATCATACTATCACTTTTTTGTTTTATTTCCATTACAGCTTTTGCTCAAAAGAAAGAACAATTCTCTAACGATACATTGAAGTTCATCTCTGACCTCAATATATATTTTATTGATAATACCGGGAGTCGTTTTGAAGCAGAAGGTTACATGAAAGACTTTATTACCAAATGGGAGCAGAACTATCTTTCGGGCTATTATAAGGAGATCATCATAAAAACATCCAATTTGATGGCGGCAAAAAAATTAAAGCCATTTCCTTTCTTTTTAAGTTACTTCAACGTGATCTATAATTACATTGAAAGTAAACAACCCTTAGAGAATTTTGAAAAGTATCAGAAGTGCTTAGAGAAAGTAATGTTAAGTAAGGTGAATAAAAACACCCAAGATTATCTGACACTCGGTGAAAATGCCTTTAAAAGTAATATTCTTTACAAATCACCATCTTACATTTACTATCTACTGGAGCCCAACTATTCGTTTGAATATGACTCAGTACCAAAAGTAACATTTAAAGATGTGACCTTGATCGGATTAAACCCGCGTGGAGATAGTATTGCCGTGGAGAACACGAACGGCGTGTATTACCCGAATTCAGGTAGATTTTATTGCAAGGGTGGTAAAGTAAGTTGGGCACGATGTGGATTAGATGCCGGCGTATTTGCCACTTTAAAACGATTTGACATTGATTGTAAATCGGGTAATTACGGAAGCGACTCAGCTACTTTTATTGGAAAACAATTTTTTGAAAAACCGCAACTCGGTCGTTTTTCAGACAGGATCATCACTGAAAATGGCGAGATCAATTACCCACGATTTGATTCATACAGCAAAAGATTGGTTGTGAAAAACATTTACCCGGATGTAGATTATGATGGAGGTTTTGGAATGCGTGGACCAAAATTTGTTGGATCAGGAACAGCAGGTAGTCCGGCTAAAATTATTTTTAAACGCAACGGGGCAAAGCTGCTGGAGATAAGTGCCCGCTCGTTTGGAATGGGTGTAGATAAGATCGTTGCCAATCCGGCTTACGTTAAATTTATACTAGACAAAGATTCGATCACGCATCCTGGATTAAGTTTCATTTATCAGGTTGAAAAACGAAGGATCACCATGCTACGATCAGATGATGGTTTACAAAAAACACCTTTTGCAAATACCTTTCATAAAGTTGACATGCACTTTGAGCAATTGGTTTGGAATATAGATGAACCAAAGATCGACTTCAATTTTTTACCAAACAACAATCAAGGCGAAGCGTTTTTTGAATCTGCTAATTTTTTTACCAAAAGCAGGTATGAAAATATTCGTGGAAAGGACGATGTAAGTTTATTGCAAAAGATCAATGAATACTATGTGAAAAGTGGTAACGATTCCACCTTCACTGTAATTGATCTGGCAAAACACATGAAATGGTTAGCCATAGATCTCCGTCAGATCATCTACAAAGTAGCGATCTTTGGTTTGATAGATTATGTGCCTGAAACCGATATGATCAAAGTAAAGCAACGTTTATTTGATTACATTGATTACAATAAACATAAAAAAGATTACGACATCATTACCTTCCACTCTATCATTCCTAACCAGGACAATGCTACTTTAAATCTGGTGAATAACAATTTTGACCTTAAGATCAGAGGAGTGAAATCTATTTTATTGAGTGATACACAAAAAGTATTTGTGTTTCCAAAAAACCAAGAGATCGTTTTAAAGAAGAACAGAAATTTCGAATTCAGTGGCTTAACATCGTCTGGTAAATTAGAATTTCATGGTAAAGACTTTTTATTTGACTACGAAAAATTCAAGATCAAGATGAACACCATCGACTCGATCCGAATATTTGTTATTGCAAATGAACCGGATGTGAATGGTAATTATGTGTACAAACGCGTGAAAAGTGTGATTGAGAATGTGAATGGAGAATTACGGATCGATGGGCCTACCAATAAAAGCGGATGGGCTAAAGCACCTACGTTTCCTCAATTCCAAAGCTTCAAGGAAAGTTTCACCTACTACGATAAACGTTCAACATTTAAAAGTGTTTACAATAGAGATAATTTCTACTTTAAACTCGATCCATTTAAACTGGATAGTTTAGATGACTTTAGAAATGAGAGTTTACAATTTGAAGGCGAATTTTCATCAGCCGGTATTTTTCCAACATTTAAAGAAACACTCAAGCTTCAAAAAGATTACTCTTTAGGTTTCATCCGAAAAACGCCTGAAGGAGGATTGTCTATGTATGGCGGTAAAGCCAATTATGATGCAGAGATCAGATTAAGTGATAAAGGCTTAAGAGGAAGTGGTGATCTAAAATATGGGCCCTCCATATCACATTCTGAGGACTTTTTATTTTTCCCCGATTCAACAAATGCTGTAGCGCAAACATTCGACGTTAAAGAGCAAGACAACCCCAAAGAATTCCCGGTTGTGCATGGTGATACTGTGAGAATTCATTACATGCCATACCGCGACCTATTGCAAAGTCACGATTTAAAGAAGCAATTTGTTGCATACAAGGAAAAAGCCAAGTTTCATGGAAGATTTGATCTAACGAAGAATGCGCTCACCGGTAACGGAAAAATAGATTTTGAAAAGGCGGATCTGATCTCGCCTAACATTTTATTCATCAAACGAAAATTCTTTGCCGATACAGCTGATTTTCATTTAAAAGCAATGGAAGAAGATGGCTTTACATTCTCAACGGTAAACGTAAATGCTACTATTGATTTTGATAAACGAGAAGGTTTGTTTGTGACCAATGGAGAGGGCTCGTACGTGAAATTTGACAAGAATCAGTACATCGCTTACATGGATCGATTTAAGTGGTATATGGATAGTGAGGATATTGAATTAGGTGATGATCAGAAAAAACTGGATGGAGATGTTGAGAATGCACTCGATTTGGACGGACCAGCCTTTATAAGTATACACCCAAAGCAAGATTCCTTAAAATTCTTTGCTCCTGCTGCAAAATACAATACGCGTAAATTCATCATCAACTGTAAAAACGTACCATTTATAAACGTTGCTGATGCCCGTATCTATCCAGATAACGGAGAAGTGACGATTTACAAAAATGCAGTAATGGATACTTTAGAAAAAGCTAAGATCTCTGCAAACACAGTTACAAAATACCATACGATCAGAAATGTAACGGCAAATATTTTTGGTAGATATTCTTATCTGGCCAATGGAGATTACCAGTATTTAGATGAGAATGACAATGCGTTTAACATTAAATTCACAACCATTAAGCCCGATACTGCAAGAGAGACAATAGCAGAGGGAAAGATAACAGAAAAAGAGAAATTTAAGTTTAACGACTATTTTAGTTTTGCCGGAAATGTGAGATTGAAAGCAAGTGAGCAATATTTATTCTTTGATGGGGGTACACAAATTGTACATGGGTGTAAACGCATTAAAAAGGCGTATTTAAAATTCAATGGAGAGATCAATCCAAAGGACATCTTAATTCCTATTCCGAAAGATGCGGTGGATATGAATGGCAAGCCTGTTGTAAATGCGATCATGTATTCAATGGATACAACAGCCATCTATTCCGGATTCTTATCCTTACGTAATTCACGTAACGATAAAGAACTCGTAAATGCCGATGGGTTTTTGACCTTTGAACCTGAAGCGAAAGAATACCGTATCTCAAACAAAGAAAAATTGGTAGAGCAAAGTTTACCAGGTAATTATTTAACCTTAAACACGGAAGACTGTAAGATCTATGGAGAAGGTAAATTTGAATTAGGCGCAGAGCTTGGTCAGGTTGAACTAAACACGGTAGGTAACGCCACACACTTTTTAAATGACTCAGTTGATATCAACTTACTCATGACAATCAACTTCTTCTTTGAAAACAAAGCTATCAAAGCTATGGCAAAAGACCTACTGGTGTATGCCAATAGTGCGCCTGCAACAGATTTCGGCTCAGAACTTTACACAAAAGGAATTGCAGAATTGGTTGGTAAAGAACGAGCTGATCGTTTGATCTCCGAGTTAAATTTATACGGTGAGATCAAGAAATTTCCTGATGAATTAGAGAAAACATTTTTCTTCAATAAGGTTAACATGAAATACAATGTTTCTAAAAAAGCCTTCATGAGTGTTGGTCCTTTAGGACTAGGAAGCGTTTTAAAGAACGAGATCAACCGAGAGTTTTCCGGTATGATCAAAGTTGAGAAAACCAGAAATAAGAAAGACCGCATTTATATTTATTTAGCGCCTGACCCAAACACTTGGTACTTCTTTGAATTTGTGAATGGAACCATGAAAGCGATCAGTTCGAATCAGGAATTCAACAATATCATCAAAGAGATGAAGCCTAAGAACAGGAAACAAACAGTGGAAAAAGGACCATCCTTTCAGTTTACTATTGGCAGTGAGGCAAGTAAAAACAACTTTGTTAGAAATAATTTAGTAGAAAAAGAAGAGAAGGAAGAAGGAAGCGAAGACTAATAATTTCTTAGTTTTACTTTTTATTCTATTTTCAAAACAGTTTAAACAAATGGCTAAAGTTCAAAAAACAGTTACAACTAAAAAACCGGCACTTGGTTCAATATATGATCGCTTAACGAATAAACTTTCTGAAAAGAAAACATTTTATATTATTCTGTTCTCCGGTATCATCCTTTCACTTATTAACTTTAACGCAAGGGTTAGTGAGGCGCATGATGATTCATTATATATTGAAGCGGCATACAAATATGTGCATGAATTTCCAAACTACTATTACACTTCAAACGCCCCCATGTACCCTATGTTCTTGGCGGTGTTAACCATGCTGTTTGGCACAAACCTGATCATTTTCAAGATCTTCTCACTCTTGTTTTTTATTATTGGCGCTGTGCTTTATTATAAAGCCATCGATAAAAAAGTTCCGGAGATACTTAAATATTTCATCTTCACATTCATTTGTATCAATCACTTGATGTTGTATTTCTCCAGTCAAACTTTCTCCGAAGCATTTTACATGCTTATACAAGCTATATTCTTTTACTTTTTCTGCAATTACAATTTTGGTGAAAATCCCATCAGTGATAATTTAAAAGTTGACTACAAACGTTGGTTAGTGCTGGGGCTATTAATGATGCTGCTTACCCTCGCCAAGAACATTCTCATATTTGGTATTGCTGCTATAGCTGTATTTTATTTCTTTCGAAAAGAGTATAAAAAACTGGTAATTGCCATGGCCTCTTTTGGCATCTTCAAATTTCTGTATGAGTTCATTAAAGGTAAAGTATGGGGAGAATCTGCCATTCAGTATAAATCACAGATGAGCATATTATTGAACAAAGACCCTTACGATGCAACACAAGGGCAGGAAGACTTTGCCGGATTTATTGGGAGATTTGTAGATAATATTGGTTTGTATTTAGGAAAGCGTTTTTACCAGATACTGGGCTTTATGGACGAGCATTTTGTTGGCAGAGATATGATCGAACAGAACGGTGAAATGATCGCGAAGACCAGTCCTATCTTAAACTTTTTATCTATTATTGTTTTGGTGCTCACCTTTTATGGCTTATATAAAGCTATAAAAAACAAACAGCACCTCATATCGTTTTTGGTTTTGTTTGCAGGTACAATTTCGTTTGGCACTTTTTTTGTGCTTCAGGCGCGCTGGGATCAACCACGCTTAATACTTGTGCATATGCCGGCTTTACTTTTAGGTATTAGTTACGGACTTTATGAGTTTTTAAAGAAAGATAATTTTAATCAACGCTTATTTGTTGGGTTAATGCTATTGATCGTTGGCTCCATGTTCATCTCCAGTTTCTCCCGCGGTGTAAAAAACATACCGATCGTTACAAAAAATTTAAAAGGAGACATTTATTATGGCTACACACCCGATTGGCAAAACTATTTAAAGATCAGTGCCTGGTGTGCCGATAGTTTGCCTGAAACCAGTTTAATTGCTTGCCGCAAAGCACCCATGAGTTTTGTGTATGGTAAGGGCAAGCACTTCTTTCCGGTATACTCTGTTTTTGGAAGAGATCCCAACACCAATCAATCGAACCCCGATAGCGCCCTAGCTATTTTTAAACGAAATAAAGTAACACATGTGCTTTTAGCAAGCTTACGCATCGATCCTACAAAAAACACCGGTGAGATCATTAATACCTTGCACAACATTGTTTACCCCATAGGCCAGAAATACCCTGAGAAATTGCGCTTGGTAAAAACCATTGGCGAAACAGAAGAGGCAACCTTATACGAGATCAAGTACTAAAATGGATTTTAACTACACCAAAATAAAAATAGGCAACTGGTTATACAAAAACTGTTTCCCCCTTTATAATTTCACTTACACGCGTTTTAAGAACAAGAACGATGAACATGAAATTGATCTGTTGAAAAAACTGATCAAGCCGGGTAACCATGTGCTTGATATTGGCGCCAATATTGGCTTTTACGCCAAGATCATTTCTGGAATTGTGGGTGAAAAAGGTCAGGTATACTGTTTTGAACCGGATGTAACCAACTATAACTATCTCGTTAAAAACACAAGGGGCATCCAAAACATTCAATTATTTAACCTTGCTGTTTCTGATAAAGCAGAGGTAATAAAGGTTTACAAATCAAAATTATTGAATGTAGATCACCGCACCTACCCTGTAAACAATTACGATTCAGTTGAAGAGATCAATGCGAACAGTATTGATGAATTGATCAATAATAAAAGTATTTCCAAAATTGATTTCATAAAGATCGACATTCAAGGATTTGAATTAACTGCGTTTAAAGGCATGTTAAATTTATTGAGTACAAACAACCATATCAAGATCATTGCCGAGTACTGGCCGCATGGCTTTAAGCGTGCTGGCACATCAGCTGTGGAATTTTTTGATTTCTTTGACAAACTCAATTATCAATTTACCTTGATAGACGACGGAAAGACAAACCTAGTCACCCGTGATTACATTGTAGAAAACAATGATAAGCCATTTGAATTTAGCTTTAACGTGTTGATCGAAAAAAAGAAATAATTATTTTGGAAGTGCGATCAGGTCGGTACTTCCGTTCTTAGGAATATACTTCGTGTAGTTTGTAAGATTCACTTCTTTTTCCGTTTTGGTATCCACCAATCGGTAATTTAGTTTTTGGAAATAGTTGTAATAAAAATCAAATGCAATTTTCTTTTCATCCATCACGTATAAACCGATCTCAAAAATGATCACCGGTTTATATTTAGCAATCGCTTTATCCGCTCCTTTAAACACTTCGTATTCGTGCCCATCGGTATCGATCTTAATAAAATCGATCTTTTGAATACCTTGCTTCTCCACAAAATCATTTAAACTGATAGAAGGAACACCTTCTGAACTCTTTGGTGTACCCAAATGAACCGGATGATCACTATCTCCGCGTTCGCCATTCACTTTCCAGCTGCTATAAGCAACAATATCCGGGTTAGCATCCGATTTCTCTGACACAAATGAGTTGATGACTGTAACACGTTTAGCTAATTCGGGGTTCAATTCTAAATTACGTTTCAATCGCTCCAAAGCATAAAACGTTGGCTCAAATGAGTAAACTGCGCCTTTTGGCACCAAATGAGCGAACTGCATGGTCATTAAACCCACATTCGCGCCAATATCAATAATCGTAAAGTCTTCCTTTATTTTTAAGAACGAATTATTGGTAATATGGCTTTGAAATTTTCCAAATAAAAACAACGAAAGCTCTATCCCTTCTGCCAGATCTACCTCGTATTTAACGCCCCCACGCTCAATCACACGCTTTTCCTTCCCCACAAAAAGGGTTGTAAGTTTATAGAGGATCTTTGCACCAAAGATCTTAATACGTGTAATAGGTAACCAGCTTTTAAACATTCTGCTAAATATGAGTTACAAATATAATTGATTGATTTGTTTAATTCCTTATTTTTACGGGAATTTTGATGGAAACCATATCAACAAATAAATACAAGGATTATTTTAACTCGATCGCCAAAAAGCGTAAAAAACGTGTGGTAAGTAAATACTATTGGCAAGAGATCAGTGATTATTGTAAGTATTACTCTCATGAAGACAGTTCGATACTGGAGGTAGGCTGCGGAAGTGGCGATCTGTTGGCGAGTATTGATGGGAAAACTAAAGTTGGAATTGATTTTAGCGAAGAATACCTTAATTGGGCGAAGGAAAAGCATGGCGATAAAAACATCCAGTTTATGCTGATGGATGCCAATAAAATTGAGTTAAATCAAACATTCGACCTTATTCTGATTAGTAACCTCATTGGTTTTGTTGACGATATTCAAAACGTATTTGAACAGATAAAAAAATGCAGTCATCCTAACACCAAGATCATTGTGCAATACTACAATTCCTTTTGGGAGCCTGTTATCAAGTTCTCGGAAGCTATTGGTCTAAAAGAACGCACACCTTGGCAAAACTGGTTAAGCACACGTGATATCAATAACCTTCTTTTTATTTCGGGATTTGATGTGTATCGCAATACCAAACGTTTGATCTTTCCATTCTATATACCTCTGCTTTCATTCTTACTTAATAAATACTTAGCCAAGTTTCCTTTCTTTCGCTTTTTTAGCTTTAACATTTACAGTTTCGCTAAACCGCTGCCCGAGACCAATACTGCAAATTTCGAAAACAAATATTCTACTACTGTTGTAATACCGGCGCGTAACGAAAGTGGTAACATTGAGAATGCCATTTTACGTTTACCAAAATTTGGCAAGCATGTTGAGATCATTTTTATTGAAGGTAACAGCACAGACGATACCTGGAGCAAGATACAAGAGATCCAAAAGAAATACGCTGCAACACACGATATAAAAATTGGACAACAAAAAGGAAAAGGCAAGGCTGATGCCGTGCGTGAAGGTTACAAAATTGCAACGGGCGATATTTTAATGATCTTAGATGCCGACTTAACAGTACCGCCTGAAGATATTCCTAAATTTTATAACGCTATTGCCAGTGGTAAAGGCGATTTCATCAATGGCACCCGATTGGTTTACCCTATGGACAAAGAGGCCATGCGCTTTTTAAATTACTTAGGCAATCACTTTTTCAGCTGGGCATTTACATGGCTCTTAGAGCAACGTTTTAAAGACACGCTTTGCGGAACGAAGGTGATGTTTAGAACCGATTATATTAAACTGACCAAGAACAGAAAATACTTTGGAGAGTTTGATCCGTTTGGAGATTTTGATCTGTTATTTGGTGCACACAAATTAAATTTAAAGATCGTTGAAGTACCTATTCGCTATCGTGAGCGTACTTATGGCGAAACCAATATCTCGCGCTTTAAACATGGCTTAATTCTCTTACGCATGTGCGCCTTTGCGAGTAGAAAGTGTAAGTTTATTTAATTTATGAATTATTTTACTTGGGCGTGCCTCCTATGAAGTAAAATAGTATTCGAATTATTTAGTTACCATTTACTTCATAGGGGTCGGGCTTTTCGTTTCAATCTTTTTGCCAGAAAAAGGCAAAAAGGATTTTCACTTCAATCCCTCACGCATAAAGCACGCCACTTTAATTCGTGATACAAACTTTGAAATAAACAGCAAAACTATTCACCCTAAATTAATTTACATCCAAATTCAGCGTTAGGGATAGTAGCGAAAATCCTTTTGTGAGTTACGAACAAAAGATTGCAGCGAATAGCCCGACCTGAAAGGGAACGCCCATATAATTCAACTGATGAAATACATATCTGCACATGTAAAAACACAAAACAGCACACTCGCTATTCCATTTACTGTGCCAAATGCCAGATTAACTCTGCTCAGATCGTTTGGCTTTACAATGCTGTGTTGATACCATAGAAGTCCGATAAAAACAGCTGCTCCAATTAAATACAACCAATGAAAGCCTCCCACGAAAAAAGCGGCAATAACCAATAAGGCCGCACCCGCATGAATGATCTCCGATAAACGCAAAGCTTTAGCCGTGCCTAAATAAACAGGGATCGACTTTAAACCCTGACTCCTGTCAAACTCCTCATCTTGTAACGCATAAAATATATCAAATCCACCGGTCCATAAAAAAACCAAAGCACTGAACATAATTGGTGCCACAGCAAACTCAGCTGTTAAAGCCAAGTAAGCGCCAATTGGGGCAAGGCTTAAACCAAGACCTAGTATGAGATGACACAACGGCGTGAAACGTTTGGTGTAACTGTAACCTAATACAACCAACAAAGCAACCGGACTCAAATACAAACAAAGAGGATTAATAAAATACGTACAAACCACAAAAGCTACGCTGCAAAATATCACAAAACCCAAAGCAGCATTGGCACTAATAATGCCTGCCGGAATCTCACGAACAGCAGTGCGCGGATTCTTTTCGTCAAATTTACGATCGATGTAACGATTAAAACCCATGGCAGCACTACGCGCAAACACCATGCACAATACTACCATCACTAATTTTTGCAAAGAAAAAGTTGCTTGGCCGCTGTGAATGGCTAAAAAGAAACCAATGATAGCAAATGGTAAAGCAAAAACAGTATGGCTGAATTTTATAAGAGATAAATAATGTTTGATTTTTTGGATCATTAATCTGTAAATTTAAGGTTAAAATTCTTCGCAAGTCACTTCTCGATACACTTTTTTGCAAGAGGCGGGCAAAAAACCACTCGAAATGACATTGATTTGATTCAACTTCAATTCTCTTAACAGATACAGTCATTTCGAGCAAAAAACGTGCCTCTTTTACGTTTTTTGTATCGAGAAGTGACAATCCTTCCCTAAAAAAATGTATTTTTGCCCTTTAATTTTAAAGATATGTCAGCAAACGCATTAGCCAATAAAGGCCCTATTTCAAACTTTGTTAATCACCATTACAAACACTTTAACGCAGCAGCCTTGGTGGATGCAGCAAAAGGATACGAAACACATTTAACCGAAGGTGGTAAAATGATGGTGACCCTTGCTGGTGCCATGAGTACGGCTGAGTTAGGTAAGTCTTTAGCGGAGATGATCCGCAAAGGTAAGATCGATATTATCTCTTGTACCGGTGCAAACCTGGAAGAAGATATCATGAACTTGGTGGCACATAGCCATTATAAGCGTGTACCAAATTACCGCGACCTATCTCCACAAGAAGAGTGGGATCTTTTAGAGAATCACTATAACCGCGTAACAGATACTTGCATTCCGGAAGAAGAAGCATTTCGTCGTTTACAAAAACATATTTACAAGATCTGGAAAGATGCAGATACAGCAGGTGAGCGTTATTTCCCGCATGAATACATGTACAAGATCTTATTGAGTGGAGAATTGAAACAATATTACGAGATCGACCCGAAAGACAGCTGGATGTTAGCTGCAGCAGAGCGCAATTTACCAATTGTGGTTCCGGGCTGGGAAGACAGCACTATGGGTAATATCTTTGCTTCATATGTGATCAAAGGAGAAATTAAAGCCAGCACTATGAAAAGCGGTATTGAATACATGGCTTGGTTAGCTGATTGGTACCCAAAAAATTCAGGTGGTAAAGGCGTAGGCTTTTTTCAAATTGGTGGTGGTATTGCAGGCGATTTCCCAATTTGTGTTGTACCGATGTTATATCAAGATATGGAAATGCATGATGTTCCGTTCTGGAGCTATTTCTGCCAGATCTCTGATTCAACAACTTCATATGGTTCTTATTCGGGTGCTGTGCCAAACGAAAAGATCACTTGGGGTAAATTAGATATTCATACACCAAAGTTTATTGTAGAGAGTGATGCGACCATTGTAGCTCCGCTTATCTTTGCATGGATATTGGGATGGTAAAAAAATAAGTTTGAAAGTTTAAAAGTTATGAAAGTTGGCCTAGGTCAACTTTTTAACTTTATAAACTATTTAACTTTCCAAACTTGCTAGCTAATACCCATATTTCTCTTTCCAGCGTTGCTGCAAAAATTTTCGGGCTTCGAGTTCGCGGGCGTTATTACCCGGATCGTAAAGCTTTGCGCCTTTGATCTCGTCCGGTAAAAATTCAAGATCGATAAAATTATTCTCAAAGCTATGCGCGTATTGGTAATCCTTACCGTAATTCATGTCCTTCATTAACTTGGTTGGAGCGTTGCGCAAATGCAATGGTACCGGCAGGTCTCCTGTTTTTTCAACCACATCATAGGCATTGGCAATAGCCATGTAACTGGCATTACTTTTAGCAGAGGTAGCTAAGTAAACCACACACTGACTTAATATAATTCGCGACTCAGGCATACCAATGATATTGATCGAATCGAAACATGTTTTAGCCATTAATAACGCATTGGGGTTTGCATTGCCAATATCTTCACTCGCCAAGATCAACATGCGTCGTGCAATAAATGAGATGTCTTCACCACCCTTTAACATGCGCGCCAGATAATACAAGGCCGCATTGGGATCACTACCTCTAATTGATTTGATAAAAGCCGAAATGATATCGTAATGCTGTTCGCCATTTTTGTCGTACAGCGCCAAGTTTTGCTGTATGGTTTGTAATACCAATTCGTTAGTTACCACAATATCATTACTGGTACTGGCATTCACCACTATTTCAAGGGCATTCAATAATTTACGCGCATCGCCTCCACTCACTCTGATCAAAGCGTCTGTTTCTTTTAGATCAATATTCTTTAATTTTAAAACGGCATCACTTTCAATGGCGTGCTTTAATATTCCTATCAGTTCATCTTCACTTAAATGCTCTAAAACATAGATCTGACTTCGCGATAAAAGCGCCGGAATCACTTCAAACGAAGGGTTTTCGGTGGTAGCACCAATTAAAGTAACTACACCTTTTTCTACGGCTGCTAATAACGAATCTTGTTGTGATTTGCTGAAACGGTGGATCTCATCAATGAATAAAACAGGCTTTTCGGTATTGAACATGTTTTTGTCCGATGCCTTTTCAATTACTTCCCTTACATCTTTCACGCCACTATTAATGGCGCTTAAAATATAAAAAGGACGTTTTAATTCATTAGCAATAATTAACGCCAACGATGTTTTTCCAACCCCTGGTGGTCCCCAAAAAATAATGGATGGTAATAAGCGGTTTTTTATGGCGTTGCGCAAAGCACTGCCCTCCCCGATCACTTTTTTCTGTCCGATATATTCACCTAAACTCTGCGGTCTAAGCCTTTCAGCCAGTGGTTGCATGTTAATTTATTTTAACTAATTGTATAAAGATATATTGTAAATATATTACTATCTTAGCAATACTTTATACAATTAAACTATGAATATTAAAGTATTTTCAAAAGCAGCTTTGCTTTTAGTGTTTAGTTTCTACTCTTTTGTTTCAGTTGCACAAAAAGAAAAAGATCCTTTAAATAAACGCGTATTTAATCTTTCTTTAAACGAGGTAAAAGACGGACAACCACAAAAAAAATTACTCCAAGATAAATTAGAATTCAAGGGTGGTAAATTGTTCAGCGATTTTATGTTTGACAAGTACCAATACAAATGGATCAAATATCGTGTTGAAAAAGATTCTATTTATACGGATTCAACCGACACGGAAGTGCGCTTTTTAGCTATCGAAGCTACTGCCACAGATGAATCGAACCAAACCGTGATGATGTCGTTCAATATTTTAGAATGGGATATTGAAGGAACGATCAAGATCACAAAAAACGATAAATTAAAGAAGCACTTTGAGTTTGTTGGTCGCGAAAAAGGCGGTAAACCAAAGAAAGACAAAAAGAACCCACCGGAAAAACAACGCATGGAGGGTGAAGCAGCTGAACCAAAGAAGGAATAGATTGTTATAAAACTATGAAACAATTCAAACATAAATTTAAAATAGCTGTTACATTATTAACGGCTATTTTTTTTACTAGTGCTTGCGCACAAAACAATTCATCAAAACAACCCATGGAAGGAACACCTCAACTTACTAGCGCTAACCCCAATTTAGACTCGGCTACCTTTGGTGCAGGCTGTTTTTGGTGTGTAGAAGCTGTTTTTCAACAATTAAACGGCGTAAAACGCATTGAAAGCGGATACAGTGGTGGCACTGTTAAAAATCCGGCTTACCGCGAAGTTTGTAATGGTACAACCGGACATGCCGAAGTTTGCCGCATTGTGTACGATAAAACTGTAGTAAGCTTTGATGAATTATTAGAGGTCTTTTGGAAAACACACGATCCTACAACTTTAAATCAACAAGGAAATGATCACGGAACACAATACCGTTCGGTGATATTTTATCATAACGATGATCAATTTAATTTAGCCACCAAGTACAAAGAAGAGATCAACGGCAGTGGCGCATACCCATCACCGGTTGTAACCGAAATAAGTCCTTTGATCAACTACTACAAGGCAGAAGATTACCACCAAAATTACTACAAACTCAATGGACAGGAAAGCTATTGCAAATTTGTGATACAACCTAAGGTGGAGAAATTTGAGAAGATCTTTAAGAATAAAGTGAAGAAGTAATTTGATTGAGATCAAATTGAAACTGACTTTTAGCTTAACAATTTGTTCGATAGCATATCGAGAATTATATTAGAACCACGGAGACACTCCGCCGCGGCGGAGACACAGAGAAAAACGTAAAAAAAATGTAACAAAAAAAGCCTCGATTACATCGAGGCTTTTCTTTTATAAAAAACTTATTAAGCTAGTACTTGTCTTGAAATTACTATACGTTGAACTTCACTTGTTCCTTCGTATATCTGAGTGATCTTTGCATCGCGCATCAAACGCTCAACATGGTATTCTTTCACGTAACCGTAACCACCATGCACCTGAACTGCTTCTGTAGTAACCCACATGGCAGTTTCACTTGCAAATACTTTTGCCATCGCGCTTTCCTTATCAAATGGTAAGTGTTGGTCTTTTAACCAAGCCGAACGATAGATCAATAAGCGAGCTGCCTCAATACGAGTAGCCATATCTGCTAACTTAAACTGAATTGCTTGATGTTTGCTGATCTCTTTACCAAATGCTTTTCTTTCTTTTGAATATTGTAAAGCTAATTCGTAAGCTCCACTTGCAATACCTAATGCTTGAGAAGCAATACCGATACGACCACCGCTTAATACACGCATAGCAAACTTAAATCCAAATCCTTCTTCGCCAATACGATTTGCTTTTGGAACTTTTACATTTTCAAACATCAATGAATGTGTATCACTTGCGCGAATACCCATTTTATTTTCTTTAGGACCTACAGTAAAGCCCGGAGCACCTTTTTCAATGATCAAGCAATTGATGCCTTTATGACCAGCTTCCTTATTGGTTTGTACCATTACTAAATAAACCGATGCGCTATTACCGTTAGTGATCCAGTTTTTTGTTCCATTCACTACATAATGATCACCTGCATCAATACCCGTTGTGCGCTGTGAAGTAGCATCACTGCCAGCTTCCGGCTCACTTAAGCAAAACGCGCCAATGATCTCGCCCTTTGCCAATGGCACCAAGTATTTTTGTTTTTGTTCTTCTGTACCAAATTGTTCTAGTCCCCAACATACCAATGAGTTGTTTACACTCATGATAACGCTGCAGCTTGCATCTACTTTACTGATCTCTTCCATTGCTAAAACGTAAGATACAGCATCCATACCGCCTCCGCCATACTTCGGATCAACCATCATTCCTAAGAATCCTAGTTCACCCATTTTCTTTACTTGTTCAGTAGGGAACTTTTGAAGTTCATCACGCTCAATTACACCTGGTTTCAATTCATTTTGCGCAAACTCTCTTGCTGCTTTTTGAATCATTAAGTGCTCTTCAGTTAAATCGAATTGCATAGTATATATTTTAAAGTTTTTAGCTAATTTTACTTGGCACAAATATAAGAGTACTGAGGCATTTTGCAACTTAATTTATTGACTATTTAATTGAAAAATGAACAAAAAATACAGTCTGTAATTGGCGTTATGAGCGGCACATCGCTAGATGGGCTGGATATTGCCTTGTGCGAATTTAACCCAACCAATTCCGCCTACAAACTTGTGGATGCCGTAACTATTGAATACTCAGTAATTTGGAAAGAAAAACTGAGCTCTGTTCAATCGGCATCAGCCCTTGATTACTTTAAACTGAACCACGAATTTGGCGAATTTATTGGCAATGCGGTCAACCAATTTTTAGACGAAAGAAAACTCACGGCAGATGCCATTGCCTCACATGGGCACACAATATTTCACCAGCCGGCAGCCGGAATTTCAACACAAATAGGCAGCGGTGCCAGCATTGCTGCAAAAACAGGACTAACAACAGTTTGCGATTTCAGAAGTTTGGATGTAGCCTTAAACGGACAAGGTGCACCACTTGTGCCAATTGGAGATGCATTGTTGTTTAACGAATACGATGCCTGTTTAAACCTCGGCGGAATAGCCAATATTTCATTTGAAAATGCAAGTAAGCAACGCGCAGCCTTTGATATTTGCATAGCGAATATGATCTTTAATTTTTTGGCAGCCGACAAAAAATTAAGTTACGATAAGGATGGCGAACTTGCTGCTAAAGGCAAAGCAAGTGCGTTATTAGTTTCGGAACTCGATCGTTTGGAGTTTTATACCATACAAGGCGCACGCTCATTGGGCTTTGAATGGTTTGAAGAGAATATTCTCCCAATCTTATCGAAACACGATCAACTTTCAACCGAAGATAAAATGGCGAGCTTTGCTGAACATATTTCATCGCAGATAGCCCAGATCATCAATACCAATAATTTAAGCAAAGTACTAGTTACCGGTGGTGGTGCCTTGAATAAACATTTGATAAAATTACTCGATCAGAAAATAAAAAACCCTGTGATATTGCCTGAGGCAAAGATCATCAACTTTAAAGAAGCGCTTATCTTTGCCTTTTTGGGTCACTTGCGATTGCAGGAGCAAACAAACACGCTAAGATCTGTAACCGGAGCAAGTTCTGACAGTATTGGCGGCGCAGTTTACTACATGAAATAAAAAGAGATCTATTGAAAAAAGCACTTAACATATTCCTTTTCCTCATTACTTCAAGCTACTTGAGTTCGCAAATATCCACTTTTAAAAAAAATGATAAGTGGGGATTAACCAAGGATGGCGCTGAATTTGTGGCGCCCATATACGATACCATTTTACCATTCGACTCTACAAAAAAGATCTGCATGGCCTGCGTTAAAACGCTGAAGCCTAACACCAACAAGTTCATCAAAATGAACAACATGACCATTTTGTGTAAATACCTGAATGAAAAGAATGAGAACCTAGTGATCAAAATAAAACAAGATACCTGTGCTTACTTTAATTATAACAAAAATGCCTTTGCCAATTATACCCGTTTTAAAAACTACATGGTGGTATCGGCAAAAGATAAAAAGTATGTGGTGAACAACAATTTCAAGCAAATAACGTTTACTCCTTACGATGAGATCATCCCTTCTTCAATTATGGATCACTTTATTGTAGAGAACAAAACGGTTGGCGCATCTTATTTGAACGGGGTTATAGACGCGAACGAAAAATTGCTGATACCAATGGAGTACACCCACATCAAAAGCAATCCGTTTGACACTGTGTTTATAGCCTGCACCGGTCAACTCAAATTAATGGGAATAGATGATGTATACGATCTGAACGGGTCAAAAATTCATGCTTTTAACCGCCACATTGATAATGCCAGTAAGAACTTTATTATTCACAAGGTATTTGAACCATTGGAGTACTATATCATTCTGGATCTGAAAACAAAAAAAGAAAAGACCATACATGCCGAAGACATTACCTATCTTGGTAACGATATGGTGAACATTAAAATAAAAGGCAAATACAATAAATGTAATTTGTTTGAATTAGACACTTATCCATTTTTAAATCATGAGTAAAATTAGAGTTGCCATTAATGGCTTTGGACGCATTGGGCGTGTATATTTAAGAATAGCGATCAACAATCCTTCAATTGAAATTGTTGCGATCAACGATCTAACAGATGCTGCAACATTAGCACACTTGTTAAAATACGATTCGGTTCACCGCGCATTCAAAGGAACGGTTAAAGCCGGTAAAGATTTTATTGAAGTGAATGGAAAGCAAATAAAGATCACTTCTTCAAAAGACCCTGCCACATTACCTTGGAAGGAAATGAATATTGACGTGGTGATCGAATCTACTGGTCATTTTACCGACGAAGCGAGCGCTCGCAAACACATTGAGGCAGGTGCAAAAAAAGTGATCTTATCTGCTCCTGCAAAAGATGATAACATTAAATCGATTGTATTGGGTGTAAACGACAACACACTTACCAAAGAGGATATAATCGTTTCAAATGCCAGCTGTACAACCAATTGCGCAGCACCTATGCTAAAGGTGTTAGAACAATTTGGGATCGAAGATGCTTTCATCACTACTGTTCACTCCTACACAAACGACCAACGTATACATGATGCACCGCATAAAGACTTGAGAAGAGCAAGAGCTGCAGCGATGAGCATTATCCCCACCTCAACCGGTGCGGCAAAAGCCATAACCAAAATATTTCCTGAACTGGAAGGAAAAATTGGTGGCTGCGGTATGCGTGTGCCTGTGCCAGATGGTTCGTTAACAGACATTACCTGTGTACTTGAAAAGATTCCAAGTGTAGAACAGATCAATAAAGCATTTAAGGATGCTTCTGAAACATATTTAAAAGGCATTTTAGAATACACCGAAGACCCTATTGTTGGTGTAGATGTGATTGGCAACCCTCACAGTACATTATTTGATGCGGAGTTTACCAGTGTGGTGAATAACCTCGTAAAAGTTATTGCCTGGTACGATAACGAATTTGGCTATAGCACCCGCTTAGTGGAATTGACGAAAAAAATGGGAAGTTAAATTTTTGTTTAATTCGTGTTCATTAATTCAGGATCCTGATCTGCCGGTTTGATGTAATTACTGATCACCTTATGTAACACATAGATCAATGGTATCAAGGCAACCGCCACCATTAATTTAAATACGTAACCAATGGATGCGTTGTGCATGAACTCGCCGAACGCCCATTTACCGGGCAATACAAAGGCAATAAATTGCACAATAAAGGTATCGAATAACTGACTAATAACTGTACTTGCGGTAGCCCTCAACCAGATCATTTTACCATTAGTGAGTTTACGAAACACCCAAAAAAAGTACACATCAATTAATTGCGAACATAAAAAAGCAACTATGCTGCCAATGATGATCCACTGACTTTGCCCAAAAACTGTTTGAAAAGCTGCATCGCTAACAGGACTAAAAGATGTGGCCGGCATGCCAATACCAATAGTGATCAAAAAATAGGTGTAAATAATTAAGCCAATGGTAATGAAGGTAAGTTTGCGCACCCCGCTTTTACCATAGTACTCGTTAATAAGATCGGTGAGTAAAAAAACAACTGGCCATAAAATAATACCTAAACTTTGCGTGAACAAACCAAAGAACTGTACCAGCTTTCCCCCTATTAACTCAGCCACAATGGCATTGGTGACAAAAAATCCGGCAAGGATAATAAAAACAATATCTTTTCGGTTTGTTAAATTCATTTTACTGTGCGCTGTTTTTTGGGTAAAGCAAATAAAACATGCTTAAGCACAACACTAAATTCAAAATAATGTTTAAGGTCGCCCAGGTTATATTGCCTTGCTTCAATAAGGTAAAGGTTTCGTAACTGAAGGTGGAAAAGGTACTTAAACCACCGCAAATACCGGTAAGTACAAATAATTTAAAAGAAGGACTCACATCAAACTTAATGGCAAAGAATTTAAACGACACCGCAAATACTAAGCAGGCTATTACATTGGCCAATAAAGTTGAAAGTGGTAAAGCCAATGTTGATTTGGTAAAAAGCAAACCTAACACATAACGCATCAAGCTGCCCAATCCTCCCCCAATAAAAACGGCTAAAAAATTCATGGGTTTAAATTAAGGAAAATAAGAATAGGTTGATAAATGGAACTGTAGTTTGTTGGTGAAAACACCAACAGGGGCATAAGAATAAATTATTGGGGATTTTTTGTAACTTCATACAATAAAAACATGGCAAAACGATTCCTTGTACTTATTTTGTTTATTACTTATTCTGTTTCATTTTCTCAGATAGACCTAGTGACAGAAATGGTTAATAATAATTACCAATTAGTCAAGGTTAAGTATAAAGACAATAGCAATACACTTGCAGAATATATTAAAGCAGGGGAAAGCATGCAGTTAAAGATTCCAAACTTCAAAATGCAAGGATTCGTTTATGACTCTACTAATATCGTGCAAAAGAAATCGATTAGAGGTGCCAAATACACAAATAATGACACGTTGCTGGTATACGATTGGGATTTCCAATGTAACTTATTACCTTACTACGCCGTGTGCAAATACAAATTCAATAAAAAAGATTCTACCTTAACTTTCTATAAAATCAACTATTTTGATGTGCCCAAGAAAGAGAAAAAGGTAACTAATGGTATCAGGAATTTTAAAGTTGTGAATGTGAAAAAGGAAGAAATAATTTTACTAGATAAAGATAATACCGATGTCTCGCGATTATTCTTCTTAAAAAAGAAAGATAAATAACCAATCCATTTTGGCCTTTGTTGGAGTTTTCACCAACAAAAAATCACTTCACCCCAGCTCTTCTTTTCTTCTCTTTAATGATCAAGCCAAGCTCGCGACCTGTTTGTCCTTTTACACTGGTATTTTCTTGTGCACGGCGAATTAAGTATGGTAATACCTCTTTAACCGGACCATATGGCACATATTTAGCCACATTGTATTTGCTTTGAGATAGGTTGTAACTAATATGATCGCTCATACCTAATAACTGCGAAAAGAAAATGCGTTTATCGTCGTTTGCCAATTTTTTGGCCGCCATTAATTCTACTAATTTTAAACTACTCGCTTCGTTATGTGTACCGGCACAAACAGCCATGTTATCAATATTCTCCACACAAAATTCTAAAGCGCGGTTATAATCTGCGTCACTCGATTCTTTATCTTTTTGAATGGGTGATGGATAGTTCATTTGTGCAGCACGTTCACGTTCCTTTTCCATGTATGCACCACGCACCAATTTGGCCCCTACTTTGTAGCCATTTTGTTTACCGTGAGCCAAAGAGTCCTTTAGGTATTGTAAACGATCGTGGCGGTAATATTGAAAGGTGTTGTAAACGATCACTTTGGTTTTATTGAATTGCGTCATGTTTTCGTTGGCCAGGTCATCAATGGCAATTTGTATCCAGCTTTCTTCGGCATCTATAAAAATAGGCTGATCGGCTTCTGCCGCTGCTTTGCAAATGGCATTCACGCGCTGTTTCACTCTCTCCCACTCTGCCTGCTCAGTTGTGTTTAGGGTTTCTTTTGCTGTTACTTTTCGTAATAATTCAAAACGGGCTAAACCGGTTACCTTGAACACACAAAACGGGATGTATTGATGATCTTTTGCTTTTTTAATGGTATCTAAGGTTTCGGTTACACAATGGTCAAAATCGGCCTCACTCTCTTTTCCTTCTACACTATAATCCAAAATAGTACCAATATTATATACACCTAATTGCTGTATGGTTCTCTCGCAATCGTAAATATCCTCTCCCCCAACAAATTGCTTAAAAATGGTGTTTTTGATAAGGCCCTTAAATCCAATATTCAAGGCTAAAGGCGTTACTTTTGCCCCAAATTTTACCAAAAGTGGGTTTCCGATCAGTTTAAACAACCAATACGACTTGCTTAGTTCGCTATTGGTTTTGGCCTTAAAGGCAATTTCGGTGTTATCGAAAGAAATCATACACAAATATAAAGAGTTATTGATTTAAAAAACTGCTTTTGGTCAACTATTCTGACCCAAAACGGGTTTAATTAAATGGGCGTAAATTGTTAATAACTATTTATATGGGGTTTAGATTAATAATATATTTTTAGTCCCATGTCAGTACAGCAACAAGAAGAAACCGAAAAACTTTACTATACCATTAGTGAAGTTTCGCAGCTATTCGATATCAATGCGAGTACGATCCGTTTTTACGAAAAGGAGTTCAATTTAAAGCCTACCAAAAACAAGAAAGGCAACCGCCTTTTTACGAAGAAAGACATAGAGAATATCTACAAAATTGTTGACTTGGTAAAAAGCAAGGGATTTACCTTACAAGGAGCCAAGGAACAATTAAAGAAATTCGATAAAACCGATGCTGAGGAGGTAAAACAGCAGGTAATTGAGAAACTTCTGGCTATCAAGGCACAATTACTCAAAATTAAAGAGCAGCTTTAATTCTTGCTGCATACTATTTCATTTATTTTCACGTTTTTATCCTAAATTTGCCCTTCGTATACGTTCAGGGACCCTGATTTACTATTGAAAAAATTCGCTACATATTTGATCTTATTCATTGTTGGGCTTTCGCTTTGTTTTGAATTAACTTCGTGCAAAAAAGACAAGTTAATTACCGATTCTTCTGCCAGTTTGGAGTTTTCGGCCGATTCGGTATTATTTGATACTGTTTTTACAACAATTGGCTCCAGCACCCAAAACATCAGGGTTCGCAATAAAAACAAACAACGCATAAAGATTAGTAACATTTCGCTTCAAAAAGGAAGTTCATCGCAGTTCATCATTAATGTGGATGGCGCTAAAGGAACCAGTTTTAATGATATTGAGATTGCCGCAAACGATAGCTTGTATATTTTTATACAAGTGAATGTAAACCCAACCAGTGCCACTTCGCCTTTGATCATTTCGGATGCTATTCTTTTTTCAGTGAATGGAAATTCACAAAGTGTGTATTTAGAAGCATGGGGTCAGGATGCCTACTACCACTACCCTAACAGAACTATCAAATTTAAAGACGGAAGCTATTTGCCGTATTCGATCATTAGCAGCAACCCAAATGTAGATACCACCTGGTTAAATGACAAGCCCCATGTGATCTATGGTTGGTTGGTGGTTGACAGTGCGCAAAAACTCACCATTAATGCCGGCACCAAATTATACTTTAACAACAAGGCAGGCTTATGGGTTTACCGCTTTGGTACCTTAAAAGTAAAAGGGACCTTGGGTAATGAAGTATTATTTACCGGGGCACGCCGCGAAAAAGACTATGCCGATGAGCCTGGGCAATGGGATCGAATTTGGATAAATGAAGGAAGTTTGAACAACGAGATAGATTATGCCATTATCAAAAATGGTTATATAGGCATACAAGCAGAACTGTTAGGAAATGATTTTAACGAAGACAAACGTGTGCGAATTACCAACACCAAAATACAGAACATGAGTAAGTGGGGTATTTATGGTTTTGCGTTTAATATTTATGGGGGAAACAATGTTGTTACGAACTGCCAGGAACACTGCTTGAATTTGGCCTTGGGTGGAAACTACACCTTTGTTCATTGCACCTTTGCCAATTACTGGAATAAAGAGGAGAATAGAACACTTACTACTTTAAAGATAAACAACTATACCCCACAACAAGTATTACCGTTGGATACGTGCTATTTTGGTAATTGCATCATTGAAGGTAATTTGGCAAGCGGCAGTGAAATTACATTAGACATCAATGCCTCAAATGCATCTTTACCACCTAAATACTTTTTTAGTAATTGTATGATGCGAACCACTATGAATTTGAGTGATGTGAGCAAATTTGACGCCAATTTAAAAAATGTTCATTGCGATTTTGCCGATGTAGCCAACTACAATTTTAGTATTGGTGCAAATACGCTTGTAGGTCCGCTTACCGGCACCAATGCTGCAACTGATGCATCTAAATTTTCTTTAGATATAAAGGGAGTTTCAAGAACAACAGCACCTTATTTTGCCGGAGCTTACAATAAATAAAAAGTAAAGCGAAAATAGCTTAACTTTGCGTTAAGTTTAAAAAATGAAAGACGTTTACATGATACACTTTACATTACCCGATCACTTTAACAGTGAGATGTGGGATGTAATTCCGGCTCAACGCTTAATGGTAAATGAGTTATTGGAACAACGTGTTATTTTAAATTATTCGTTAGACATGGATCGTCGCAATTTATGGGTATTCATGGCAGCAGCCGATCTTTTTGAAGCAAATGCCATCATTAAGAAATTCCCGATCTTTAAATTTGTGACAGTTCGTATTCACGAATTAGCATTCTATGACTCTGCGCCAATAGGCCTGCCAGACCTGATCTTGAATTGATCAAACACTTCACACCTCCTTGCTCTCGTTTTTTTTCGGTTTTCGTATAAGTATCTTTTGATATTTTGTTACACTGTTGTTTTACATTTAATTACTAACAAGGGTATTTATAATTATTCTTACTTTTTTTCGTAACTAATTTTTCTATTCATTCTTATGAGTCATAATAAAAACACAACATTATGGCATCACACAAAGAATCACCCAGACAAAAAATGATCGGCATGATGTACCTCGTGCTGACCGCCTTACTGGCGCTAAACGTATCTGATCAGGTTTTAAAAGGCTTCATCACAGTAGACGAAGGCATTGATAAATCTAAAAAGATCATCAGTCAAAATAATTTACAAATTGAAGAAGCGTTTAAACAATACGTTAACGACGGCAATGTAGAAGCAAAGCCCTATTACGAAAAATGCGTTGAGTCGCGCACTAAGATCGAGCAACTGATCACTTACATTGACAAAATGAAGTACATGCTTATCAGTAAAACAGAAAACACAACAAAGCCGGACACGGTTCAATTGCGATTTATGAAAAAATTGGATGACTTTGATACGCCCACTCAATTATTCATTGGTAGCGATGAAGCTAATCCCAAAACCAGCATCCACACTGCGTTTGAACTCAAACAAAACCTAACTCATCTGAGTTCTGATCTCGAAAAAATGATCGTTGAACTTAAAACATCAGATAAAATAGATCATGCCGATGGTAATAGTCTGATCGATAAGATCAATACCATAAAACCGGTTGATCGAAATAGCATGGAAGATGGAATAAAGATGAACTGGATCATGGATAATTTTTATAACATTCCAACAGCCGCTGTGATCACCAATTTTGACAAGATACAAACAGACTTAAAGAATGTGGAATCGGAATTGTTCCGTGTATTGGCCGCGTCGTCCAGCAAGTATTTATTTAAGGTTAGTAAACTCCAAGCAAAAGTTTTGGCACCTAACTCTTATGTTCAAACAGGCCAAGCATTCAAAGCAGATATTCTTCTTTCGGCATCCAGTAATGATCTTACCTCTGACCGCATGAAAGTATTGATAGGTGCAGAATACGACACCCTTCAGAAAAAACTAACAAAACCTGGGGAAGCCATTTCAATAGCTGATGGTATTGGCAAATATGAGGTAGTGGGCACTGGGCAAGGCCCACAAAACTTTAAGGGTGTGATCGAATACAAGAATCCGAAAGGCAGTATCGATTATTATCCATTCTCTTACTCATATATGGTTGCCGCTCCATTCAGTGCCATCGGTGCAGACAACATGAATGTGATGTATGTAGGCGTAGATAATCCTGTAACAGCATCTGCTGCGGGTTTTGCACCTACTGATCTTAGTGTGAACATTTCGGGATGTGGCGCAAAAGTGAAACTTACGAGTGCCGGAAAATACGTGATCAGTGCTTCAAGCACCGGTACTTGTTTAATGACGGTGATGGCAAAAACACCGGAAGGAATGAAACAACAAGGTCCGCCGAAGGTGTTTCGAGTAAAGGCCATCCCGCCGCCTGTTGCAAAAATAAATGGGAAACCTGTATTATCAACACTTGAATTAAAGACCACCGAGCTCAACACCATTAACTCACTAGGCGCTATTTGTATGGGTTTTGAATTTCCGGTAAATGCCGTTATAAAAGAAGCAACAATTATTGCTACTGATAAGAATGGCGCATTGATCGAAGAAAAAATCACATCACCTATCTTAACAGCTCGTGCACAAGAGATCATCAGAGGTATTGGTCCGGGTAAAAGAGCCTTTATTGAAGGGATCAAAGTGAGCATCAATGGGCAGATTGTAACAGCGCCGGATGTGATCATTAAACGGAAACGATAGATAATACACAAGCACATCTGTTTTTGATCATAAAAAAACACCTATACGCTTTGTATAGGTGTTTTTAATTTATGAATGCCTTCAATTAAGAAACAGGCGGAACAACATCTGAATCGCTTTTTGTTTCAGTAGGTTTTTCTTCCACAACCGGAATAGTTACAACAGGTTGTTTTTTAAACTCTTCTTCTACTTTTTCAAACGGACGTTTCCCGAATATCTCCTCAAGATCCTCTTTAAAGATCACTTCCTTTTCTAATAATTTCTCAGCAAGAGTTACCAGTTTATCTTTGTTGATGATGAGGATCTGCTTGGTTTTTGCATAAGCAATATCAATCATCTTCTTCACCTCTTCGTCAATCGTTTTTGCTGTTTGTTCGCTGTACGGCTTATTGAAGTTGTATTCACTTTGTCCTGAACTATCGTAAAAACTAATATTTCCGATCTTATCGTTCATACCGTAATAAATAATACTGGCGTAAGCTTGTTTGGTTATTTTTTCGAGGTCGCTTAACGCACCTGTACTCACTTTTCCAAATATAACTTCTTCGGCAGCTCTTCCGCCTAAAGCAGCACACATCTCATCTAATATCTGATCAGACGTAGTGATCTGTCTCTCCTCCGGTAAATACCAAGCTGCGCCTAAACTACGACCACGAGGCACAATAGTAACCTTTACTAAAGGACTTGCGTGCTCTAACATCCAACTTACTGTAGCATGTCCGGCTTCGTGATACGCGATCACTTTCTTTTCGTGTTTAGTAATGATCTTGTTTTTCTTTTCTAAACCTGCAATGATACGATCTACTGCATCTAAGAAATCTTGTTTAGTTACTTGCTTCTTATTTCCACGTGCCGCGATTAAGGCTGCTTCGTTACAAATATTCGCAATATCAGCCCCACTAAAGCCAGGTGTTTGACGAGCTAAAAACTCAACATCCACGCTGTCATCCATTTTAATTTTCTTTAAATGCACTTTAAATATCTCTAAACGCTCATTCAAATCAGGCATATCTACGTAGATCTGTCTGTCAAAACGACCAGCACGCATCAAGGCTCTGTCTAAGATATCGGCACGATTGGTAGCTGCTAAAATAATAACACCGCTATTCGTTCCAAAACCATCCATTTCGGTCAATAATTGGTTCAAGGTATTCTCACGCTCATCATTTGAACCTGCAGAAACGCTCTTACCTCTAGCACGACCGATCGCATCGATCTCATCAATAAAAATGATACATGGTGCTTTTTCCTTTGCATTGCGGAAAAGGTCACGCACACGTGATGCACCTACTCCAACGAACATCTCCACAAAATCTGAACCCGACAAAGAGAAGAACGGAACTTTTGCTTCACCCGCTACTGCTTTAGCCAACAAGGTTTTACCGGTACCCGGAGGTCCAACTAACAAAGCACCTTTTGGGATCTTAGCACCAAGGTCGGTATACTTCTTCGGATTCTTTAAAAAATCAACGATCTCCATTACCTCTAACTTAGCGCCATCTAAACCGGCTACATCGTTAAATGTAATGTTCACATTGGTATCTTTATCAAACAGAACCGCACGTGATTTACCAATACTGAATATCTGACCGGGGCCGCCACTGCCGCCTCCACCGCCCATTCGGCGCATCATAAAGATCCATAATGCAACCATGATAACGATCGGTAAGATCCATGAAATGCTTTCTGACCAACTTGATTCTTCTGAACTTCTGGCATAAACCTGACGCTCTTTTGGTATTCCAGCTTCGTTCTGGATCTTTTCAATACGTTGCAAGAAATTATCTACCGACGGAACTGAAACAATGAAATGCGGACCACGGTTTGATTTTTCAAACAGTGATTTTCCAGTAGCTTTATCTTTATAGCGATCGCAAGCAGCTAAACTGTCAGGGTTAATGCTGATCTTAGCTAATGACTTGTTCACGATGTTGATATCAACAACATCGCCCTTTGCCAGCATCTCTTGCTCAAATACAGGAGTAGAAATTTCTTTCACTCTTGGACTGAATCCGGTGCCGTAAAATGTAACAAACAACAAAACCACTATCACCACGCCGTATATCCAATAAAAGTTATTGCCGCCTTTATTGCCTTGGCCACCTCCGCCAAAAGGGCTGTTTTGTTTACCAAATTTTTCTTTCATGCGATCGAATTGTTTCTTACGCTCTTCTTCGTTTGAAAGTTTATGATTTGGGTCTTTAGGATCCTCAGTATTTAAATCGTTACTCATGTTTAATTTTAAATTTTAATCAATCGTTTGTATTTCGGCATCGCCCCACAATCCTTCAATGTTATAGTATTCACGTGTTTCTCTTAAAAAAACATGCACTACGATGTTGATGTAATCGATCAAGATCCATTCGCCATTTTGTTGTCCTTCTGAATGATATGGCTTCTCTCCGGTTTTTTTAACCACTACATCCTCAACACTATCAGCGATCGCATTTACGTGTGTATTACTATCGGCATCACATATAACAAAATAATCTGCTATACGGTTCTCGATATTGGATAAATTTAACACGGTAATATTCTTTGCCTTCTTTTCTTGCATTCCATCAATGATCGAATCCAACAAACCGTTGGTTTGCTTTTTAGAAGATGATTTAAGCGGGCGCTTAGATGGCTTTTTCTTTTCAGAGTTAGCGATCATATTCGCTTGACGGAAATTAAACTCTTTTTCGGCTGCTTTTGTTTTTAATGCAACTTTACTTGTTTTGCTTGCTGCTGCTTTTTTAACCGCCGCTTTTTTTGCAGCTGATTTTTTAGGCGCACCTTTTGCCAAAGATGTTAATTTTTTTGCTGCCGGTTTTTTTGCTGCTGTTTTCTTTACTATTTTTTTAGCCATAAAAGGTTTATTCGCTTACTCTGTATTGTTAATTTTTAGTACGTTTACATTAAAGAACAAATTTAACCTTTTTGGCTTAATGGAAACACTATTTATTGGACAAAATGCTATTTATTTGCCTTCGGTAGAAAGCACCAATTCTTATGCCATTGAGCTGTTAAAGAACGTTAACCTTGTTGATGGTTCGGTTGTATACACTACAAACCAAACCCACGGAAAAGGACAACGGGGTAACACCTGGATATGCGAACCCGGGCTAAACTTAGCCTTATCCATTGTATTAAAACCACAGTTTTTAGGCATCAAAAAAGTACATTTTTTATATATCATTTCAGCATTGGCGGTGCATGACTTAATGGCGCAAATGCTGAACAGTAGCCAATATGACATAAAAATAAAATGGCCAAATGACATATTGGTAAATTCAAAAAAAATTGCCGGAATTTTGAATGAGAACATTATACAAAACAGCGGCATTAGTTATAGCGTGATAGGCATTGGTTTAAATGTGAATCAAACGCACTTTGGAGAGCTAACAAGCGCTACCTCTTTAAAAACACTCATCCATTCGAGTACCGATACCCGGTCGATCTTAAATGATCTGTGCCGACATTTTGAGCATTATTACTTAAAATTAAAAAACGAGCATTATACCGAGCTTTTGGAAGATTATTATCGCCATTTATATAAACTAAACAGCACTCATCGCTTTATCATAGACGGTAAAGAGATGGAGCTCACGATTAAAGGCATCAATGATTCAGGGAAATTGCATCTCATGGATGCGAAAAATGAAGATCACTATTTTGATGTGAAAGAGATCAAGTGGCTTTAATAAAAACCACTTGATCCAACTTACTTCATTTCATTTAAAATATTCGTGCTTTCGAAGATATATGCATCTTTTGCCACATTCTTCACCCAACGTGTCTCTCTGCCTGTTCGAGCTGTATCTGCAGACATTTTAGCAATATCCTCTTCCATTAAATACGCACTAAAATCTTTGATCTCTTTGCGCACATCTTCATACTTTTTATTTTGATCACGGAAATATTTTTGTTCTGCTCTGTATTTTTCAAGCTTTAAACTTACCTTGGTATCATCTTTTCTGGATTTCACATCCTTTGATCGTTCTTCTATCAATTTAAATGGTTCGCTTTTCTTCAAACGTGCTGCCGTGTTCTTTGCCAATTTATCGTAGTTAATACTCTTAAACTCGGTGTAATTAGCCTTATTGATCTCGTCCCAAGGCATCGGATTGTCTAACTCACGCTCACCAAGATCGATCAAAGCGTAAGGATCGGGTAATAAAACATCCGGTGTTACACCCTTTAATTGAGTTGAACCACCATTGATACGGTAGAATTTTTGCTGGGTAACCTTTACTTGCCCAATTGGTTTAATGGTATCAAACTGAGGTAACAAATAATAATCCAGATCAATGAAAGACTGCACAGTGCCCTTACCAAATGTTGGTGTACCAATGATCACCGCACGTTTGTAATCTTGCATGGCAGCCGCTAGTATCTCACTTGCACTCGCACTTCCATGATTCACCATTACAGCAAGCGGACCATCCCAGGCAATTTCAGAATTATAATCTTCCATCACTTTTACATGACTGGCTCTGTCTTTTACCTGAACCACCGGTCCTTTATTAAAGAACAATCCTGCCATTTCAACCACTTCTTGTAAAGAGCCACCACCATTGTCACGCAAATCAACGATCAACGATTTCACACCTTGCTTCTTCAGTTTCTCGATCTCTTTTCTTACATCCTTTGAACAATAACGAGCCGAGCTTGGATCCATCCGGCTGAAATTAGTGTAGAACGTAGGCAGATAAATATAACCGATCTTACTCTTATTATTCAATACAGCACTCTTCGCAAAGGTGTCTTCCATGTCAATTACATCGCGAATGATTGGTATAACCTTAATTGTGCCATCTGGCTTTTTAACGGTTAATCTTACTTCTGTTCCTTTCTTACCTTTTATCAATTCAATTGCCTCATCTATCTCCATATCCGTTATATCAACAGGTGGCGCAGCTCCTTGACCAACTTTTTGAATTTCATCCCCTGCCTTAAGTTCGCCCTGCTTATGACTTGGTGTACCTAATAAAATATCACTCACTTTTAAAGGACCTTCCGGCATTTTCTGTAAACGTGCGCCAATTCCTTCAAACTGGCCACTCATAGCCTGGTCGAATTTTTTCTTTTCCTTTGGTGCAAAATACTCCGTGTGCGGATCGTATGTGCCGGTGATGGCATTGGCATAGATCGCAAAACGATCTTTGGATGTTAACTTGTTATAGTACTTAAATAAATTATCGTTCGCTTTTATAGTTGCTAATCTAGCTTCCGCTTCTAAAGAGTCGAATGGCTTTACTTTGTAAGATGTATCTTTCTTTTCAATAGCTGTTTCTTGACGGTACATGGCTCCATCCAATCGTGTGAGCACTTGATACTTCAGCATCTTGTGCCATTCGGCTTTCAATTCGTCGATAGACTTCGCGAAACCAGCTTTCTCGCCATCTGTTTCAAACTCCTCCTCTTTTGAATAATCCAGCGGTTTAGATAAATATTCTTTATACCAAGATTCTTTCTCTTTGATACGTTTTGTGATCACGTCAACCGAAACTTTATAGAACTGGTGATTTTGTGCCTGAATTTGATCATCCAGCATGCGTCTGCTTTTCATCATTTCATCCACATCCGATTGCAGCAAAAACTTCTTTGATCCGTCGATGCGTTTTAAATACAGATCAAATACCTTTTCACTAAAAGCATCATCAATTTTAATTGGTGTGTAGTGATTTTGGCTTAAACCGCCTAACAATATCTCAAGTACAACATCGTTTTTATCAAATACATATTTTACAATTGTAAATGATGAGAGAACTATAATAAGAGGAACAAAAACTATTTTCTTTCCTAATTGAGCAATAACCTTACGCATATACACAAATTTAATTACTTTGATGCACAATAACTAGTTTTTCCACACTAAATATGACCGCACATCCACTTGGCCTGTTTAAATTTTGTTAAATGAATATTGATCAATAAGTGACCAATAAGTATACTTTAGTGGAAATTAATTTTATATGATCGATTTTTCTAGAGCTGAATTAACGCATTTTGCGATACACTATGTTGGAAACAAAGGGATGGGTGAAGAACTGACCTTGAGTGAGGAAACCATTTCGTTTAAAGATGAGTTCATTAAAGAAACATTGCTACGTTATTTCCTTTCACCGTTTAAAACGGATATTTACCACAAGTTTAAAGAGCGCATTGATATCAGTATTGACAGTGTGGGTAATTTAAGCGAAGACCTTTTTAAATCGCGTAAAGAATTTATTGAGATCAGTCAGAAAGTTGCCAAACACTTATACGACCAGAGTATGCACGCCAAAATAAAAGGCGGTGAGTTTTACGTTTGCTATTTTAAAGACGCTATGGTGGATGGAGAGTTGACAGATGCGATCGGTTATTTTAAAACAGAGAACAAAGAAACCTTTTTAAAAGTATACCAACACGTAAACAGCTTTGATGTAGAATACGAGAACGGGATCGACATCAACAAACTAGATAAAGGTGCTTTGGTTTTCAATATTGACAAAGACAAAGGATTTAAGTTAAGCATTATTGACAACAACAACCGCAATGCCGAATGCGCTTTGTATTGGGAAGAAGATTTTTTAGGTGCTAAACTTAAAGAGAACGGCTATTACTTTACGAAAAACTTTATTGATGCATCGCGTGGTTTTTGTGAAGAAGTGCTGACAGAAAACAACAATGTGAGTAAGCAAGATCAAATGATGATGCTGAATAAAAGTACCGGTTATTTTAAAGAGAAAGATAAATTCAACGTAAAGGAATTTGAGAAAGAGGTATTAGTAGAACCTGATCTGATAAGTGCATTTAGCGAATACCGTCATAATTTTAACGATAAATTTGACCTCACCGCCATTGACGAATTTGACGTGTCGCCTACGGCAGTGAAGAAAAACCAGAAGTACATGAAGAGTGTGGTGAAGCTAGATAAGAATTTTCACATCTACATTCATGGTCGCCACGACTACGTAGAAAAAGGTTACGATGATGATAAAGGAATGAAGTATTACAAATTGTTCTTTACAAACGAGCAATAACATTTTAAGACTTCGATAATTCTTTCGCTCTCTTCTCGGCTTCCAATATGCCATTGATGAGACTTTCCTTCAATTTTAATTCGTCAAATTTCGAAAGCGCTGCTTCGGTTGTGCCACCTTTAGATGCAACGGAACTGATGAGATCTTTTAAATTACTTTCGGACGTATTCATTAAATGAAAAGCGCCATTCATGGTTTGCTTCACAAGCATGGATGCATAATGTTCGTCAATTCCCATTTGTTTACCCGCTTCTATCATTGCACTTACAATGTAATAAAAATACGCTGGTCCGCTTCCGCTTAAGGCAGTTACTGCATCGAGTTTACTTTCATCTTCAAAGAAAATGGTTTTACCGGTACTGTTCAGTAAATTATCTGCTTTTAAGATATCCTTCATGTTGGTTTCTTTACTGGCGGTAAAGCCGGTAATACCCATACCCAATTGCGCCGGAGTATTAGGCATAGCACGAATAACCGAATCATGACCTAAATTACTTTTGATGTCGCTTATTGTGATACCTGCCATAATTGAGATCACCAATTGCGAAGACTGTATATGTTTTTTAAGATCGGCATAGATCCATTTGGCATCCTGGGGTTTGATCGCCAATATGATGGTATCAAAATCCTTAATGCGTTCATCTATTTTGTTTGCCACATTACCAAAAGGTCTTAAACGGTCTTTGATCTCAGCGTTCTTTTCGATCAATAAAATTTCACTTTGCGAAACAATACTATCTTTTAAAAATGCTTTGGCATAGGTTAAACCCATGTTGCCACAGCCTATAATAGCGATCTTTATCATAATTCAATTCAATAAGAGTGTAAAGGTAAGTTTTTAATTTAATGCCGATAATTACATCTTCATTTTAATATGCGGGATATTATCTTCGAGATATGCTTCGCCTGTTTCTTTAAAACCAAGCTCATTATAAAACTTGAGGAGATACAATTGAGCGGAGATGGTGATGTGTTGTATATTGAATTGCCTTTTTGTTTCTTCGATAGCACCGCGCATCAGTTCCTTGCCAACAGCCTTGGCTCTGAATTCCGGATCAACCACTACCCTTCCAATAGAAGCCTCCGAATAAGAAATGCCTGGCGGGATCAAACGTGCATAAGCTACAATTTTATCATTATTAGATCCGTAAAAGTGCAAAGCTCTTTGATCGGTATCATCCATATCTTGATATGCGCAAGTTTGCTCCACTACAAATACTTTAGAGCGTAATTGCAAAATGGCATAAAGTTCGTTTACGCTTAATTCATCAAATTTTTTGGTGATCCACTTCATTAGTAATTTCCAATTGACAACATCACCAACGTACAAGCATTAACACACTCAATACCTTTTGCTGAAGCTAATTTTTCTAATTCATCATTCTCTGCACCCGGATTAAAAATGATCCGCTTTGGTTTCAAGGAAAAAATATACGGATACCATTCCTTTTGATTATGTGCCGATAAATATATAGTAACCGTATCCACATCTTCCGGAACAGGCTTATCTGTCAAGATCGATTCCCCTTCTATGATTCCGGCCTTGATGCCAATAGGATACACTTTATGTCCGTATGCTTTTAATTTAGCCGTAGCCATGTAACTATATCGATCGTGCTTTGGAGATGCTCCTAGAATTGCGGTAGGTTTCATTTATTCGGTATAATTTAATTCTTTAGCAAAGGTCTCATCTAAACGGTAACAAGCCCAATATGCTAAAGCAAATACAATAACCCCAATAATAAGTGATGCATTAACCAAACCCAAACTAGGCTTCATAGATGAACTGGCAATTGCCATTAATGTAACAGAGCCACGCACAAAATTGGGTGCGGTTGTAGTAACGGTTGAGCGAATGTTGGTGCCAAATAATTCGGAAGCACTGCTCATAAACACAGCCCAATAGCCGGTTGCGAAACCAATGCAGAAGACGATACTGTAAAATACCACAATAGAAATACTAGCGAACAAATAATACAGAATACTGAACAGAAGCGTCATGGAAATAAAAATGAACAGAACCTTTTTACGCGAACGCATTTTCTGACTCATGATACCACTTACCACATCGCCAATGGTAATACCAATGTAAGCCACCATAATAGGGATCTTTCCTTGAGTTGGTCCGTTCTCAAGACCAAGCGCAGCAGACATCTCCGGAGCAAACTGAACCAGGAAATACATCACAAACCAAACCGGCACTGCAATCAAAATCACATTTAAATATTTAAAAAGCAACTTGGGGTGTGAGAACAGATAAAAGAAATTCCCCTTCTTCACACTCTTGTCTTTTTTTACTTCGCTGAACATGCCACTTTCAAATACACCAATACGCATAAATAAAAGCATTAAACCCATGCCGCCACCAATAAAATAACTCACCCGCCAATTATCAATGGCAATGGTTGTTAAACCTGCTACAACTGCGCCAAACAAACCAATTGAAGCCACAATGGTGGTGCCAATTCCTCTGTCTTCCTTCTTCATAGTTTCGCTTATGAGCGTTATACCCGCACCTAATTCACCGGCTAAACCAAAACCGGAAACAAAACGAAGGATACCATACCAAAATGTATCGTGTACAAATCCATTGGCAATATTAGCAATAGAGTATGTGATGATACTTCCGAACAAAACAGATAAGCGACCTTTTTTATCGCCCAAAATTCCCCAGAACAATCCACCAACGATCATACCGATCATTTGGTAGCTAAGTAAACTTGAACCGATATCGGCCACTTGCTTTTTTAATTCAACGGGATCATGAATGACCGGTGCTAAAATATCCGTTAAGCTGGCCACACGCTCCATGCCAAACAAAACCAGATCATAGATATCCACAAAATAACCCAAGGCTGCAACAACAACTATTTTACTAAACGAACTTTTAAACTGTTTGTACATGTTATTTGTCTTTACTAATTAATTTATCGATGGCATCATCTGTGCAGCCATTCGGGTAATTGATCTTTAGCAGATCGGATATAGTTGGTGCAATTTGTGTGATCTTGTAATAATTTAAGGAGCTTCCCTTTTTAATACCATTTCCGTAAAATATAAGTGGCACATGCGTATCGTAACTATAAGCGGCTCCATGCGTTGTTCCCGTTTTTGCGTTCTCCATCCAGGCTGGATTCAATACAAAAGCTACGTTACCGCTTTTTTTGTGATTATATCCGTTTTGAATAAGGTTGCGTATATCGCGTTTGTCAAAACCATTGTTCTTAATAGCAATTGATGGGTAGGCTTCTGCAATGCCATTTATCGTAAGCAAGTGATCACATAAGCGTTGCTCGATCTCTGTTTTATTTAACTTTAATAATTTCTCATCGTCCAAAAACACCTGATCGTTACTGTAATTCACAAACAAAGTTGAGTCAGAGTAATTCTTTTGAAAATAATCCTTTAAATTCTTTACAAAACTTTTGGTTTTAAAAAGATCGGCCGGGATCTGCTCATCACTCAAATGGGCTGCCACATCAGCACCTCCATGATCGGCCGTTAAAAAGATCACATAATTCATGACGCCAACCTCAGCATCCAATGTTTTGATTAATTCTTCAATATCCAGATCTAAACGTAGATACACATCTTCCATTTCAACCGAACGTGGTCCGTATGAGTGGGCAATAATATCCGGACTCGAAAAACTGATCGCTAAAATATCAGGGAATTCATCCTTACCTAATTTCTCGTTTTTTAAACAAGCAATCGCAAGATCTTTAGTGATAGTGTTTCCATAGGGTGTTGCCTTTAAGATACCTAAACTGTTCTTCTTTATAAAAGACGAATAATCGTAAGGAAAAGTTGGTGTTTCTTTTCTATTGGAAGCTTTTTCGTAATTGTTATTATCTGCAATAGAATTGGTATAGGTTTCAATCGGCTTTAATGTATTCCAGCCCTTCTGTAAATGTGTTTGAGGATATTTCAACGCATTAAAATCATTTAACCATTTAGGCAATTCCTTTACATACCAAGTAGAAGAAACAAAATTTCCGGTTGAATCATCATACCAAACAGCAGCATCAGCAGAGTGTCCGGCCGGCAAGATCGAACTTCTGTCTTTTAAAGCTATGCCAAATACTTTTGACTTACCATTGGAAGTTATCTTTAACTCATCGCCAATAGTGCTGCTTAACTGACTCACGGGAGAACGTTTTCCGGCTTCAGATGCTGTACCAACAGAGTTTACTTTTTTATCATCCACACAGTACAGCATTTCTTTCGTATCCTTATCATACCATTCATTTGCAATGATACCATGCGTACGCGGTGTAGTACCGGTGTAAATGCTGCTGTGACCAGGCCCTGTGTAGGTTGGAACATAGTTAAAATGTGCATTACGCAAATAAAAACCGTTGTTCACTAATTTCTTAAATCCGCCATTGCCATATTTATCCCAATAACGGTAGATGTAATCGTTGCGCATTTGATCAACCACAATACCTACGATCAATTTAGGCTTTGTGTTTACCGTTGTTTTTTTTGGTGCTTGCGAATAAACTAACCCAATGAACAAAACAAAAACAACTGTATGAATCGACCTTAATCTCATTTCTTGTCTAATTTCTCGTAAATAGAATTATTGCTTTTGAATTCAGGAACAATTGATTTCATATGCTCCACGATCAATTCGTTATTTTGTGTATTGAACAACTTGATCATTTTATTAATGGTTTCGTTTACCTGATCATAAGCATACTCTCTCACCTTGCCTATCATGATCTGGTTATGATGGGTTGGTAAAGTATTCTCCGAATCGGCCAATAACTCTTCATACAACTTTTCACCTGGTCGCAATCCTGTATAAATAATTTCAATATCTTTTCCTTCTTGCAAGCCCGAGAGCTTGATCATTTTTCGTGCAAGGTCAATGATCTTAACCGACTTACCCATGTCAAACACAAATATCTCTCCTCCATTCCCCATGCAACCAGCTTCCAAAACAAGCTGGCAAGCCTCAGGGATCGTCATAAAATAGCGAGTGATATCAGGATGGGTGATAGTGATCGGTCCGCCTATCTCAATTTGGCGTTTAAAGCGAGGTATCACTGAACCATTGGATCCTAATACATTTCCAAAGCGCGTGGTAATAAATTTTGTTTTGCTTTTCTTTCCTAAACTTTGAATATAGATCTCGGCAATACGTTTACTGGCTCCCATGACATTAGTTGGGTTCACCGCTTTATCCGTACTGATGAATACAAACTTCTCTACTTGATGCTCAACCGCCAGATCAGCACTGACCTTTGTTCCAAGAATATTTGTGAAAACTGATTCGGATGGATTGTTCTCCATCATTGGCACATGTTTGTAGGCTGCGGCATGAAATACAATAGCTGGTTTAAATGTGTTGAATACGTTTTGCATCCGCTCGGCATTTCGCACGTCAGCCATCACCACTTCAAATGAACTATTCTTATACTTCTCTGTAAACTCTAACTCCAGATCGTGCAAAGGTGTTTCTGCTTGATCTAATAAATAAATTTTTGACGGATGAAATTTCACACATTGTCTTGCCAACTCGCTGCCAATGGATCCTGCTGCTCCAGTAATTAATATAACCTTGCCTTTTAATTGATTATTGATAAGATCAGTGCTTAACTTGATCGGCTCACGTTCCAACAGATCCTCAATGTTAATGGTCTTTAACTGATTAAAACTTAACTCTCCATTGATCCATTTAGCTGCCGGTGGTACATTTAAAACCTTAGCACTGTTATTCAAGCAGATATCAGTTATCTCATTCTTTTTGGCAGCCGGTAAATTCTGGATACTGATAATAACGATCTCTACTTGATTGTCTTTGATCAACTGAGGTAATTTATCCGTTGTGTGAATGAAAACACTCTCCAAACTTCTTCCCCGCTTCTTTTCATCATCGTCAACAAAAGCAATTACCTTGTATTTAATGGCCGCATCTTGGTCTAACGTGCGCTTGGTAATAACCCCTGCCTCACCTGCACCAAATATGATCACATTTACACGTTGATTGGTTGGATTCTTAGTTTCAAGATATAAAGCTTTTACACCCAAGCGCGAGCTGATCATAAAGAACAATGTACACAGGGCGTCTATGATAATAACCGAATTAGGGATAAAAAAAGTGCGATTTCCGATGAAGTAATAAATGATGTTGCAAGCAAAGATCAACACGCTTCCAAGTAAAACGATCTTGAAGATACGCGCAGCATCTTTAGAGCTCGTGTAACGCACAACTCCTTTGTATGTTTTAGAGATGAGGAATAATGTAAAGCGAATGCTAAGTACAACCAAATAATCGATCGGGAGGTTTTTAAGATCTGCCTCCGGAATTTCGTTAAAATTAAATCGCAATAAAACAGCGATACTTAATGCAAATGCACAAATTATGCAATCAATTATCAAAATTGACCACCTTGGTAAATTGTACGACCAAAATAATTTGAAAACATTAAACATTACCCGTAAAAATAACTATTTTTTTTGAGGTGTGACTGTTTTAGTTGGGCTTGGCGAAACGCTTTTGGTTGTAGCAGAAGAGCCAATTGTAGCTGTTTTTGCTGATGTACCCTTAGATGTTAAAGTTGGCGTAGTTGTAACCTTTGGTGTTGGGGTTGAAAGCGGGTATTTGAGCGGCTTATCGCTCACCACTACCTCACAAACCGAATACACTTCCTGCCATCTGATCTTCACTTCGCAATCGGATGGTTGAATATAGATCTTTTTCACAACGCTATCCGGAAGGCTTACATCCATGGATGTGCCGTAAGAGCGCGGGCCATCAAACATGAATGGTTCCTTGAAATTATCTTCCAAATGTATATCCTTAATGTGAACCTTTTTATCCAGCACCATGGTGTATAATTCAAAAATAGCACGAACGATCTTGATCTCGATCTTATCCTTTACCTTATCATACGTGATCTTTACATCACCTTTAACATTGGTTTTGTAGTTAAACGGACCAACATTTACAAGTGCGTCACAAATAAACTGCGAACTATCAGGGCGAATTTGAATTTGAGGATTTACCACCTTCCAATGGTACTTGCCGGAAACAAACATCACCTCGTAATCATTTGTACCCGAAATCTCACCAATGGCCAAAAACACTTTGTTTACGGTTTCTTCGTGCAGGGTGAACGAAAAATCATTCAGACTTTTGTTTGGTTGAGAAAATAGTGAGAAAGAAAGTAGCAATAAAACAATTATCGATCGCATTTTAGTAATTTTGATCATTAAAGTTCTGTATTTTATATTAAAAGATGAATTGAACTTTTTATTATTTATTAAACAGTGAAAGCGAAAAAAATAGTTGTGATTGGCGGTGGCGCGGCGGGTTTTTTTGCCGCGATCAATACGAAACTATTGCATCCTTCCTACGATGTTTGCATCATTGAAAAAACAAACAAACTTCTTTCAAAGGTATTGATATCAGGAGGGGGAAGATGCAATGTAACCAACAGCTGTTTTGATAATGCACAACTCATAAAAAATTACCCCCGCGGTGAAAAGGAATTACAGCAAGTATTCAGTCGCTTTGCTGTAAAAGACACGATCGATTGGTTCTTAAAACAAGGCATTACCTTAAAAACAGAGCCGGATGGCCGCATGTTCCCATCGAGCAATAGCAGCGAAACCATTGTCAATTGTTTTTTGGATCTGACAGAAAAATTAAACATACCTATTTATACCCAACACGAAGTTGTGTCTATCCAAGTAAACGAACACCTTTTAGTAAAAACCGGTAAAAGAGATTTTATAGCTGATGCCGTGATATGCAGTAGCGGCGGGCATCCTAAACAAGAAGCTTATGCGTATTTAAAACAATTAGGACACGCGATCGTAGAGCCCATTCCGAGTTTGTTTACCATTAATTTACCTAATGAAAGCATAAAAAAAGAGTTGCAAGGGGTGAGTGTTCAACAAGCTAAAGTGTCCATTGAGGGCAGTAAGCATTTTTATGAAGGTCCGGTTTTAGTAACCCACTGGGGCTTAAGCGGGCCGGCGGTATTAAAACTATCTGCTTTTGCCGCTAAACATTTTTATGACTGTGGGTATAAGAATAACATTTTAATAAACTGGACAGGGCATTTAAAACTAAACGAGATAACTGAAGCCTTTTTGGAAATGAAAGACTCACATGCAAAGTCTATTGTTATTAAGAATCCTTTGTTTGATTTGCCAAAGCGCATTTGGGAATTCCTGATCCATAAAATAAAACTATATGAAAGCATTAACTGGGCTAATCTGTCGCATACCCATTTGAATAAATTGGCTACGCAATTATATGCCGATACCTACAAAATGGAAGGAAAAACAACCTTTAAGGAAGAGTTTGTAACAGCAGGTGGCATTCATTTAAAGGAAGTAGACTTTAAAACCATGGAAAGCAAATTAATAAAGAATTTACATTTTTGTGGCGAAGTGCTAAACATTGATGGTATAACCGGAGGTTTTAATTTTCAAGCGGCATGGAGCACAGCATATGTGTGTGCAAGTTCGGTTTAATTTTCAAGCAAAACTTTCACTACCTTAGTCGTGTAAATTCAATGAAAAAGCAAAACCTAATAAAGTTTCTTTGTGTATTGGCTTTGCTATTTACAAATGCACCTACTCTTTTATCACAAGACACATTACCGAATGATACTTTTGTGCCTACCTTTGAAAAAGGCATACATTACAACATTTCAACCGTTTATGGCACGTATTACCGCGGTCCGGTTATAGAAGAAACCAAAAACGTTATAACCATCTTAAATAAAAAAACGAACACGAAAATTGAAGTAGCTAAGTACGACATTAAAGAAGCAAGACCCATTAGCGCCTCAAAAAACTATAATGTAGCCAAGTTTGATGACAACTATTACACCAACTTTTATTTAATGACAGAGAATGCCTTGCCTTTTGAAAAAGAGGGACTAAACTCAACGGCACACTATTTTTTGATCGACAATATCAATTATAGTTTTAATGAACACTGGGGTATCTCAGCCAATATTTTTATATTTCTCCCAGTATCCATTGGTGTAAAATGTTCATTTAAAATGTCGGAAGATCTATATTTTGGAGGAAATGCTTACGTTTACGGAACTCCGAGCAGTGACTTGGGTTCTTTCATCTCTCCTTTATTTGGTTCAGCTGCAAGAGTTACAAAAGGCAATAATACCGAAAATTTCACCTTAGGTGCCGGTATCATGGGTTTTAGGATTACCGATTCGCTGCAGTTAACACAACGAACTTCTAAATACCAACCGGCATTTTATGTTACGTTTGCTTATGCGAATCGCTTATCAAAACACTTGGCTTTAAATATAGAAAGCATACTATTTCCACAGGTTAATTTGAACATGACAGGCGTAAGTTTAAAATGGATAAGAGACGTAACCGACCATTGGAATTTTGGCTGTTACGGCATGTATATCGGAAAGTTCACGCAGCTGAATACAAAATCGCAGGTTATACCAATACCCTACATTTCCTACTCCACCTTTTTTAAATAGTTTATTTCACCAACTTCATTTCATTTAATAAATATCCGGCGCCGGCGTATTTATCAATGATCCATAAAGTGAAACGAACGTCTAAAACAATATTGCGGCACATATTCACATCGTACATCACATCACTCATGGTGCCTTCCCAGTTACGATCATAATTGGTGCCGATCAATTGGCCTTTTGCATTAATTACCGGACTTCCACTGTTACCGCCTGTAGTATGATTGCTGGCAATAAATGACACACGCAATTTACCTTCCTTGTCTGTATACTGCCCATAGTCTTTCTTTTCATATAATTCCAGTAATCGAGGGGTTACATCATAATCTGGGTTACCAGTTTTGTTCTTCTCAACCATCCCGTCAATAGTGGTGTAATGCAAATATTCAACACCATCTTTTGGCTTGTAATTATCCACCTTACCGTACGCAATACGCATAGTACCATTTGCATCCGGATAAAACTTCTTTGTTTTCAAATTCTCCTTTAATCCCAACATATACTCTTTCTGCAGTTCCAGGATTTGCAATTCATCGTAATTGTATTGAGGTAAAACTGCTTTTTGATAATAGTTAGAAATAGATATGGCTAATAAAAAGAACGGATCGCGCTCATAAAGCACTGCACTCTTTTCAAAATCATCCAACATAGCCTTAACTTTGGTATTCTCCACAAAATTAGAATTGGTGTAAAGGAAGTCGCTCAACTTTGCCGCATCGTTATTGTATGCAGTAAGTAAAGAATCCAAATAAGGCGGGCGATTCTCCTTTTCCACATTCTTCGCATATTCTGTTATCATTGAAACAAACAACTGTTTATCAGTCGATTTATTGAAGTTTCTGAAAGGCACTGTTTTCTTTAGATCGCTCAACACTTGCTCAAATTTATTCTCCTTGCCATTTTGTTTTTTTCTGAGTTCGGTAAATAACGAAGGATAATTATTAATGTATCGTAAAGCGTCTATGCCCATCAAGCACTCAAAATAATAATCTACCTGCTTGCTCAGCGGCGCATACTCTTCGTATACTTTTTTAAATTGCGAGAATAATTGAGCGTATTTATCCTTTTTTACCGGATCGTTATTGAACTGCTCCAAAAAAGTATTCTCCAGATTCTTCTTTTTAGTGATCGCATCATACTTGGTTAAGCCTAATGTTTCGCCCGACCATTTTTTGTAGGCATTGGCAATACCGGCATGTCTATCGGCATACATCAAACGAATAGTATCGTTCTTTGCCATTTCTGCTTCGTAGATAGCTAAACGTTTTTCACGTAAGCCAACTCTACGCGGATTTTGCTGATTCACCAACAGATCCACTGCATAAGATGTAAGGTACTCCTGTGTTCTTCCCGGGAAACCATACACCATGGTGAAATCGCCCTTCTCGTACCCTTTTAAAGAGATCGGAAATGAATAAGCCGGTTTGTATGGTACATTATCAGCATTGTAATCCGCAGGTTTATTATCTTTTCCGGCATAAATGCGAAACATACTAAAATCGGGATTATGACGAGGCCATACCCAATTATCAGTTTCGCCACCAAATTTCCCAATGTTCTCTGGTGGTGCACCTACCAAACGTATATCTTTAAACACTTCGGTAACAAACAAATAATATTCATTGCCATAATAAAACGGACGAACAAATGAAGTTAAGTTTGTGTTTTCAACCGACTTCTTTTCTATTTGCTGCATCGTTGCTTTTGTTGCCGAATCTTTTTGAAACTCTGAGAAGTTTGGTTTGATTGCAGCCAACACCTGTTTCGTTACATCTTCAATTCTTTTGATAAATGTTACGGTTAAGTTTTTTACATAAAGTTCTTCATTGGCATTTTTTGCCCAATAGCCATTCTTTAAATAATCTTTCTCTACGGTGCTTAAAGATGCAATTGAACCAAAACCACAATGATGATTGGTAAGCAACAAACCTTTATCTGAGATCATCTCACCCGTGCAGCCTCCACCAAATATGGCCACCGCATCTTTCATGCTTGCTTTATTGATGCTGTACAACTGTTGCGCAGTTAATTTAAAGCCATTCTTCTTCATGTCTTTGAAGTTCAAGGCCTCAATTAACTGAGGCATCCACATGCCTTCATCTGCTTTTGCAATTAAGGTTAACAAGGTAAATACAAATACTATTTTTTTCATGGTTCTTATTTTATCATTCCGGCCATTTTCATCGCATCTAATTTAATTGCGCTATCCAATGGAATTTGTAATTCATTGCTTTTTAAAGTTGACTTCTTTAACAAGGCCGGTAACTCCCGAATTTGTTTCGCGTAAGTTTGGATCTGTTTATTTGTTTCCATGCGCGCGTAAAATGTTTTTGGCGATGTATACATCTCATACACATCATTGATAAAATTGTTTCCAAAACCTGAAAGATTTCCATCAGAATAAAGCAACATGATCACTTGATTTGATTCGATATTTTGCTTCAGATCCAATTGCCATACTTCCACTTTCTCGCCCGGTGTTGGTGAAGGTATCACTTTATTGTAGTAATACCAGAATTGCCCGCCGGCAAAGCAATTGGCAGGTACACCCATGTAAACTGGGCCATACCAATAGCTATCGGAAATAGTTAATACACGCGTCGTGTTCTTTAGCGAATCGTTTTCAAAACCAACTGTTGGGTAAGCTAATTTCATGTTTTGATCAGGATCTGACCACAAGTTCATACTCTTTAACACATCCGCATCACGACTTCTGGCCGAATCAACCACTTCAATTTGCTGATAAGAAATATTCGGCATATCGCAATGATGCATCCGCTCAATAAACTTAATAATGGTGTCAACCGCAATGCACTCCCCGTAATAACTCCAGTGGTGACCAAACTTCGGGAACAAAGGATACGGCGTGATCGGTTTTAGTTTCTCGAACAAGGTATACAGATCTAATTGATTGATGCCATTTTGAGCACCATATTTCACAAACAGATCATGATTGGTTTGTTTAACCGGATGCTTGTATTTATCCTCAATAAACTCTTCACAGTACTTTCCTTTACCCGGTGCATACACAAACATTAGGTCGATGCCTTTCTTCTTAAGAGTATCTTGTATCACTTTTGCCTTTTGAGTTAAGGTCATTACTCGTTGCTCGTTCACATCATCATCACCAAAAGCCGAAAAGATGTAGCTTTCGCTGTAGAGATAATTGTCTTTACCGATCACGAAACCATTTACACGAATTTGATTGAATAATTTGTAATACAATTGATTATTCAAGCGTACCATCACTTCTTTAAAAGCCCAATGATCATTATTGTAATCATCCATCTCTGATTGGTAAGTACCATTGAACCAGGTCTCAGAACTAAATTTTGGTTTTTCATCAGAGATAACCAAGCCGGTTAAATTTGGCTTGCTATCGGTAATAGCAAACGACAATAACAATGGGATTGAAATAGCCAAAAGAATAACTACACTGTGAATTGAATATGTTCTTTTACTGCTCACTAAAATCGAAAATAAATAAAAGGGTTAAAATTCAATGCAGAGATATAGCTTAACGAAATATAAAAAAGAGCAATGCTGGCGAATACTGCTGCCCACTTGCCTCCGTCACTAAATGCTTCACCATATATCTTTTTTTGAAAAGCCAATGTTTTATTGGTGATGGCAAACCAAGAGATGATCAATGCGATACTTGCCATAGCCACAAAATCGTTATTGATCGCAAACTTGCCATCAAAAAAATCGAAGGCGTACATTTGTTTGATCACTGAAAAACCATACGACAGGTCTTCATTTCGGAATAACACCCAGCCGGTGATAACAATGATAAAGGTAATTGGTATAGAGATAAATTTGCCCAGCTTTGCAAATACATTTCCTAAAAACAAACGTTCCATCACTAAAAACAGTCCATGGTAAGCGCCCCAAAATACAAAGTTCCAGCTTGCGCCATGCCAAAAACCAGACAATAAGAATACCACAAATAAATTGCGGTACAATTTACCGTTACCTACTTTATTTCCACCCAAAGGAATGTACAAATAGTTCTTCATCCAAGAACTTAAGGTGATATGCCATCTGCGCCAAAAATCGGTAATGCTAGTGGAGATATATGGATTATTAAAATTCTCAGGAATGCGGAACCCCATGATCTTACAAAGACCGATAGCCATATCACTATAACCGCTAAAATCAAAATAGATCTGAAAAGTATATGCCAAGGCACCAACCCAAGCTGCAATCGTATCTATCTGCTCAATGGGTAATTTAAATACAGCATCGGCTTGCATTCCAAGCGTATTAGCAATGATCACTTTTTTTGCCAAACCAAAACAAAAAATAAGGAACCCACTGAGTTTTACTTCCGGTGTATAATTCCTTTCGCGATTGGTTATCTGATCGGCGATATCGTGGTAACGCACAATAGGACCGGCAATTAATTTCGGGAATAATAAAATATAGGTTTGATATTGCCAAAAACTCTTAAGTGGCTTATGCACGCCCTTGAACACATCTACCACATAAGTTAAACTTTCAAAGGTGTAAAAAGAAATACCGATCGGTAATATCACTTTAGCAAAACTGATATTTAAACCCAATAATG